>CAWUFW010002567.1:1032500-1460000 GCA_963921515.1 Calotriton arnoldi | reverse complement strand
CTGTGAGTGTGTCTGTGAGTGTGTCTGTGAGTGTGTCTGTGAGTGTGTCTGTGAGTGTGTGTGTCTGTGTGTGTGTCTGCGAGTGTGCCTGCGAGTGTGCCTGCGAGTGTGCCTGCGAGTGTGCCTGCGAGTGTGCCTGCGAGTGTGTCTGCGAGTGTGTCTGCGAGTGTGTCTGCGAGTGTGTCTGCGAGTGTGTCTGCGAGTGTGTCTGCGAGTGTGTCTGCGAGTGTGTCTGTGAGTGTGGAGTGTGTCTGTGAGTGTGTCTGAGTGGTTGTGAGTGTTGTGAGTGTGTCTGCGAGTGTGTCTGCGAGTGCATCTGCGAGTGCGCCTGCGAGTGCATCTGCGAGTGCGCCTGCGAGTGCGCCTGCGAGTGCGCCTGCGAGTGCACCTGTCAGAGTGTGTCAGAGTGTGTCAGAGTGTGTCAGAGTGTGTCAGTGAGTGTGTCAGTGAGTGTGTCAGTGAGTGTGTCAGTGAGTGTGTCAGTGAGTGTGTCAGTGAGTGTCAGTGAGTGTGTCAGTGAGTGTGTCAGTGAGTGTGTCAGTGAGTGTCTGTGAGAGACAGTGAGAGACAGTGAGAGACAGTGAGAGGGTCAGTGAGTGAGTCAGCCATTAATGCAAGGCATTTGCAGTTAGGGTGAGTACTGTAAAGCTCAACTTTCATTACATGTTTGCAGAGTTTAACGATTTGTGGCTATTCGTAATGATCTGAGGATACTACATTATTAAATGCAAATATGATTTTAGCGCGGAGCGTACCGGCAGACACGGCTTAATTTGAGGCCCCTGAAGGCGATAACATTATGCCACTGGTTTGAGCAAGCGTTTAACAAAGTGTGTGAAGATACGGGCATATTGGAAGGAGTTGCGGGGGAGGAGGCAAAGGAGAAATCATGAGAAGAGAAGTGGAGGGTGGGAGCGAGGAAGACGAAAAGGGAGAGAAATGGAGTGGGTGATGGAAAAGGAAAGACAGAGGTACAAGGTACCATGAAAAAAACGAGAGACAGAGAGAGAGAATGCCGAAAAATATGAACAAGCTGTGAAAAAAGGATTAGGATAAAGACGAGTGACGTAGAGAGAGGATGGACTGACTGTATGTGGGAGTGGGGGGGTGTAAAGAAACTTGTAGAGGCTAGCGGTGAAGAGGGAATCGCACATAGCACGCACACCACATATACCTGCATGCACACACACATTACTGCATATAAGGTGTGTTCTGACATCTCTAACCTTCAGCTTTGTACAAATACCTGCATACATAGCAAATGCATAGGTACACTGCCCCTTGTATGCGCGCGCTCACACACACGCACGTTCATAGCTGCACGCACACACAGATCTAGAGTGTGCTGCAGACTGAATCTGAGACAGTCAATGTCTAGGGACAGCGCTTTGTGCCTTTGCTATTCTTAGACACAGCTAGAGACAGTCCCTGGCCCGGTGCTCCGTGCAACAGATCAATCTCGGCTCTCCAGACAGACATATTTTGTCTGCTGTGACCCGGAAGAGGATGGGGGAGGGGCAAGAAAAGGGAAGATGAATGGAAGGAGAAGGGGAGATTGTGAGAAATCGGAGAGGCGGGGGAGGAGGCAAAGGAGAAATCATGAGAAGAGAAGTGGAGGGTGGGAGCGAGGAAGACGAAAAGGTAGAGAAATGCAGTGGGTGATGGAAAAGGAAAGACCGAGGTACAAGGTACCATGAAAAAAAAAGCCGATAAAGACACAAATGAGCCGTGCAAGAGCAGGAACTTGGAACTGAGACATCTCTTTAGGGCACAGGCGTTGACCCTGCGGAAGTGCTAGTATTATTTGGAGTGTATGTTGCATTGAGTGCAGTATAATTATGTAGCATATAATGATGTGGCACTGAGTTGTATTATGCGGAGTGTTTTTTTGTTGCATTGAGGAGAGTGCAATTATGTGGAGTGTAATTATGTGGCACTGAGTGGTATTATGTGGAGTGTATTTATGTTGCATTGAGTAGATTGTAATTATGTGGCATGTAATTATGTGGCACTGAGTGGTATTATGTGGAGTGTATGTTGCATTTAGTAGAGTGTAATTACGTGGTATTGAGTGCTGTTATGTGGAGTGTATTTATATTGTATTGAGTAGAGTGTAATTATGTGGCATGTAATTATGTGGTACTGAGTGGTATTATGTGGAGTGTATGTTGCATTTAGTAGAGTGTAATTATGTGGTGTAATTATGTGGTACTGAGTGGTATTATGTGGAGTGTATTTATGTTGCATTGAGTAGAGTGTAATTATGTGGCATGTAATTATGTGGTACTGAGTGGTATTTTGTGGAGTGTATGTTGCATTTAGTAGAGTGTACTTACGTGGTGTAATTATGTGGTACTGAGTGGTGTTATGTGTAGTGTATTTATATTGTATTGAGTCGAGTGTAATTATGTGGCGTGTTATTTCGTGGCACAGAGTGATATTGCCAGGGCATGGCACAGTTGCGAGTATCTAAAAAAAATAAGACCTGTACAGGCCAAACTCTTCCTGCAGCACCTGATAGGACTTAAGGTGCGCTCCCTGCCAGACGTCTCCTACCTTGGAGATCCCAATCTTACCCAACCCATCATGTTGGAAACAAACTTTGAGCCAGCCGTATTTCAGATTTACGCAGCTGAAAATGGAAGTTAATATAGTGTGGAAGAGCACAAAACAAACAAAAAGATAAAAAATATACAGAGGCAATCGCAGCACGGAAGGGGCAGAGAGCAAAACGGCAGAAGGGGTAGAGGTGCGGCATGCGGCGTGGCATCAAGTTAAAAAGCTATATATTGTACACTATGTTTTCACAAGTTGACCTAGCCGTTTAGAAGTTGAAAGGTCATGTGTTGGAAACAAACTTTGAGCCAGCCGTATTAAACATTTACGCAGCTGAAAATATACGTTAATATAGTGCGGAAGAGCACAAAACAAACTAAAAGATTAAAAATATACAGAGCCAATCGCAGCACGGGAGGGGCAAAGACCAAAAGGGCAGAAGGGAGTAGAGGTGCGGCATGCGGCGTGGCATCGAATTGAAAGGCAACTGACACGGCCTGCATCCCAGACACACACAGCGTTTCCCTTGCGGGAGCGAGCAGGGGCACCATCTGTTTTCAAGATAATTAAAAACAGATGGCGCCGATGCTCGCTCCCGCAAGGGAAACGCCAAACGTTTACGCGTTGCAATAGAAAGAAATGCAAAACGTGCACGCTTTTAGCCAAAATGCTGATCGATTCCAAAAGGTCCCCTCCTATGCAGCGCATGCGCGCTGCGTAGGCGAGACCTAAAAGGGTCCCTCTTGAAATAGCGCTGCAAAGACTGTTTGTAAAGTCCTTTGAATTGGAATTTATAGAAGCTGCTTTTTAGTTGGCAAATCACTCGTCCCCTGTTTATAGAACAGTCAGTAGCCTAGAAACATTGTAAAATCCATCAAAACATGTTTGTTGTAATCGTATAGGGTATGACCAGCATGTTTAAAATGCACAATGTAGCACTATTTTCTGGTATTGGCTCTAAGGATAGTTTTTCCCCATTGTTTGAAGTTAGCCCCGCCTCCATTAGTTGATATATTTGCTCCCCCACCCCCCAAAGTGCAGGTCTAGTTACGCCCCTGGTTAAGGTTATACTTTGAGTTCGCACTATATATAGTACAAGGATGACCACTTAAGTGACAACCTACTCCATCCGTCCCACACTCTGTGCAGTAATTGTGCCTCACAAGCTGCCTATCCAACCCAATCAGCTTTACAACTGACTCACAATTCGAGCGTAGAATGCTCTTTACACATACATAGTAGTAGGAGGTATACGATTTGCTCAAAACACAGAATGTGCCCAACCTAACCTATGTACACACACTGTCCGTCTGTTGAGGGTGCCTAGCCTGCTCTGTTTACCCACATTGGTTCATAAGGACCAAAGCCTTACATATGCCTGCGCAGTAATCTAGGAACGTGCACAAACTGCTGTATACTTACAGTATGGACTCACGTACCCTCCCCACCTCAACAACGTTCGTTATTTACATAATATACACTCATCCCCGAGGTGGTCCAGTTGGCTCTGCAATCTCACATTGTGCGCTGAAAAACATACACTAGTTTATGCGTATTTCCCACGCCCGTGGTGTCTGACACTGTAATACGCTATCACACAGACCACACTGTGGGGCGCTAATAAGCCTGCTCTACGTGAACGTTGTGTGCTGCGGTGCCAAAGCGGTAATACAGATACACGTTGTGTCCTGTGAAACGTGCCTAGTCCTATATCCAGTAAACCCCTTGCTCGGTTTCCATGCTGTTTACCTAACTCTTGTCCCCCACGGAGCCCCTACGCCCTTTCTGGAAAATGTAGTTTCGCTGAGCCGTTATGCTCCTTACCTCTCAATGACATCAAGAGTCAGGGGAACAGATCCAAATGTTGTGAGGAGCTGGTGACCCTACACGCATCCTTTTAGAAAATCGAGTTCACCCCTTCCGCCTAAGACTTGTACTGAAGGAACTAACTCATACACTCCAAACTACAAATCCCAGAGTGCCGCATGGCGGCCGCTGTAGAGGCAGGAACCGCTGCGTGATTATTGCCAGCGGAATAAAGGGTAAGTATAAGCTTTTATCCCTTCCCGAACAACTCTCTTGCCCCCACCCGCGGGAGGCGCCTCACCGATGTCTATGGCGAACCTCTTGGCGTTTTCCAGGTTGCGGAAAATCTCGTCCGGCGGCAGCGTGATGCTCTTATCCAGGCAGTCCCCGCTCCTGCCACCAGTGATCGCCGCAATCTTGGATTTCCTTCATTCAGCATGTTGAAATATGTGCATATATTTGCATACATAAAGAATGTATGCATAAATTATGCTAATGAGCAAAATTGAGATTTCTCCCAGAGTAAACCGTGTGGTGTGGTATTACCGCACGCAAACGCGGTTCTTTGCAGTGCGTTAGATTGTTCCGGCATGGAGTCGTACTTATTAGACATTATAGTTTCTAAATATGAATTTATGATACCTTGGAATAGTGAGTTAATTTAGTGGATTCCGGATAATCCAAGAGCTGCTCGAGTTTACTAAGAGAGCGTAATATTTTGGATGCATTCGCTGTCCTCGAATGCTGACTTAATCAAGAAAAAACCTCGACTTTTGACCAAGGGGACTCCAGCGTTGCACAGCTATGATGCAGTTTAAACTCATGGCACTAATTCAATTTATACAGAAGTTGTGCTACAAAATTAGTGGAATTTACTATATTTATACTTAAAGTTACACGTGATAGTTGTACATTAAGCTCACAAAACTTAAAATCGTTGGTGGGTGAAACATAATATCGATTTCCAAATAAACAAGCACGGAATAGAAACCTGCGAGCGCACCACAGAGGAGCCGAACGCGAAACCAGTGGTGCGCGCGCACCACAGAGGAGCGGGGGAGGGAGCGCGGCAGCGAGACGAACGTGCGCTGCTGCGCGTGCTGGCCACCGACAGGAATGGGCGGAGCAAAGGCGGGACATGCGCCCGCCTTTGCCCAATTGCGTGCTGGATTTTTTTTTAAAAAGCACGCGAAAGCCAATGGCAGCCGCGGAAAGCAAAACCACACACACGAGCGTGTGGTTAGCTTTCTAAAGCCCTTTCTAGAGGTCTCGCGCTGCGCGAGCAGTGCTTCGCACTGGAACGCTAGGCGCGAGACCTAAAAATGGGCAAAACTGTTGGAGATACTGCTTTGCAGGTGTGGAGAGATCAAGGGAGCGCACGGGGGGCTGCACTTTCTTTGAAGCGCTCAAAAAGGCGAGACCCGAGGGGGGGGCGTGGCCAACCGGCAACTGAGATGGCGGCGCTCGAGTAGAGCTCCGTCTTCCGCCGGCCTAAAACCCCGCATAAATCCGTCAAATATCCTTCTAGAGCCCCGGATTGCTGCGTCCCTGTACTCTCCGGGACCCCGAGCCGCCCTGAGCGGGAAGCGGTGAGCCGGTGTCCGATCGGGACGAGGAGCCAGCGTTAGAGCGGTGCCGGCAGCGGGAGGCCTAAGAAGCTGGGGCCTCGCGTGGATTGGCGCCGCGGCGAGCCCTTGAAGTGCAGCCGGGACCGGCGCGACTGGGAGGCACCTGAGGCGTTCTCCGTGCGACCCCTCCCCAGCGGAGTCTGGCAGTGACGCTGAGGGCCCCGGGGGGCCTATGGGGCAGGACTGGCTGTGGTGCGGGGAGCCGAGGAGGCCGAAGCTGTGACGGAGCGACCGCCGGTGCCCGGACAAAGATCTCTGGACGCGGCCCCTGCGGTATTTCGCCTGCCATCTCTCCCCCCCCCCACCCCCCACCGTCCTGATTTGACCCCGCGAGACTGTGGCGAAGGCGCTGGCACTTTTTCTTCCGACGTTGGTGAGAGGCCCTGTTTTATCTTCTTTACCCGGGATCGGCGCACCATAGTGCGCGGTGGACATTTTGAGCTGGTGGCAGAGGTTGCGCTGGGTTAGCCTGGGATATGGTGAGCTGCTGCGACGGAGAACACTTGCATGTGCCATGACTCTAGTGTCTTGTCCAGCGCTGCTTTGGGCTATAGGGAAGAAGTTTCACCTGGGCCACCTCTTTCGCCGCAGAAGTCTTTGAATTTAGTGAAATTTTTTCCCCTACCTGTATCTTGCTGGTTCCCCTCCTGGTTCCCACGCCTTGAAGCAGAGCCCGGAACGGGCTTTATCCAGCGCGCAGGATTTGCTACCTAAGGCCGGCGATGTCTCTCCCGATTGACCTGAGAAGAATATCGTAGTCCGCAAGAGCTTGACTACGGCGTCGGCCCACTCTACTGGCCCTATACTCCGGAGACTAACAGGGGCCCATTGGACTCTTGATGTGGCATGCGTGGGTGAGGCGGGTGCCCCTCCACGTAGGTACGGAATAGCTGCAACCTCCACATTAGCTGCGGCCTGGTGGGGGACGGTCCGAAGTGAACACAGGAGGGGCCCGTATCGACGACGGCGCTATGGCAACGGCCAAGGGATCTCGGCAGACGCACCAGACCAAGCTGGACAAGTTTGCGCTGTCCAAGGCAGAGAGCCTAGAGGAACAAAATGTAGCTCCGGGCGCAAAGAAGCAGGCTGATGAGGGTGTCCCTACCCTCCAAGATATTATGGAAGCCATACAGGGGGTCCGTACCGCTTTGGAACTCAAAATAGACTCGGTTACCTCAGAGGTGACCCTAATGCATGCAGACCTGCGAACGTTGGGGGAGAGGATGAAAACTCTGTGTCGGATCTACAATCCTCCACTAAAGTATTGGAACAGGAGGTAAAGAAACTTCAAGTCGTGGCGAGGGAGATGGAAGCCCGGCTGGAGGATCACGAAGGGAGAGCGCGCAGGAACAATGTCCGCATCTTGGGTGTGCTGGAACGGGCGGAGGGTCCAGCGGCGGACCTCTTTGTTGAAGATCTAATACAGAATCACCTGCAGCCCCGCTCACTCTCCCACTATTTCTCTGTGGAGAGGGCCCACAGGGTGCCCGGTGGTCCCCCCAAACCTGGTGCCCCTCCACGTCCTATCCTAGCCAGAATATTCAACTACAGGGACAGAGACTGCAAACTGCGTGCTCCTCCCCCCCTACGAAATTCGAAAACTCTACAATTACTTTCTTCCCGGACTTTACAGTCAAGGTCCAGAAAATGAGGAGATCCTTTTTGGAAGTAAAGAGGGCGCTCCGGGAAAAGAATATCAAGTACGCCGTAAGTCTTCCCCCTTTCAGGTCCAGACCGTTACACGCGACCACTTGGGCAGATTTGTGACGCTGACTGGCACCTGGGAGGGCAGGCTACTTAACATCAGGTCATTGTACATTCCACCTCGACTTCACCTCCCGACCCTTACTGATTTGGGTGCACATCTGCTCAATTTGCTAGAGGGAGAGTTGTTGCTTGGGGGTGACTGTAAAGCTGCATTAAATGATGAAAGCGATAGGCGGCCAGCGAGGCCGGAAGAGCCGGCTGGGAGAGCGCTTGGAGAATTTTTAACAGCAATGGGTCTGTTGGACCTATGGAGAGCGTACAATCCTTCCTCCCTCAAATACACCTTTCATTCGGGTGTACACGGGAGTTTGTCTCGTTTAGACTATATATTTTGTGGAACAGACCAGCTTTCCCTGTTTAGTGAGGTGGGCCACCTCCCTAGGGGCATTTCAGATCATTCCCCGGTGATAGCTAAGTATGGTGATAGTACTTCCGAGCATAGCGGTGAAATGCGGCTTAACCCCTGGTATTTGAGGCTCCCTAAGATTCGGGAAGGATTAAGTGACTCGACAGAAAACTATTTCAAAGAAAATGTGGGCTCAGTGGATTCGGCCTCCACGCTGTGGGAGGCGTATAAAACAGTTGTCAGGGGACAGGGTGTGTCTATGGTCGCTGGGTATAAGAAAGAAAAGCAGAAACAGTTACTTGGCCTAGAAGACGAAATAGCCCAACTGGAGAAGGACCTAGTGACTGCAGTGTCCCCCGAACTCAAACATAAGTTGCTCCTCAAGCAGAAGGAATATAGAGATATCGCTGAAGAGGCGGCTAAGGCTCACTATCGAGCCACGCAGTGTCGGGACTATGAAATAGGAGATAAAGCGAGCAAGCTTCTGGCGTGGCTGGACCGACGAGATTGGTCCTCCAGGTGGGTTTCAGAGATTGTCACGGAGGGTGGGGGTCGCCTCAAGGACAGGAAAAGTATAGCAGGGGCCTTTGTGGAATACTTCCAAGCAGTATATACCTCTGCAAGTGTATTTTCAGGAGACGAGGCAGAAGAGCTGTTGTCCACCCTAAGAATCCCTGTGTTGGATGACACAGAGGTGGAGGAGCTCGAGTTGGATTTGACCAAAGAAGAGGTTACCAAGGCAATTGGTGCCTTACAATCGGGAAAGGCAATGGGACCGTGTGGTCTCCCAATCGAATTGTTTAAAATTAACGCGTCTACCATTGCCCCTTATTTAATAGATATGTATGAAGAGAGTGTGGTTGCCGGCTTCCTTCCTGAAGCACAAAGACTGGCGAATGTGGTGGTGATTCACAAACAGGGCAAACCTCCAGACCGGTGCGGGTCGTATCGGCCAATATCGCTATTGAATCCAGAAGTGAAAATATTGGCAAAAATTTTGGCCACGCGTTTGTCGCCTCTGCTCCATAAATTGATTCATCCCGACCAGTCGGGATTTATGCCGGGCAGGAACACAGCGCTCAATTTGCGGAGGCTTCATGGGGTCTTGGGTAGAGCTCAGACTATACAAGAAGACGCTGTAATTATGTCACTAGATGCAAAAATGGCATTTGATCTGATAGAATGGCCCGATCACTTTGCGGCGTTAGAACGATACGGATTTGGCCCGAAATTTCTGTCTTGGGTGCGGCTGCTGTACTCGGAACCCTTGGCAAGAGTGACGGTGAATGGGGGTCGTTCGGCGCCCTTCGCCCTGCATAAGGGGACGCGGCAGGGATGTCCGCTCTCGCCTTTGATATTTGCTTTGGTCCTCGAACCATTGGCGATCTGGATCCCCTCATCAGAGGATTGAATTGGACGCCGGATTGGGAAGAAGGATTTTCCCTTTATGCAGATGATATCTTATTGTATTTGGCCCGGCACTATCACTCCATCCATAGAATACTCCACATATTCACCCTGTTTCAGAAGTATTCCGGTTATACAATAAATTGGGATAAGTCCTCAATCTTCATTCTTTCTGGGAGAGATATTAGACTACCCGCACACTGCGGTGCCAAAACCGTTACGGAGGGCTTTCACTATTTGGGAATTTATGTTACGACGGACCCGGCAGCCTTTTATGATAATAATTTGGCCCTGCCTCTGCGCCGTCTACAGGCTGATGTACAACACTGGAAGTCGCTGCCCCTCACTCTATTGGGCAGGGCGGCTTTATATAAGATGATGGCACTGCCCCGATTTGTTTACGCATTACAAAATACGCCCTTCCCCGTTCCACCCAAATACTTTCAGGCCGTAGAATCAGAGGTCAGGACCCTCTTGTGGAACTCTGGAAACCCCTGTATCTCCTTGACTAAGCTCACGAAGAGCTGGTACGATGGTGGGATTGCTCTTCCGGCACTCAGGAGTTACTATTGGGCTTCAAACTAGAGGTCACTAATCATTGGGTACATTGGCCGGTTGATGAACCTGCTTATAGGATGGATAGGCATAATATGACAAATGGCTCTTACCAACGAGCACTCTATGGGGGGCGGAAGAATGCCCCGGTATACACCCCGACTGCAACTACGATGGCACTGTGGCACGCTACGACCGCCGCCTTGGGCTGGAAAAACAAGATTACCCTTGCCACCCCCCTCTTTGACTCTGATCGACTGGGGCTCCTGGCTCACAGCCCCGGGTTTCGCAGGTGGGATCTCATTGGGCTCTCAACAGTAGGTGACTTATGGGCGAGAGGCAGGGTGGTCCCTTTTAGCGATCTACAACGTAATCATGATCTTAATCCGGGGGAAACCTTTCGATACTTGCAGGTGCGTAGCGCATTGTATAAGGCCGTCCCCATGGGCACTGACCTCCCGGCAGCCTCGCCATTAGAAGATAGGCTACTAGATGATTATTTGAAGGAGAAAGTAATTTCATTGACTTATAGGAAGATTTTAAATAACTCCCCAGAAGCCCTAGGGAAGATCCGTTCTAAATGGGTGGAGGATGTGGGAAATCTAGATGATGAAGAGTGGCAGGAAGCGCTGGCATCTCCTCGAGAGGTCGCAGTGCGCTCCAGATTTAAATTGGTCCAGCTTAAGCTCCTCCACAGAGTTTATTATACAGGCGTTGCGTTATCTAGGATGGGCGTTTTGGGTTCCCCGCAGTGTCCCCGGGGATGTGGGCAAGTGGGCACATACTTACACCAGTGGTGGGAATGTCCAAGTGTACGGCAGTATTGGAGGAAAGTGACCTCAAAGATGTGGGAAGTTTGTGGGAAAAGTATTGAGGTCACCCCCGACTTTGCCTTCTGAACATATGGAAAGCGACTGACCTGGCGGAAAAAGAAAGTATCTGAGTCTCCCTTGGGAATGTAGTTGCGAAACGTAATATAGCCAGAACTTGGAAGGGCGACACGATACCCAAACTCCGTGACTGGGAAACGGATATGGACTGGTGTATGCAGACGGAGAGGGTGGTCTATGAAGGGAGGGGTTGCCCCCAGAAGTGGACCAAGATCTGAGGTGACTGGAACAAAGCGAGGGGAATGCTGTGTGAGCCGTTCCTTGATCCCTCTACACAAGATGGTATGACTCCGTGATATCATTGGTCAAGATGTGGAAATTGATGTTCTGTAATGTGATGGAGATGTTTGACTACAATGACAAATCAATGGTGGTTTTGGTACTTATGCACTATGTCACTTTATTCTATGCTGTCATACGTTTGTTTTTCTTGTCAATAAAAAGATTTATAAAAAATCCAAAAAAAAGACGAGACCCGTCAAAAAGGTATATCCATGGGGGCGTTGCTAGCGGCCAACTAAGATGGCTGCAGCTTAGGTGAGCTCCGGACCCCCGGAGGCCACAATAATCATCCGAGCACTTATCCGTGCCCGCAACTCAGCGGAAAGCGTTGGCAGGGACGTCAGAGCCCCAGCGGCGCCTGATGACCGAGCCGCGGAACCGGAGATCATTAACCCGCAGTGTCTCTGCCGAGTGAAAGACGCGGGCCTGTGACCAAATGGCAGACCGGGGCCTCGAGTGCGCGCCTGCTCAGCGGGCGCACCCGGCGGCAGCGGCACAGCGACGAGAGACGGGGGAGCGAGCTGTGTGCTGTCCTCCCCCCTCCTGGCTCTGGAATTCCCCCCGCGGGGCTCCGTAACAAACGCAGGCGGAAAGTACCGTGGCAGCCGCATAACGCATGCGACCGATCCAGGCAAATTCCCCGAGTGTACTAATGGAGGTCGGGGGTGGCGGCCTAATAGACGCCCGCGCCGGAACGGGCGCGCGTACAGAGCCGAGGTGCAGGGACCCATCCAACACCAGATCCTGTCTGAGGGGCACTGAAAGTGGTGGAGGCGCAGCGGTGGGGTGGCGCGACCTCACACACGACCCGCAGAGCGCAAAACAGACTGGCTCCCGCTCCCCAAGACTCCTGCGATTAACAGAGGGGGAAAGATACAGTTTTGACCGGCGGAGCCTGTGGTGGAATAAAGACTGTGTCCTTGACCCATTGAGGGACCCCCTGTGCATCATACCCGAGCTCCCTGCGGCGACGCTGGGGCTGCTGTCGACCCACCGGGCGCCCGGGTCCCCGGCTACTGCGGGAGCCTCAGTGGCCAAATTTCTGAGCCGCCAAGAAAGACACAGTCAACAAGGCCAACGCGCAGCACATCATCGTGCCCCCTGAGCGCAGTCGCCGCAACACCACACAGTTGGTGGGAAGCCCGACAAGCCGGGCGCATCTCGGTGAGGTGCAGGCAGGCTGCGGTGAGTACCACTGGCTGGCAATCGACGGCTCGCGACCACTAAGACTGGTCCGGGCATCATGGGGGGCCGCGGCCAAAGAGGGACCCAACAGAATAGACTAGACAAATATGCATACTCCAAGCCTGGCCCCAATAATCCAGAATGCGCTGGCGCTGAGGAGGCGACAACCAAGGGGCCCACACCAGCCAAAGAAATCACATTGCAAGACATCATGGCTACACTCAATAAGGTCCATACGTCGCTGGAGTCCCGTATCGACACAGTTACCACGGAACTCTCCCTCATACGTGCGGACTTTCGGAACCTCAGCTCTCGAGTGACGGAGATAGAAACAACGACAACTGAGCTGAGCACAGACACTAGCGCACTTAAGAAACAAGTGAAGCAACTAGAATCGGACAACAAGCAAATGGCGGCAAAACTGGAAGACTACGAAGGCCGCTCTCGCCGCAACAACGTCCGAATAATAGTAGTACCGGAGGGAACAGGAGGCCCCGCGGTGGACCTTTTTGTGGAGGACTTGATCAAGAACCACCTACAACCAAAAGGACTTTCTAACTACTTCTCGGTTGAACGGGCCCACCGCTTTCCCGGGGGCAAACCCCGGCCGGGTGCCCGCCCTCGGCCCATACTCGCACGTATATTCAATTTTCGTGACAGTGACCTCATCCTTCAGACGGCGAGGGCGGCCCCCCCGCTATGATATCAGCAAACCACGATCTCCTTCTTTCCGGACTACACCGCGACTGTGGTCAAACAACGTCCAAACTTCGTTGCCATAAAGCAAGAACTCAGACGCCGAGAACTCAAGTACTCGATGATGTTCCCTGCAAAATTAAGAGTAGAGGCAGACGGAAAAACCTGGTTTTTCAACGCACCGGAAGAGGCGCGGGAGTGGCTCGAGGGTTGGCGACAGGTTCCCTACCGTAATGGATCCGGACTCAACAACAACAACCGAACAGTGGCAGGAACTCAATCCCACGAACGGGCGGGAGGAACGGCGGAAACAGGTGGTCAAACCAAAGAGAACTGAACTAACCATGAGATCTTGACTTTCCCCGAGGGGAGTGTCTACGGTACATTCAACGCTTCAGCCAGGCTACGACTCGAAGGAGAGATTCAGACGGCAGCAAGCCGGACGAATGCAGAGGATGGGCGCCAGGCTCCCTCAACAATGCATCAGAGCAAGACAGACATTTGGGACTGGCCGCTGCTGGGCCTCTATTTATAGATATGGGTGAGCTGGGGACGCTGAACATTTCAATACAAGCTCACTATCGGAGGCTGAGAGGGACATTATCTCCATGAAGCAGCCAAAAAGGGGCACCATGAGAGCTATCCTCTCCCCCTACAGAGGTACCGGGTAATGGGAATTAGGCCCTCTGCAAAGTTGGGGTGGTGGGAAGTACATAAACCGTCTTGCAGGGAAGCAGGGAGGGACCCAGGGTGAATTGGGAAAGTTTTAGTTTAATTTGTTTTTTTGTCTCTTTATGTTCTAAGGCACACTGTAGACTCATGCCAGCAATCCATACATGGATACACAACTACTCAGACCGTGCGGCGCACATCTCCACTGCAGTTCATGACCGCTACTCCTGACACTGTCCACTTGGACGTGATACGCACACAAACCCTACCCGTGATTTCCTGGAACGTAAATGGTCTCCGGGATAAGCTTAAACGCGGATTAGTCCTACAATATCTGAAGCGCAAAGCACCCGCAATAGCAATGCTGCAGGAGACCCACTTAACAGGGACGACTTGTAAAGCACTCGACAGATGGGGCTACAAATTGGCGGTACATTCGGAATTTACGACCGGCTCCCGCGGGGTGGGGATCCTTATTAAAAAACAGTACCCAATAGTAGTTAAGAAGACATATACGGATGACCAAGGCCGGTTTGCGGCACTGACATGTCAGTAGGAGGGTCGAATGGTCAATATAGTCTGTCTATCTCCCCCCAGCGCTGCACCCATTGACATACCTGGCGCTTGGCGCGTTTCTGCTGCAGCTCCCACGGGGCAACTTGATCATAGGCGGCGACCTCAATGCCACATTGGACGATACCCTGGACCGCACACCCCCAAGACACCAACACCGGACACACTCTGCCCTTCAAGATTTCTTAGTAACAATGGGACTAATAGATATTTGGAGGCTCCGCTTCCCACAGACGCGACAATACACATACCACTCGGGCGCACACAACAGCTTCTTCAGAATAGACCACATACTGGCACCGGCGGGCGAAGTAGGTCATTTCTTAGAAATCGTACACTTGCCAAGAGGCATCTCAGATCATTATCCTATCAGTGCCCTGTATACATGGCAGACCACAACACGATGTAGGACATACCCTATATATCCCGGGTACTTGAAGAACCCGGAGATATGGAAGGGGTTATCAGACACCACCACATACTACTTCAGTGAAAATGCAACTTCGGTCTCATCCCCACTCACTTTATGGGAGGCATATAAAACAGTATTCCGTGGGCAGGCAATTTCACTGATAACATATCATAAAAGGGAAAAAGTCCGGATAGTGGAAACACTTGAACAAGAGGTAGATGACCTAGAAAAAAACCAGGGGCAAGACTCCTCTGACGCCGCTGCGCATCTACTGCTCCTCAAAAAACAGGAATATAAAGACCACCTCTGGGAGGAAGCTAAGACACGGCTCTCTGTAACACAGCACACGATATATGAAGTGGGTGATAAGGCGGGCAAACTGCTGGCCTGGCTTGATAAGCGGGAAAAAGCGGATAGATGGATAGCGGAGCTGCAACTCCCTGCGGGTGACACCACGCAGAACCCCCAAGACGTAGTAGACCTCTTAGCACACCACTATGAACAGGTTTACACCTCCACACACACGATAACACAGGAGGAAATGGAGGATTTCCTCCGTGATATTCGACTCCCTAAACTCACGGAGACTGAATCCCAGCTTCTGGAAGCGAAACTCTCGGCGGACGAGCTCATACTGGCGATCAACAAAATTCAGTCAGGAAAAGCCCTCGGCCCTAACGGGATCCCCATAGAATGGTTTAAACGTAGCGCGACGACGCTCGCGCCCCAACTTGTAGCAATGTTTGAGGCCAGTCTGGAGGTGGGGGAGTTACCACAGGACCAAAGAACGGCAACCATAGTGGCCATCCACAAACCTGGTAAGCCAGCGAGGAGTGCGCCTCTTACAGGCCCATCTCGCTAATAAATGCAGAAGCCAAGATACTGGCCAAGACCCTGGCCAATAGACTTACACCTTACCGAGCCAGATTAATACACCCAAACCAATCGGGATTCATGCCGGGGAGAAGTACGGCCCTAAATCTGCGACGCCTCCACAACGTCCTAGGGCGCAAGCACACTGTGCAAGAGGACGCCATCGTGCTCTCCTTGGATGCGAGAATGGCCTTCGATGCGGTCGAGTGGCCCTTCTTATTTGCCGTTCTCAAGAAACTGGGCTTTGGGCCAACGTTCTGCTCCTGGATAAGATTACTCTATACTAATCCCCTGGCACATGTAGTAGCAAATGGGCACATCTCTAGGGAATTTCCGTTACATCGGGGCACGCGACAAGGCTGCCCGTTATCGCCACTGCTCTTCGCCCTAATATTAGAGCCCCTGGTAGCCTGGGGGCGACAGGACCCGGTCATTTGTGGGCTCCGCTGGACCGCCGATTGTGAGGACCGTATATCTCTGTACGCAGACAATATTCTCCTATACCTGGCCTCTCCTGGATGATCTCTGTCTCGTCTCTTGGACATTTGTGGATCCTACGGGAGATACTCAGGGTACACGATAAATTGGGCAAAGTCTGTGCTATATGTCCTGCATGGACCTCCGCCACGTTTGCCTGCTGGGTGCAACGTGACGATAGTGAAGGATCATTTTAAATACTTAGGGATCCATATCACGCACGACCCAGAGGTTTTTACGACCCTAAATCTCCAAGCCCCCCTACAACGGCTCCAGAGAGACACCAAACACTGGCAATCGCTACCGCTGACGCTCCTGGGAAGGGCGGTGCTCTTCAAAATGATGGCACTACCACGCTTCCTTTACGCCCTTCAAAATACGCCCCTTCAGGTCCCCCAGTCATACTTTCGAGCCATAGAGGCGGAGGTCACCAAGCTCCTCTGGAATGGCAAACCAGCCCGTATAGCGATGGTAAAACTGTACCGAACATGGTATGATGGCGGAATAGCTCTCCCAAGTGTCTAGACGTACTACTACTGGGCGTCCCAACTAACTGTGATTAATCACTGGCTGCACGTCCCTCACACAGACCGAGCCTACAGTCTAGACAGGGTAGAACTGGGAGACGGGGGCCCGTACCATGCACTATACAACAAACCGCGGACCCTGCTAGGCCCAACGAACCACACGCTCCAGATATGGCGTGCAGCACATAGAAAACTGGGATGGCAAAACACAATCACACAAGCAACGCCGCTTTGGGTCACAGATAGGTTGGGCAGATTGGGCAAAAGTAAGGGCTTTCAGCGCTGGGATGCTATAGGCATAGCCAAAGTCGGGGATCTCTGGGTACGGGGGAAGATGCTTACATTTGCACAACTCCAATCGCAATATGAGATGGCACCAGCAGAACAATTCCGCTACCACCAAATAAAACACGCCTTAGAGGCAGCCATCCCCCCCGACACTAACCTGCCTGAGGCCTCACCATTAGAAGACAGACTGCTCCACGGAGCATATGGATAAGAAAGCAATCTCCATGACGTATCGAAAAATTATTAATAACATGCCTGACCCCATGCAAAAACTCCGAGACAAATGGAGCGAAGAATTGGGAGAATTAGACGACACTGACTGGCAGGACGCGCTGGCTTCACCTAGGGAGGTGGCGATCCCATCCAGACTCCGCCTGATACAGCTCAAGATCTTGCATAGAATTTATTACACAAGGCCAACTCTTTACAAAATAGGAAAAACTGACAACCAACTTTGTCTGAGGGGGTGTGGGGCGACTGGCACTTTCTTCCACACTGTCTGGGACTGCCCTGCGATAACAATATACTGGACATCAGTAATGGACATGATCACGCGAATGAGTGGAAGGTCAGTCCCGCCAGAGCCCAAACGCTGTTTATTAAACATATGGGAGGCTACAGACCTTAACTCCACAAGGCAAACATGGGCAACCCTGGGAATGATGTTAGCTAAAAGAAATATCGCTAAGCATTGGGGAGCTTCCGACGCCCCCACACTCACGGAGTGGTGTAAAGATATGGTCATGGCTATGGTGGCGGAAAAGACTGTGTATGTACGTAGGGGATGCCCGAAAAAATGGATACGACTTTGGGAGGGATGGAACACCTATAGAGGAGGACTATGTACCTTACCAACGATACTCCAAGATCAAGAAGAACTGTAGGGAGATTGTTAATTGCGCTGTACTGTGATAAACCCTCACTGCTGTACTAAATGAGCAATAGTGTAATGTTATGAAGGAACTCATCGCCTACCGCTCTGATAAACCAACTGATTGTAAAGATGTCTAACTGTGCTATTTTTCCAATGTGCCTTTTATCTGTGATAAAATAAAAATAATTAAAATTTTTAAAAAGGTATATCCATGAGCAACGCTTGAACATCTCCCGAAAAGCCCAAGGATCCCATCCATGCGAGCATCACACTAGTGCTGACCACTCTGCCTAGACCATTGGAGGATCAGCGCAGAACCACACACCACCGACCTAGTCGGTTTCCCCAGTCGAGAGACCACAGAATTTTAAACTCAGGATCTGACTGAAGGCTTAGCACCATCCCTGGGTGTTTCCCCACATCATTGCTGAGGCACCAACGAGGACCGCGACTTCCTCCGTCCACCTTGGGGCCCATACGGCATCTAGGCAGTCATCAATTCCAGGCCTTCACGATCTGCCCGTGGGCCAGGGGAGGTGTCTTTTCATCAGCCTAGCCCAGTTTTACTCTAGCTGTTCATTCTTCCACTGTCCTGAAGAGGCTCTGATTGATAAAGGGGCAAAATGCGTCAACACCACCGGTTGGAGGAGTCTCCTTTTTTCAATCTGTAAACATTTGAAAATATCATTTGAGTATACACACTAGGAAACAGAGGGCAAATTTGTCCTCCGTGTGTGTTCCCATTATAGTCTACCTCCTGTATGGACTGTGCAATAATCAAGAAGCACAGCCATAGTAGGTAAGAACAACTGGAAGACTGAAGAAAGTTTCTAGTTGCTACGCAAATTGTATATTCAGAACTTGTACAGCACAGTATTTTTTCTTGTTCTTTATCTCTTTAATCTTGTGTGATACATGTATAATTGTTTGTCAAGAGTGTTTTACTATGCACACTTCAGGTACCTGTACCCGAAGTAAAGATTACCATGCTTGTTAAAAAATCTGAATAAATAATGCTTTGTATAATCAAATACATCACCAGTGACTAATTTAAATTTTCACGGTGGAAATTACATTTGTAATAATTAATTCCCATAAGATACCATTGCCTCTCGTCTAGATTCTGCCTAGACAGTCAGTTGTGTCCAGGCTTGACCTAATGAAGTATCTGGCTGCATCTTGGCTTTCTTAAACGGTCTTTGTCAAGTTGTGAGAATATTTCTGGGACTGCTCGCAAAATCTCTGTGAACATATCCAATAAAGCATGGGAGTACCATTCCATCAAACAGCTGGCATAGACTGACCGGAGGGTAAGGCTTGCGGAAGAAAATATCCTCTTCCCAAATGCCTCAATTCTTTTGGTCTAAATTTGCAGGGCAGGTGGTAGTAGAAAAAGAATTGGGGTTAACCCTCTTGTGGAGGCCTCTTCTAACAGGCTCACAGGAGTATAGTGATGTGTCAGGATGGTATGGTCACCTGATGCGGGGCTGTGGCAACATGCTACCCTTCTGTTCACACGTGGGCATGAGCAGGGTATAGCCCAAGTGCCCATGAGGGTGTTGGTCAGGGCATCACTGAACTGCAGTAATGGCTTAGATGAGGTCTGCCCAGGATGTAACACTTCGCAAGGATATTGTTTTTTTTCTTCCTTCAATGGAAGGTGATGGAGCAGGATAAATGAAAACATTTTAACCTCCTAATAATTTACGTAAAATAATTAATAAACATGTTCGTTTAAGTAAATAACCAACAATGTATGTTACATGTGAAGGGTTAAAGGTAACACACGATTTTGTGTGCAAATTAATCTACTTATAATTGTTGACGTGTCTAACATAATCTAATATTTGCGTACTAATAAAATAATAAACGCATGATTTGTGCTTTGAAAATAAAACGTGTGGTGGCAAAATAAAGCGATGGTAAGTAAGGGACGGCTTTATATGTTGCTTTTTGCTAGGTAATACCTAATTGGGGTACGTAGAAAGACGGGAGGGAAACGAAAGGGTTTATATTCTTTATTTTAACAATATTTTGTTTATCTTTGAAAATAGTGCGCTTAGGCCTGTTGAGCAGTGATATAAAATGGCCGCCATGAGCTAGAGTACGCATGTGCGAGAAGCCGTGTGGAAAAGGAGAAAGGCTGTGAACAAGAATGATCACGTGTTCGTGCTGAGAGCCTAGGATGGAAGTATGGTCAAGGCTATTGTGACCTTACTGAGCAAATGTGTGCCAAGATGATCAGCAAGAAGCGTGAGAAGTCAAAATGAATAAATGGACAAACGGAACTGTTGAACCTAAAAAGTATCAGAAAAAGATACAAATTGGACTGATCGAAACTGATGAGTAATGTCATGAACTGTGGGAAACGATGCAAGTATGGACATTCCACAAAGAACTGGTTAAGACAAGGAAGTTTGATAAAAATGTATATGGTCTCGAATGGACCAATGAGAGAGAATCACGCCATAAAGAGGCAACATTTTATTTAGTAAGCGAGAATTAGGGTATAAGAAGACCTACTCCGGGTGGGAGGGATGAGTAGTAGTTTTTATTATTATTGATGATGAGAGCGAGCGTACTGTTAGGAGAAGAGAGAGCTGAGATTGCTGATAGATGAGTTGCGGGTGCTGAGTTGCTGTTGCGGATGATCGAAGCTGCTGCTGCTATTTTCATTAAGTATAAGATGCTGCTTTTGGAGAACCTTTTTACTCCTGATAGATTTTTCATTTAGAGCTATTAGATTTTCCAAGACAGATAGATTGATCTTTTTGGAGTTCTTGCTGTGACAAACTTTATCTTCCATCTAATAGGTATGCATTGTAATTTCAATTTATTCTTATAATGATGATAAATGTAATAATCTAAGTGATAAACTTAAAACTTATGCATTGTTTCTAAAACTTTATATAAACTTTATTATCTTTAAACAAATGACTCAGTGATTCTTTAGCTCAATAATTAAGGTAAAATGTTAAAGAGTTTATTGTGATTGAGCTGGTCTTAATCACCATCAACTGATTCCTACTAGTTGGTCCATTGACCAATGATCGGAATACCTTAAAAGCAATGAGAAACATTATGTCATGTTAAAAAGAGGTATCCCGTCTCCTTCCAGCGAATCGTTTTACTGTTTTTCTCCTAGGTTAAGGACGGAGGTAATCCAGGGAATAAATGAGTAAGTGAATGTATATGCGGTGTTAATGGGTCCCACCGTCATATGGATATAGTCTGTGTATTGGAGAGATAGTTGTACCTGGATGACCGAGTCATATAGGAGAAGAATTTTTATTGTTAGCGCTGGATCAGATTTCTTGGTAGCAGAGTTATGGTTACTATAGATTAGTTTGGTGATTATTGATTATTGATTATTGATAAATTCATGTCTAACCCTTTATGTTGAGTCGTGTTATGTTATATGTAAGTTTTCACGCTTCCGGGAAGTAGGAAGTGGAACACGTGTGGCAAGAGAAGTCACATGGAATAGTGCATTGTCTGAGTTCATATTGGTGATAACACAGGTTGTGTTATGATAGGGACATTTTCCTCATAAAAGGTGTGTAAGTGAAATAGTGACCGGTTTTCTTGTGAAACTCTGGCCTTAATTCTCAGGAGCAGTATAGTCTCCACATGTGTTTTATCCCCAGAGAAACGGGTTTACCGCTTGCTTGAAAGAAGGGTAAGGTAGAGGGAAGTGCTACTTTATCGGCGAAACAGAAAATTCTGTGGTAGGGTAGAGGTAAGCGCTGCCTACTGGAAAATACAGAATTCTTGTGTAAATGGACAAAGCTATCTCTTTGGTTTAGCGAATCAGACAATGGAAATGTGTTTTAAATGTTGTAACTAATGAAGAATTGTTGAAAAAGAAATTGCCGATAAATTTTGTAAAGGAGGGGTCAAGAGCAGAACTGACGTAGACAAAAGCCGCGCTGGGATTGGACAGTGCGCTAGTCATACAGAGACAGGAGCAGAGCTGACGTAGACAAAAGCCGCGCTGGGATTGGACAGTGCGCTGTAGACAGAAACTGTTGTGATTGGAGTGTTGGTGTGAGTCGCGGTAGTATTGGTCAAATAACGCATAGAGAACAGTGTTGAATTGCGGATCGTTTGAGGAGAGAAAGCGATTGTGAATCATGTCTTATTATGAGTATGGTAGAGAGAAAACGTCATGGATGTCGAAAGTTAAGAACTTTTTTAAGAAAGACAAAAAGGTAGTGACTAGAGAGGGACAAGTAATTCATCCGCCGAAATCACCAGCTTCGCACATGATGCTGAAATATGGATATCATACATGCATATGGTTAGAAAATTGGACAAAATATACCAAGAATGATGGAGCATTGGCTTTTCCTGAGAATGGTTCATTTAGTGTAGCTGTATTACGGAATTTGAGAGAGAAGATGGCAATGTTAGAACCTAGACCTAGACCGACACAGTTTGAAGCTTTAAGTGAATGGGAAGATGAGATGTATGAACGAGAGAGATTCAGAGGATTAAAGAATCATGAGTTTGTGCCTGGAAGGTTATGGGGAGTAAATCATGAAGACAGAATAAAGCGTTGGAGATGTGCTAATATGACAGGAGGTTTGTTTCCAGCTTTTACAGTTGAGGAAGAAGCAAAGAAAAAGTGTACAGAGAAAAAGAAACATGTGGTTATGGAAAAGTATGGGTATGGTGGTAGTGAAACGGAAGATGAATTGCTGGAAGATATTTTAAACAGAAACCCACCTCCATACCAACAGACTTCTGCGGTGGTGACACCTAATGCACCGCCAATGGAAACTGGGAGGAATAAAATTCCCGAACGAAGAGATGAGATAAATAGGTCACAAGATCAATTAAAAACTTCACAAAATGAAGAGATAGAAAGTGACAATGCAACTGAATTAGCAAAAACCACAAGAGAATTAACTGAAAAGATAAGAGAATTGACAAAGAATATGGAAGCTGTAACTGTACCAGTAACGATAGGTCCAGTAATGCCAATTTTTGAGAATCAGAAAATGGATGAACGTTCTTTAGTGATTCCTATGAATTCACATTTGCAAAGAAAAAGAGAAGGGATGGAACTGGACAATGAAGGTGCACACCATTTGGTTAGTACCTATAGACCAAGCCCACCTACTAATTTGACGATAAATGAGAATGAGTTCAGGAGAATACCTATGGTAACGGAGTCTGCATCAGGGACACCAGAAAGAAGTAACAATTGGATAGAATTAAATAGTACGCCTGTAGGTCCGACTCCAGATGAGTTAAATGAATGGATGAAAACGCTAAAAACGAAAGAGACAGAAGTAAAACCATTAGATGTAATTAGGTTAAAAATAGACATGGAAGAATTGATTTTAGGAACGATTGGTACAGAAAAATTGAAAAGTTATCAGGATGATGAGATTATGTTTTTGTGCAAGAGTATTACATGGAGAGCTAGAAATGTACATGACAAATTAGAAGAGACAGCGATTGAACTAGGAGTAGAATTTGTAAAAGTGAGAACGTTGCAGAAACCATATAGAGTAGATTTTTGTGAGAAAGATATAGAGAATCTGAACACATCAGGAAGATTGACCCAAATAAAAGAATTAATTGTTTTACTGAGAAAATGGGGTGATGTGGATAGATGGAGAAGTAGATGGACGAAAAAGAATGAGAAGGTAACAGATAAAGCATCTTTGGCTTTTGCAGTGACAGATAAGGAACCAATTGTAAGAGAGTACCCGATGAGAGAAACTCCAGGAGGTAGTTATGTGCATGTTCCATGGTCTAGACAGGATATACTATCATTTACAAATGATTTCCCAAAGTTGAGAGAGAAGCCAGTAGAATGGTACAGACAAGTGGAGAGATTTGTTAAAGTTTCAAAGGTGTTGTGGATAGACTTGGATGGATTGTTTGATATAGTAGTGCCAGCTGATTTGTGGACTGAATGTAAGATTACTATTGATTGGCCAACTGTAGAATATCCAAGGGATGCTAAAACAGGAGCGCCAGGACCAGAAGTGATGAGAAAGTACGATCAAGTAATTACCTTTTTGAAGAATAAGATTCCACCTAAAGAAACGGATTGGGTAAAAATAGACAGAACCACGCAGGAAAGTAAAGAATCAGTGCATGCTTACTATGAGAGACTGTTGTTAGTTTTCAAACAGTATAGTGGTTATGAGACACTAAATGAGAAGGATATGAGTCATTTTGTATATAGATTTGTATATGGGTTGAAACCAGAGATAAGTGAGATGATTAAACAGCATATGATTTGCTGGCAGAATAGCACAGTCGATGAAGTTTTGAGATATGCTAAATATTGCAGTGATGATATTGAGAGTAGACAGCGTAAATTGAAAGAGAAAGCCATGTGGGCACAGGTGAAAGTTGCAGAGAAACAAGAAGCTCAATTGAGTAATACAGGTAATGAAGCAGGACAGGCTAGATTTCGACCAAATATAGGTAAAGGAAAAGGACAAATGAGCATAGATGAGGCAAAGAAAAAGTGGCCATGCCACAACTGCGGAAAGCTAGGGCATTGGAGAAACGAGTGTAAATTTCCTCCAAAACTTAATGTGGAAAATCAATCATTAAATTCACAGGTGCAGAGTGAGGTAGTTACTCAACAGAGTCAGGTGCCACAACCACCACTTCCCAAGAGTGTTAACCAACAGAAATTCAGTGCAGAAACAGGATTCTACGGAGGAGAGCAGGTAACACAGTTGCCGCGTGCAGCTGCCATTTCTCAATATTGGTTACGACAGGATGAGGATGAAAGGGATGAAAGCTTCTGACGGTGCCTAGGAGAGGGGGAAGAGTGCGTGCTTGGCGCAACTCTAGAGGTAGATCAGTCTGGTCCATTTGTGGATGGAGAAGTGAATGGTGCAAATGTAACATTCCTTGTGGACACTGGAGCTACCCGTTCTACTGTTAGGTCAGTGGAAATTCCAAACCTTCCTCTCTCCGGTGAACATATCCAAGTAGTTGGAGTTTCGAATCAGCAAATTAAGACGCCTCTTACTAAATTAGTGGAGGTAAAGATTGGTCCATTTAGTGAAATGCACCGATTTGTGGTATGCGATTGTAGTCCTGTGAACCTATTAGGACGCGATCTATTGTGCAAAATGAATTGCACTATCTATTGTACTCCAGATGGAATTGCATTTCAGACCCCAGATGAAGATGTATTGTATAAAATGACACTGGTAAATTTAGAACCAGAAGTAAATGATTTGTTTCCTGTATTTGATGCAGAGAAAATCCCAATTGAACTGAAAAAGACAGTGAAAGAAGAAGTGTGGGACTTTACAGGAGAAGATATAGGATTAATGAAAGAAGTAGATCCCGTTAAAATCTCCGTAAAAGAGGGAACGAGTTACCCAAATACGCCCCAGTATAAATTGACACCAGAAATAATTGAAGGAATAACGCCAGTAATAAATAAAATGATTGAACAAGGAATTCTAAAAGAAATCATGAGCAGTCCATGTAATTCGCCAATAATGGGACTGAAAAAGCCAAACGGAACATATAGAATTGTACAGGATTTGAGGAAGGTAAACAAAATTGTAGTGCCTTGTTGCCCAATAGTACCGAACCCTGCTGTGATTCTATACCAGATTCCACGTGAAGCAGAATGGTACACAGTAATTGATTTATGTCATGCATTTTTCTCTATTCCATTGCATCCAGATAGCCAGCCATTATTTGCGTTCAGGTTTGGAGAGCGTATTTTGGCATGGTGCCGAATTCCTCAAGGGTACACAGAAAGCCCCTCGATCTTTAATCAGATTCTAAAGAAATCCTTGGAAGATTTAAAAATGCCAGAAAAGTCAGTGATGGTTCAGTATATTGATGACCTCCTGGTGGCATCAAAAACGAAGGAAGCATGTGTCAATGATACAATTGCTTTGCTGAATCATTTAGCCAAAAGAGGACATAAAGTGTCCCCATCAAAATTGCAGTTTTGTCAACAAGAAGTCCAATATTTAGGGCATAAAATTGAGAAAGGAGTGCGAAAGGTAACGACTGAGAGAATAAAGATGATTCAAGGAATGAGAGCTCCAATGACGCAAAGAGAGGTAAGAATGTTTCTGGGAATGGTTGGATATTGTCGACAATGGATACGCGGTTTTTCGTTGATCGCCAAACCGTTGCAAAAACTTACAAAGAAGGATGTTAAAGATCCTTTTGAAATGAATGATGAGGAAATGAAAGCGTTCAGAGAGCTGAAAAAGAAATTGTGTGAAGCTCCAGCATTGGGAATGCCTGACTATGAGAAAGACTTTGAGTTGTATTGCAGTGAAAGAGATGGATGTGCATTTTCAGTCTTGGTACAGAGACATGGAACCATGAAAAGACCCATTGCATATTTTTCAGCTGTTTTAGACCCTGTAGCAAAAGCGTTGCCTGGATGTTTGAAAGCAGTTGCTGCTACTTGCGTGAGTCTGGAACAGAGTGAAGGCATAGTGATGGGATATCCACTGAGAGTATATGTTCCCCATTCTGTGGAAATTCTCTTGACAAGAACGAAAACCCAATACATGACACATAGTCGGCTGACTAGGTATGAAAAAGTAATTTTGAGTGCAGATAATGTGACCATTGACAGATGTATGAATGTGAATCCTTCGACATCATTGCCAGATGAAGAGAGTGTGATTGAAATGGATGAAGTAGATCATGATTGTCTGAATGTGCTTGAATATTGTACAAAACCAAGACCAGATATACGAGATGAGCCCTTAAAAGAATCAGATTATATTCTGTTCGTGGATGGCTCATGTTTGAGAACAAATGATGGAGTTCTAAGTGCAGAGTATGCGGTTTGCACAGTAGCAACTGTAATGGAAGCATCTTGTCTGAAAGGGATACGGTCTGCCCAAGTCGCAGAACTAGTAGCTCTGATTCAAGCCTGCAAGTTGGGAAGAAATGTACGGGTTACGATTGTGACAGATAGCCAATACGGTTTTGGAGTTGTGCACGACTTTGGTCAGATTTGGTCACAAAGAGGTTTCTTGACGTCTGCAGGAACGCCAATTAGAAATGGAGATTTTGTGAAAAAGTTGCTTGAGGCGATACAGCTGCCTAAACAGATTGCTGTTGTGAAGTGCAATGCACATAAAAATGGGGAAGACTACATAACTGTCGGCAATAAGTATGCTGATGAGATTGCACAGTACTGTGCAAAGAATGTGGTCTCTTTGAACAGGAACCGAGAGAGAGAGCATATTTCTTGTCCTTTGCTTTTTACTAACCCTGTTGAGACATGGGATGAGGTGAGACAGTTACAGGAAGCAGCAGATGATGAGGAAAAAGATACATGGATAAAAGCAGGATGTAGAAAACATGAGGAAAATGATGTTTGGGTTTACAGAGATGAGAGACCAGTTATGCCTGATAGCATGATTTCTGACATGGCACGGATGTACCATGGACAAGCCCATATTGGGAGAGATTCAATGATCAGACTTTTTAGACAAACATGGTATAATCCAAAATTCAGAGCCATAGCTGAGAGTCTTTGTCAAAGATGTCTTACTTGTCAACAGTTAAATCCAGGAAGGAAGACAGTAGTGAGTCTAGGAACAATAGGACGAGAAGGAGGTCCGTTCACTAGAATGCAAATGGATTTTATAGAAATGCCCCCGAGCAACAGACTAAGGTATGTCCTCGTAGTCGTCTGTTTGTTTTCCCGTTGGGTGGAAGCATACCCGACCAGAAGGAATGATGGAATCACGGTAGCAAAACTTATGCTGCGAGAATTCATTCCGAGGTATGGTTTTCCAGTCACGATTGAAACAGATAGAGGAACACATTTCCAAAACGAATTAATTAAACTGATTTGTGAAGCACTTAGTATGAAACAGAAACTGCATTGTGCATACAGACCAGAGGCTTCTGGAATAGTAGAGCAAGTGAATGGAACAATTAAGAACAGGTTAGGAAAAATGTGTCAAGCCACAGGACTCAAATGGCCAGATGCCTTGCCATTAGTTTTAATGACAATCAGAAGTATTCCGGAAAGGAAAACTGGACTCAGTCCCCATGAGATAATTATGGGACGAGCAATGAGACAAGCACATGTACCTGTCAACAAACTACTGACTATAACTGATGATCTGGTGCTGGATTATTGCAAAGGATTGGCTGATGTGGTGCGTTCTGTGTTTCATCAGGTTGGACCGGATGCGACCACTCTTGAAAGAAAACCAGCTCACGACTTGAATCCAGGAGATTGGGTCCGCATAAAAGTCCACAGGAGAAGAAACTGTTTGGTTCCTCGCTGGGACGAACCACGACAGGTGATCCTGGTGACAACCACTGCAGTCAAATGTGCAGGAGTGAAACATTGGGTGCATGCCAGTCACACCATCAGAGTTCCAGAACCTGAAGATCGACATGTGAGTCGACATCTGGAAGTGTTGGATAACAGTTCAGCATCAGAAGCGGAAGAAGAAACGAACAGGGTGCCAGAATCTGAAGATCGACCTGTAAGTCGACATCTGGAAGACCCAACTACAAGTGCAACGACAGAAGAAGTAGAGGAAATAGCTGAAGTTCCAGAACTTGAAGATCGACATGTGAGTCGACATCTGGAAATATCAGATACCAGTTCAGAATCTGATACAGATCATTCGGATTGTGAGGAAATTCTGAAAAGAAATTGGAAATTTGAAAGCATAAGAGAAGAAACTGACCACGAAGATAGTAACAGTGAGCAACCAAGTACAAGTTGTGGTAAAAATCCTTCGGAGATAATATTAATAGATGAAGAAGGGAGAGTTTCAAACAGAAAGTTAGAAAAATCGGAAGATCCCCGAGGAGTAATAGGGACAGATAGTCAAACAAAAGAACAGGGAAATTTAGAAGCAGATAGAGAGATTGACACAAATTCGGAAGAACCTCGAGGAGGGACAGAAATAGGTGAACGAAGGAAGATAAGAAAAGAACCACAAGTAGAGGAAGAAAATGAAATTATAAGATTCAAAATAAGAGACAATAAAGAGAAAACTGAAACAGAGTCTGAAGAAAGTGGAGAAGAAAGAAACCAAAAACTAGAGTCAAGAAAAAGGAATTGGAAAACAGAAAGAGAGGAAAAAGGAAGTGAGGCAAAAAGGCCAAGAAAAGGAGACAATTGGCCCAACGAAGTAAGAAAATTAAGATACAGGATCATAAGGTTAGATGGAAAAAGTGCTGAACAAGTGAATGAAATAACAAGTCAGAAAGAGCAAGAAAAACAAGGTGGAAAACACTTGCAGAAAACGAAAAGAGTAAAGAAGGTAAATCCGAAGTATAGATCGCCTGAATGGTTGTACCTTGCTTTAACGGATAACAAAGAAGAAAAGAACACTCACGAGAACCCAGAACAAAGAAACCTAATGGGTGAAGGTGAAGTGCAACAAACTTGAAGAAATTTAAACGAATTTCTACCGGATTTGACAAAATACTGGATTTGACGAATTTTTACCGGAGTTGACAAAATACTGGATTTGACAAAGAAAGAATTCTGAAAAGAATTAAAAGAAAGTACCGAACGAAGACAAAAACATTGGAGTGCAGAGTGGCTAAGAAGTCATTCTGAGGTGTAGTGACACAATTTTCTTGAAAAAAAAAAAATAGGTTATAAAACAAAATGGAAGATACTAGAGATAGAAAATGTAGATGTGAGTTTTTAAGTAGATGGGGTAAGATGTGCTTCTTTTGTACAGCATTATTAATGACGGTATGGGTGGTTTTAGCAATCACTATTCCAATTAGTTTAGCTGTAGTAGAAACGTCTAATCACACAGAGAAAGAAAAAGGAGCTAACACTCAAGAAACAGTTATATTAAAAAATAGTGCAGAATTACATAAGGACAAATCAATAACAGATTTTTCAAAGAATGTTTTTACTAAATTATTATATGAGTATGTAGAAACAATGGATGTAAGAGATTGCTATGTTTGTATGCAATTGCCTGCGTCTGTAGCAGAGGGTGTGACTTATCATCACCTTCCTTTGACGTATGGAATAACATGTAGTGTTTTAGCAAGTTTATTTTATAAAACAGGTAGATTAGAATATTATTACACTGACATAGATAAGATTTTTGCGAAAGTTTCTGTAGTTCCCGAACTAAACAAAATAAAAGAGGGAAAAACGTTTGGTGAATTTTTCATAGAAGATAAGATTTTAACATTAGATAATATAGTTAAAAACAACCTTACCTGTGAGTTAAAGAAAGAAGAAAAAGTATTTTTAGAGATGGTTGAAGAAAGAAGAGTGAAATTTCAAAGAAAAGTGATAGAAGAGACAAAAACACCTCTTTGGGCGTTTGAGGAAGACAATCATGACAAGAAAAAGACAAATGCAGCTATGACTCTGGATTGGCCCCAACAGGGAAGGTTGTGCATTAGAAGAAATAGAACAAGATATGACAATTATTTTGTGGGTTCCAGTATTTGCCATGACAATTATCAAATTTTAGGCGGATGGGGATTCAAAGGGGGAAAAGATCCAATATTTCCAGGGATCTATTATGTTTGCGGTAATAGGGCTTATTACAGGTTGCCGGACCATTGGTATGGGTCATGTTATTTAGGCCTGGTCTTTCCAAAGATTTTTCATATGGATAGAAAAGAAAAAGGAACACACAAAATGATAAATACCTTTACACGTAGAAAAAGGGAAAGTTTTTCAGAAATAGTAGGTGATATTTTTGGTGCATTGATACCAGCAGTGGGAATATCTTTGAATGCATTTAAAATTCGGAAATTATCCACAGTGGTAGATCGTTTATCTACAGATACTGCTGGAGGGTTCTTGATGATAAACACCGAGATGGTTGCCATGAGAGCTATGGTGATGCAAAATCGACTTGCCCTTGACATTCTTTTGGCAAAAGAGGGTGGAGTCTGTGGAATGCTGAAAGTCCAACATTGTTGCACTTACATTCCAGATAAAAGTGAAAATATACAAAAGTATATAAAGAATATTACAAATTTGCACAAAGAACTTGTTCCACTGGAGGTTGAAAGTGCATTTGGAAAACTTGGTAAAGGGTTTTCTTCAGTAATAAATTGGTTAACAAGAATGAGTGGATTAATAATAGGGAAAGTTATAATAATAGCAACCATGATAATCATAATAATTTTAGTGCTGAAGCTTGTAATTACATGTATAAAGAAAAGAAGAAGACAGAATAAAATAGAAAAGGAAAACATGATAAACAAGGAGAGAGAGAGAGAAATGGGTGAAATAGAGCTAGAAGAGATAAAAGAGAACATGTACAAGAAGACCAAGAGACAAGTTGAAAGGGATACAGTTGTGTAAACTAACAAGAGCAAACGGATAAAAGAAATATGCTGTCTAAGAGAATTGTATAACTTGGGTTTTGTGGTGATATTAAAAATCACCAAAGGGGGAGTTGATGGAGCAGGATAAATGAAAAATTTTAACCTCCTAATAATTTACGTAAAATAATTAATAAACATGTTCGTTTAAGTAAATAACCAACAATGTATGTTACATGTGAAGGGTTAAAGGTAACACGCTATTTTGTGTGCAAATTAATCTACTTATAATTGTTGACGTGTCTAACATAATCTAATATTTGCGTACTAATAAAATAATAAACGCATGATTTGTGCTTTGAAAATAAAACGTGTGGTGGCAAAATAAAGCGATGGTAAGTAAGGGACGGCTTTATATGTTGCTTTTTGCTAGGTAATACCTAATTGGGGTACGTAGAAAGACGGGAGGGAAACGAAAGGGTTTATATTCTTTATTTTAACAATATTTTGTTTATCTTTGAAAATAGTGCGCTTAGGCCTGTTGAGCAGCGATATAAAATGGCCGCCATGAGCTAGAGTACGCATGTGCGAGAAGCCGTGTGGAAAAGGAGAAAGGCTGTGAACAAGAATGATCACGTGTTCGTGCTGAGAGCCTAGGATGGAAGTATGGTCAAGGCTATTGTGACCTTACTGAGCAAATGTGTGCCAAGATGATCAGCAAGAAGCGTGAGAAGTCAAAATGAATAAATGGACAAACGGAACTGTTGAACCTAAAAAGTATCAGAAAATGATACAAATTGGACTGATCGAAACTGATGAGTAATGTCATGAACTGTGGGAAACGATGCAAGCATGGACATTCCACAAAGAACTGGTTAAGACAAGGAAGTTTGATAAAAATGTATATGGACTCGAATGGACCAATGAGAGAGAATCACGCCATAAAGAGGCAACATTTTATTTAGTAAGCGAGAATTAGGGTATAAGAAGACCTACTCCGGGTGGGAGGGATGAGTAGTAGTTTTTATTATTATTGATGATGATGAGCGAGCGTACTGTTAGGAGAAGAGAGAGCTGAGATTGCTGATAGATGAGTTGCGGGTGCTGAGTTGCTGTTGCGGATGATCGAAGCTGCTGCTGCTATTTTCATTAAGTATAAGATGCTGCTTTTGGAGAACCTTTTTACTCCTGATAGATTTTTCATTTAGAGCTATTAGATTTTCCAAGACAGATAGATTGATCTTTTTGGAGTTCTTGCTGTGACAAACTTTATCTTCCATCTAATAGGTATGCATTGTAATTTCAATTTATTCTTATAATGATGATAAATGTAATAATCTGAGTGATAAACTTAAAACTTATGCATTGTTTCTAAAACTTTATATAAACTTTATTATCTTTAAACAAATGACTCAGTGATTCTTTAGCTCAATAATTAAGGTAAAATGTTAAAGAGTTTATTGTGATTGAGCTGGTCTTAATCACCATCAACTGATTCCTACTAGTTGGTCCATCGACCAATGAGCGGAATACCTTAAAAGCAATGAGAAACATTATGTCATGTTAAAAAGAGGTATCCCGTCTCCTTCCAGCGAATCGTTTTACTGTTTTTCTCCTAGGTTAAGGACGGAGGTAATCCAGGGAATAAATGAGTAAGTGAATGTATATGCGGTGTTAATGGGCCCCACCGTCATATGGATATAGTCTGTGTATTGGAGAGATAGTTGTACTTGGATGACCGAGTCATATAGGAGAAGAATTTTTATTGTTAGCGCTGGATCAGATTTCTTGGTAGCAGAGTTATGGTTACTATAGATTAGTTTGGTGATTATTGATTATTGATTATTGATAAATTCATGTCTAACCCTTTATGTTGAGTCGCGTTATGTTATATGTAAGTTTTCACGCTTCCGGGAAGTAGGAAGTGGAACACGTGTGGCAAGAGAAGTCACATGGAATAGTGCATTGTCTGAGTTCATATTGGTGATAACACAGGTTGTGTTATGATAGGGACATTTTCCGCATAAAAGGTGTGTAAGTGAAATAGTGACCGGTTTTCTTGTGAAACTCTGGCCTTAATTCTCAGGAGCAGTATAGTCTCCACATGTGTTTTATCCCCAGAGAAACGGGTTTACCGCTTGCTTGAAAGAAGGGTAAGGTAGAGGGAAGTGCTACTTTATCGGCGAAACAGGAAAATTCTGTGGTAGGGTAGAGGTAAGCGCTGCCTACTGGAAAATACAGAATTCTTGTGTAAATGGACAAAGCTATCTCTTTGGTTTAGCGAATCAGACAATGGAAATGTGTTTTAAATGTTGTAACTAATGAAGAATTGTTGAAAAAGAAATTGCCGATAAATTTTGTAAAGGAGGGGTCAAGAGCAGAACTGACGTAGACAAAAGCCGCGCTGGGATTGGACAGTGCGCTAGTCATACAGAGACAGGAGCAGAGCTGACGTAGACAAAAGCCGCGCTGGGATTGGACAGTGCGCTGTAGACAGAAACTGTTGTGATTGGAGTGTTGGTGTGAGTCGCGGTAGTATTGGTCGGAATAACGCATAGAGAACAGTGTTGAATTGCGGATCGTTTGAGGAGAGAAAGCGATTGTGAATCATGTCTTATTATGAGTATGGTAGAGAGAAAACGTCATGGATGTCGAAAGTTAAGAACTTTTTTAAGAAAGACAAAAAGGTAGTGACTAGAGAGGGACAAGTAATTCCTCCGCCGAAATCACCAGCTTCGCACATGATGCTGAAATATGGATATCATACATGCATATGGTTAGAAAATTGGACAAAATATACCAAGAATGATGGAGCATTGGCTTTTCCTGAGAATGGTTCATTTAGTGTAGCTGTATTACGGAATTTGAGAGAGAAGATGGCAATGTTAGAACCTAGACCTAGACCGACACAGTTTGAAGCTTTAAGTGAATGGGAAGATGAGATGTATGAACGAGAGAGATTCAGAGGATTAAAGAATCATGAGTTTGTGCCTGGAAGGTTATGGGGAGTAAATCATGAAGACAGAATAAAGCGTTGGAGATGTGCTAATATGACAGGAGGTTTGTTTCCAGCTTTTACAGTTGAGGAAGAAGCAAAGAAAAAGTGTACAGAGAAAAAGAAACATGTGGTTATGGAAAAGTATGGGTATGGTGGTAGTGAAACGGAAGATGAATTGCTGGAAGATATTTTAAACAGAAACCCACCTCCATACCAACAGACTTCTGCGGTGGTGACACCTAATGCACCGCCAATGGAAACTGGGAGGAATAAAATTCCCGAACGAAGAGATGAGATAAATAGGTCACAAGATCAATTAAAAACTTCACAAAATGAAGAGATAGAAAGTGACAATGCAACTGAATTAGCAAAAACCACAAGAGAATTAACTGAGAAAGATAAGAGAATTGACAAAGAATATGGAAGCTGTAACTGTACCAGTAACGATAGGTCCAGTAATGCCAATTTTTGAGAATCAGAAAATGGATGAACGTTCTTTAGTGATTCCTATGAATTCACATTTGCAAAGAAAAAGAGAAGGGATGGAACTGGACAATGAAGGTGCACACCATTTGGTTAGTACCTATAGACCAAGCCCACCTACTAATTTGACGATAAATGAGAATGAGTTCAGGAGAATACCTATGGTAACGGAGTCTGCATCAGGGACACCAGAAAGAAGTAACAATTGGATAGAATTAAATAGTACGCCTGTAGGTCCGACTCCAGATGAGTTAAATGAATGGATGAAAACGCTAAAAACGAAAGAGACAGAAGTAAAACCATTAGATGTAATTAGGTTAAAAATAGACATGGAAGAATTGATTTTAGGAACGATTGGTACAGAAAAATTGAAAAGTTATCAGGATGATGAGATTATGTTTTTGTGCAAGAGTATTACATGGAGAGCTAGAAATTTACATGACAAATTAGAAGAGACAGCGATTGAACTAGGAGTAGAATTTGTAAAAGTGAGAACGTTGCAGAAACCATATAGAGTAGATTTTTGTGAGAAAGATATAGAGAATCTGAACACATCAGGAAGATTGACCCAAATAAAAGAATTAATTGTTTTACTGAGAAAATGGGGTGATGTGGATAGATGGAGAAGTAGATGGACGAAAAAGAATGAGAAGGTAACAGATAAAGCATCTTTGGCTTTTGCAGTGACAGATAAGGAACCAATTGTAAGAGAGTACCCGATGAGAGAAACTCCAGGAGGTAGTTATGTGCATGTTCCATGGTCTAGACAGGATATACTATCATTTACAAATGATTTCCCAAAGTTGAGAGAGAAGCCAGTAGAATGGTACAGACAAGTGGAGAGATTTGTTAAAGTTTCAAAGGTGTTGTGGATAGACTTGGATGGATTGTTTGATATAGTAGTGCCAGCTGATTTGTGGACTGAATGTAAGATTACTATTGATTGGCCAACTGTAGAATATCCAAGGGATGCTAAAACAGGAGCGCCAGGACCAGAAGTGATGAGAAAGTACGATCAAGTAATTACCTTTTTGAAGAATAAGATTCCACCTAAAGAAACGGATTGGGTAAAAATAGACAGAACCACGCAGGAAAGTAAAGAATCAGTGCATGCTTACTATGAGAGACTGTTGTTAGTTTTCAAACAGTATAGTGGTTATGAGACACTAAATGAGAAGGATATGAGTCATTTTGTATATAGATTTGTATATGGGTTGAAACCAGAGATAAGTGAGATGATTAAACAGCATATGATTTGCTGGCAGAATAGCACAGTCGATGAAGTTTTGAGATATGCTAAATATTGCAGTGATGATATTGAGAGTAGACAGCGTAAATTGAAAGAGAAAGCCATGTGGGCACAGGTGAAAGTTGCAGAGAAACAAGAAGCTCAATTGAGTAATACAGGTAATGAAGCAGGACAGGCTAGATTTCGACCAAATATAGGTAAAGGAAAAGGACAAATGAGCATAGATGAGGCAAAGAAAAAGTGGCCATTGCACAACTGCGGAAAGCTAGGGCATTGGAGAAACGAGTGTAAATTTCCTCCAAAACTTAATGTGGAAAATCAATCATTAAATTCACAGGTGCAGAGTGAGGTAGTTACTCAACAGAGTCAGGTGCCACAACCACCACTTCCCAAGAGTGTTAACCAACAGAAATTCAGTGCAGAAACAGGATTCTACGGAGGAGAGCAGGTAACACAGTTGCCGCGTGCAGCTGCCATTTCTCAATATTGGTTACGACAGGATGAGGATGAAACGGATGAAAGCTTCTGACGGTGCCTAGGAGAGGGGGAAGAGTGCGTGCTTGGCGCAACTCTAGAGGTAGATCAGTCTGGTCCATTTGTGGATGGAGAAGTGAATGGTGCAAATGTAACATTCCTTGTGGACACTGGAGCTACCCGTTCTACTGTTAGGTCAGTGGAAATTCCAAACCTTCCTCTCTCAGGTGAACATATCCAAGTAGTTGGAGTTTCGAATCAGCAAATTAAGACGCCTCTTACTAAATTAGTGGAGGTAAAGATTGGTCCATTTAGTGAAATGCACCGATTTGTGGTATGCGATTGTAGTCCTGTGAACCTATTAGGACGCGATCTATTGTGCAAAATGAATTGCACTATCTATTGTACTCCAGATGGAATTGCATTTCAGACCCCAGATGAAGATGTATTGTATAAAATGACACTGGTAAATTTAGAACCAGAAGTAAATGATTTGTTTCCTGTATTTGATGCAGAGAAAATCCCAATTGAACTGAAAAAGACAGTGAAAGAAGAAGTGTGGGACTTTACAGGAGAAGATATAGGATTAATGAAAGAAGTAGATCCCGTTAAAATCTCCGTAAAAGAGGGAACGAGTTACCCAAATACGCCCCAGTATAAATTGACACCAGAAATAATTGAAGGAATAACGCCAGTAATAAATAAAATGATTGAACAAGGAATTCTAAAAGAAATCATGAGCAGTCCATGTAATTCGCCAATAATGGGACTGAAAAAGCCAAACGGAACATATAGAATTGTACAGGATTTGAGGAAGGTAAACAAAATTGTAGTGCCTTGTTGCCCAATAGTACCGAACCCTGCTGTGATTCTATACCAGATTCCACGTGAAGCAGAATGGTACACAGTAATTGATTTATGTCATGCATTTTTCTCTATTCCATTGCATCCAGATAGCCAGCCATTATTTGCGTTCAGGTTTGGAGAGCGTATTTTGGCATGGTGCCGAATTCCTCAAGGGTACACAGAAAGCCCCTCGATCTTTAATCAGATTCTAAAGAAATCCTTGGAAGATTTAAAAATGCCAGAAAAGTCAGTGATGGTTCAGTATATTGATGACCTCCTGGTGGCATCAAAAACGAAGGAAGCATGTGTCAATGATACAATTGCTTTGCTGAATCATTTAGCCAAAAGAGGACATAAAGTGTCCCCATCAAAATTGCAGTTTTGTCAACAAGAAGTCCAATATTTAGGGCATAAAATTGAGAAAGGAGTGCGAAAGGTAACGACTGAGAGAATAAAGATGATTCAAGGAATGAGAGCTCCAATGACGCAAAGAGAGGTAAGAATGTTTCTGGGAATGGTTGGATATTGTCGACAATGGATACGCGGTTTTTCGTTGATCGCCAAACCGTTGCAAAAACTTACAAAGAAGGATGTTAAAGATCCTTTTGAAATGAATGATGAGGAAATGAAAGCGTTCAGAGAGCTGAAAAAGAAATTGTGTGAAGCTCCAGCATTGGGAATGCCTGACTATGAGAAAGACTTTGAGTTGTATTGCAGTGAAAGAGATGGATGTGCATTTTCAGTCTTGGTACAGAGACATGGAACCATGAAAAGACCCATTGCATATTTTTCAGCTGTTTTAGACCCTGTAGCAAAAGCGTTGCCTGGATGTTTGAAAGCAGTTGCTGCTACTTGCGTGAGTCTGGAACAGAGTGAAGGCATAGTGATGGGATATCCACTGAGAGTATATGTTCCCCATTCTGTGGAAATTCTCTTGACAAGAACGAAAACCCAATACATGACACATAGTCGGCTGACTAGGTATGAAAAAGTAATTTTGAGTGCAGATAATGTGACCATTGACAGATGTATGAATGTGAATCCTTCGACATCATTGCCAGATGAAGAGAGTGTGATTGAAATGGATGAAGTAGATCACGATTGTCTGAATGTGCTTGAATATTGTACAAAACCAAGACCAGATATACGAGATGAGCCCTTAAAAGAATCAGATTATATTCTGTTCGTGGATGGCTCATGTTTGAGAACAAATGATGGAGTTCTAAGTGCAGCGTATGCGGTTTGCACAGTAGCAACTGTAATGGAAGCATCTTGTCTGAAAGGGATACGGTCTGCCCAAGTCGCAGAACTAGTAGCTCTGATTCAAGCCTGCAAGTTGGGAAGAAATGTACGGGTTACGATTGTGACAGATAGCCAATACGGTTTTGGAATTGTGCACGACTTCGGTCAGATTTGGTCACAAAGAGGTTTCTTGACGTCTGCAGGAACGCCAATTAGAAATGGAGATTTTGTGAAAAAGTTGCTTGAGGCGATACAGCTGCCTAAACAGATTGCTGTTGTGAAGTGCAATGCACATAAAAATGGGGAAGACTACATAACTGTCGGCAATAAGTATGCTGATGAGATTGCACAGTACTGTGCAAAGAATGTGGTCTCTTTGAACAGGAACCGAGAGAGAGAGCATATTTCTTGTCCTTTGCTTTTTACTAACCCTGTTGAGACATGGGATGAGGTGAGACAGTTACAGGAAGCAGCAGATGATGAGGAAAAAGATACATGGATAAAAGCAGGATGTAGAAAACATGAGGAAAATGATGCTTGGGTTTACAGAGATGAGAGACCAGTTATGCCTGATAGCATGATTTCTGACATGGCACGGATGTACCATGGACAAGCCCATATTGGGAGAGATTCAATGATCAGACTTTTTAGACAAACATGGTATAATCCAAAATTCAGAGCCATAGCTGAAAGTCTTTGTCAAAGATGTCTTACTTGTCAACAGTTAAATCCAGGAAGGAAGACAGTAGTGAGTCTAGGAACAATAGGACGAGAAGGAGGTCCGTTCACTAGAATGCAAATGGATTTTATAGAAATGCCCCCGAGCAACAGACTAAGGTATGTCCTCGTAGTCGTCTGGTTTGTTTTCCCGTTGGGTGGAAGCATACCCGACCAGAAGGAATGATGGAATCACGGTAGCAAAACTTATGCTGCGAGAATTCATTCCGAGGTATGGTTTTCCAGTCACGATTGAAACAGATAGAGGAACACATTTCCAAAACGAATTAATTAAACTGATTTGTGAAGCACTTAGTATGAAACAGAAACTGCATTGTGCATACAGACCAGAGGCTTCTGGAATAGTAGAGCAAGTGAATGGAACAATTAAGAACAGGTTAGGAAAAATGTGTCAAGCCACAGGACTCAAATGGCCAGATGCCTTGCCATTAGTTTTAATGACAATCAGAAGTATTCCGGAAAGGAAAACTGGACTCAGTCCCCATGAGATAATTATGGGACGAGCAATGAGACAAGCACATGTACCTGTCAACAAACTACTGACTATAACTGATGATCTGGTGCTGGATTATTGCAAAGGATTGGCTGATGTGGTGCGTTCTGTGTTTCATCAGGTTGGACCGGATGCGACCACTCTTGAAAGAAAACCAGCTCACGACTTGAATCCAGGAGATTGGGTCCGCATAAAAGTCCACAGGAGAAGAAACTGTTCGGTTCCTCGCTGGGACGAACCACGACAGGTGATCCTGGTGACAACCACTGCAGTCAAATGTGCAGGATTGAAACATTGGGTGCATGCCAGTCACACCATCAGAGTTCCAGAACCTGAAGATCGACATGTGAGTCGACATCTGGAAGTGTTGGATAACAGTTCAGCATCAGAAGCGGAAGAAGAAACGAACAGGGTGCCAGAATCTGAAGATCGACCTGTAAGTCGACATCTGGAAGACCCAACTACAAGTGCAACGACAGAAGAAGTAGAGGAAATAGCTGAAGTTCCAGAACTTGAAGATCGACATGTGAGTCGACATCTGGAAATATCAGATACCAGTTCAGAATCTGATACAGATCATTCGGATTGTGAGGAAATTCTGAAAAGAAATTGGAAATTTGAAAGCATAAGAGAAGAAACTGACCACGAAGATATTAACAGTGAGCAACCAAGTACAAGTTGTGGTAAAAATCCTTCGGAGATAATATTAATAGATGAAGAAGGGAGAGTTTCAAACAGAAAGTTAGAAAAATCGGAAGATCCCCGAGGAGTAATAGGGACAGATAGTCAAACAAAAGAACAGGGAAATTTAGAAGCAGATAGAGAGATTGACACAAATTCGGAAGAACCTCGAGGAGGGACAGAAATAGGTGAACGAAGGAAGATAAGAAAAGAACCACAAGTAGAGGAAGAAAATGAAATTATAAGATTCAAAATAAGAGACAATAAAGAGAAAACTGAAACAGAGTCTGAAGAAAGTGGAGAAGAAAGAAACCAAAAACTAGAGTCAAGAAAAAGGAATTGGAAAACAGAAAGAGAGGAAAAAGGAAGTGAGGCAAAAAGGCCAAGAAAAGGAGACAATTGGCCCAACGAAGTAAGAAAATTAAGATACAGGATCATAAGGTTAGATGGAAAAAGTGCTGAACAAGTGAATGAAATAACAAGTCAGAAAGAGCAAGAAAAACAAGGTGGAAAACACTTGCAGAAAACGAAAAGAGTAAAGAAGGTAAATCCGAAGTATAGATCGCCTGAATGGTTGTACCTTGCTTTAACGGATAACAAAGAAGAAAAGAACACTCACAAGAACCCAGAACAAAGAAACCTAATGGGTGAAGGTGAAGTGCAACAAACTTGAAGAAATTTAAACGAATTTCTACCGGATTTGACGAATTTTTACCGGAGTTGACAAAATACTGGATTTGACAAAGAAAGAATTCTGAAAAGAATTAAAAGAAAGTACCGAACGAAGACAAAAACATTGGAGTGCAAAGTGGCTAAGAAGTAATTTCTGAGGTGTAGTGACACAATTTTCTTGAAAATAAAAAAATAGGTTATAAAACAAAATGGAAGATACTAGAGATAGAAAATGTAGATGTGAGTTTTTAAGTAGATGGTGTAAGATGTGCTTCTTTTGTACAGCATTATTAATGACGGTATGGGTGGTTTTAGCAATCACTATTCCAATTAGTTTAGCTGTAGTGGAAACGTCTAATCACACAGAGAAAGAAAAAGGAGCTAACACTCAAGAAACAGTTATATTAAAAAATAGTGCAGAATTACATAAGGACAAATCAATAACAGATTTTTCAAAGAATGTTTTTACTAAATTATTATATGAGTATGTAGAAACAATGGATGTAAGAGATTGCTATGTTTGTATGCAATTGCCTGCGTCTGTAGCAGAGGGTGTGACTTATCATCACCTTCCTTTGACGTATAGAATAACATGTAGTGTTTTAGCAAGTTTATTTTATAAAACAGGTAGATTAGAATATTATTACACTGACATAGATAAGATTTTTGCGAAAGTTTCTGTAGTTCCCGAACTAAACAAAATAAAAGAGGGAAAAACGTTTGGTGAATTTTTCATAGAAGATAAGATTTTAACATTAGATAATATAGTTAAAAACAACCTTACCTGTGAGTTAAAGAAAGAAGAAAAAGTATTTTTAGAGATGGTTGAAGAAAGAAGAGTGAAATTTCAAAGAAAAGTGATAGAAGAGACAAAAACACCTCTTTGGGCGTTTGAGGAAGACAATCATGACAAGAAAAAGACAAATGCAGCTATGACTCTGGATTGGCCCCAACAGGGAAGGTTGTGCATTAGAAGAAATAGAACAAGATATGACAATTTTTTTGTGGGTTCCAGTATTTGCCATGACAATTATAAAATTTTAGGCGGATGGGGATTCAAAGGGGGAAAAGATCCAATATTTCCAGGGATCTATTATGTTTGCGGTAATAGGGCTTATTACAGGTTGCCGGACCATTGGTATGGGTCATGTTATTTAGGCATGGTCTTTCCAAAGATTTTTCATATGGATAGAAAAGAAAAAGGAACACACAAAATGATAAATACCTTTACACGTAGAAAAAGGGAACGTTTTTCAGAAATAGTAGGTGATATTTTTGGTGCATTGATACCAGCAGTGGGAATATCTTTGAATGCATTTAAAATTCGGAAATTATCCACAGTGGTAGATCGTTTATCTACAGATACTGCTGGAGGGTTCTTGATGATAAACACCGAGATGGTTGCCATGAGAGCTATGGTGATGCAAAATCGACTTGCCCTTGACATTCTTTTGGCAAAAGAGGGTGGAGTCTGTGGAATGCTGATAGTCCAACATTGTTGCACTTACATTCCAGATAAAAGTGAAAATATACAAAAGTATATAAAGAATATTACAAATTTGCACAAAGAACTTGTTCCACTGGAGGTTGAAAGTGCATTTGGAAAACTTGGTAAAGGGTTTTCTTCAGTAATAAATTGGTTAACAAGAATGAGTGGATTAATAATAGGGAAAGTTATAATAATAGCAACCATGATAATCATAATAATTTTAGTGCTGAAGCTTGTAATTACATGTATAAAGAAAAGAAGAAGACAGAATAAAATAGAAAAGGAAAACATGATAAACAAGGAGAGAGAGAGAGAAATGGGTGAAATAGAGCTAGAAGAGATAAAAGAGAACATGTACAAGAAGACCAAGAGACAAGTTGAAAGGGATACAGTTGTGTAAACTAACAAGAGCAAAAGGATAAAAGAAATATGCTGTCTAAAAGAATTGTATAACTTGGGTTTTGTGGTGATATTAAAAATCACCAAAGGGGGGAGTTGATGGAGCAGGATAAATGAAATTTTTTTAACCTCCTAATAATTTACGTAAAATAATTAATAAACATGTTCGTTTAAGTAAATAACCAACAATGTATGTTACATGTGAAGGGTTAAAGGTAACACGCGATTTTGTGTGCAAATTAATCTACTTATAATTGTTGACGTGTCTAACAATCTAATATTTGCGTACTAATAAAATAATTAACGCATGATTTGTGCTTTGAAAATAAAACGTGTGGTGGCAAAATAAAGCGATGGTAAGTAAGGGACGGCTTTATATGTTGCTTTTTTGCTAGGTAATACCTAATTGGGGTACGTAGAAAGACGGGAGGGAAACGAAAGGGTTTATATTCTTTATTTTAACAATATTTTGTTTATCTTTGAAAATAGTGCGCTTAGGCCCGTTGAGCAGTGATATAAAATGGCCGCCATGAGCTAGAGTACGCATGTGCGAGAAGCCGTGTGGAAAAGGAGAAAGGCTGTGAACAAGAATGATCACGTGTTCGTGCTGAGAGCCTAGGATGGAAGTATGGTCAAGGCTATTGTGACCTTACTGAGCAAATGTGTGCCAAGATGATCAGCAAGAAGCGTGAGAAGTCAAAATGAATAAATGGACAAACGGAACTGTTGAACCTAAAAAGTATCAGAAAAAGATACAAATTGGACTGATCGAAACTGATGAGTAATGTCATGAACTGTGGGAAACGATGCAAGCATGGACATTCCACAAAGAACTGGTTGAGACAAGGAAGTTTGATAAAAATGTATATGGACTCGAATGGACCAATGAAAGAGAATCACGCCATAAAGAGGCAACATTTTATTTAGTAAGCGAGAATTAGGGTATAAGAAGACCTACTCCGGGTGGGAGGGATGAGTAGTAGTTTTTTATTATTATTGATGATGATGAGCGAGCGTACTGTTAGGAGAAGAGAGAGCTGAGATTGCTGATAGAGGAGTTGCGGGTGCTGAGTTGCTGTTGCGGATGATCGAAGCTGCTGCTGCTATTTTCATTAAGTATAAGATGCTGCTTTTGGAGAACCTTTTTACTCCTGATAGATTTTTCATTTAGAGCTATTAGATTTTCCAAGACAGATAGATTGATCTTTTTGGAGTTCTTGCTGTGACAAACTTTATTTTCCATCTAATAGGTATGCATTGTAATTTCTATTTATTCTTATAATGATGATAAATGTAATAATCTGAGTGATAAACTTAAAACTTATGCATTGTTTCTAAAACTTTATATAAACTTTATCTTTAAACAAATGACTCAGTGATTCTTTAGCTCAATAATTAAGGTAAAATGTTAAAGAGTTTATTGTGATTGAGCTGGTCTTAATCACCATCAACTGATTCCTACTAGTTGGTCCATCGACCAATGAGCGGAATACCTTAAAAGCAATGAGAAACATTATGTCATGTTAAAAAGAGGTATCCCGTCTCCTTCCAGCGAATCGTTTTACTGTTTTTCTCCTAGGTTAAGGACGGAGGCAATCCAGGGAATAAATGAGTAAGTGAATGTATATGCGGTGTTAATGGGCCCCACCGTCATATGGATATAGTCTGTGTATTGGAGAGATAGTTGTACCTGGATGACCGAGTCATATAGGAGAAGAGTTTTTATTGTTAGCGCTGGATCAAAGGCAGTTGTAAATCTAGTACTTCATTACATCTCTCCTCCTCTTTGAAAGGGAGAGGTGGGACAAAGATTGTCAGAAGTGTGAAGGACTATCAGGCGTGAGAGGGAGTCACAACTTTCGGTAGACCTCAGCACCAGTTTGTCTATGAAGAAGGTGGTTTAGGGCGCTGGACTGACAAATCAAAGCTGAAGCTCACTCACAGCTGAGGTTATTGCGATGAGAAAGACCATGTTCAGGTCAGGAGATGTAGGGGACAGTTGTGTACGAGGTCAAACAGGGTACACAGCAAGAAAGTAAGGACCAAATTAAGATCCTACTGCTACATTACGGAAGGCTTCGGGCTTTGGAAATGTGGACCCAGCTTCACCTGAGTCACCTTAGATAGCCCTCGTCACCAATACAGATCAATATCCTTTTATCACATGTGAATCTGAAGAACAGAGCACTACACAGTTTTCTTTGTTCCTCTATAACCAACATCAAAGCATTATGATGGGCACCTCAAGGTCCTACAAGCTACTAGAAAAGAGTAACTAGAAGTACTACAAGGGCGGTCTTGAATCACAATCAAAAACAGGCACAGCAAAGACTACAGTAATGGAACCTTCCTTTGGACATAGAGAAAAGGTACTATGAAACTCATACACCAGCAGTTGTTTATTACAGCTCACCCTAGCAATTATGGTAGCTCTGGAATAAAATATCCCTTGTTACCACATTGTGGCCATTTAGGACCTAAGTTGGCACTAGCTAGAGGCAGCCCACTGTGGTATATTGTGGGCTTTCTAGGAATTATGATGCCTGTGGCATATGATACTCTTTGTTGACCAATCATGAGCGTCCTAGGCATCATGTGGAGAAACCCTGGCATAAGTTGACTATCCTCAGCATACTATTAGCATCCTTTGCATTACTGTGGATATCCCAGTCACAGCAGTGGACATTCCTAGCAAATGTGACACCCGTGACTTCTTTAGGTCATCCTGTCAAAAGGTGTTTGCAAGCTACCACTAACAAATACAGTGTGTATCTCTGGCTTGTGACTGTGATATAAGGGCACATTAGGCAGATTCTAGACATATGGGTCATTAGAATCTCTGAGTACTTAATGAAAATTACAAATAGTTTTTTAGGGACCAAACTAGTGGAATTACTAAAAACAAAATGCTTGCGTTTGGATGACAAATGTTTATTTTTGAAAACCAGCAAGCTTTTGATTTGAATATTATATTTTAGTCAGAATAAAAAGCTGACTGATGCTTGGCGGCGTATTGACAATGCTGTTTCCTTGGTACAAGATCGAACTTGATGCTATGGCTGTTTTTCATGACACAAGTGGGGGTACTTCATCATCCATATTGTTAAATCATTTGTGATATTGTTATCAGTACTACTCTTTGAGGCAAGACTCTACAAAGTTAGTGTAACCTGTCTGTTTTCTGAAACAGAAACATCTCTTACCCGAGCAGCAGCTTTGGTTTCTGAGCCCATGATACCCGTCTAACCCAAGAGATAACACTGCTGCCTATTGATTCAACATAACTTCTCACTTTTCCACCCTGCTACCAGCAGGCAGACTAAGTTGATTAGATTGCAACTGCACACACACAATGTCTCTAACCAATGGTATTTATTTATAAAGTTTTATACAGCGCGAACATGACCCTTGCGGGTATCAGAGCGCTTTGCAGTGTTTAATGAGATAGGGAATATAAGGAACAACATTATTATCAAGGGGGGAACAAAATTATGGAGACCTCAAAGAGAGACCACACAGGGTCCAAGGTATACAAAAACACAGAAACGTGTGTGAGAATAAGTAGATGCATAGTGTTCAGGAGTGGAAATCATGGATTCTCTGGCAGAAATTTGTTCATCAGTATAATTTTAACTTCTTTCTTGAATGAAGCAGTTTAGGGGTTCAGTCTGATTTCAGGTGGTAAGGCCTCCCAGATTCTTGGTGCAATACCCGAGAATGCTCTGTTACGGGTTTTCTTTTTATAGAATTTTGGTGGTTTTGCCTTTTGGAGCTCTGCATCCACCAGACAGCTCCAATTTTTGTGCTAGGTATATCTCAGGGTGTTGAAGCGTAAGGCTCTGTGGGTGATGCATGCAATTTTTAGGTGAATCCTTGCCTCATATGGGAGCCAGTTTAAAGATTTAAGATCAGGAGTGATGTGAGTGTTTTTTTTGGATCCTGTGATGAGTCTAGCAGCAGAGTTAAGAGAGGCCCTCAGTGGAGCAAGTTTACATCTGGGAAAATCACAAAGAGTTGTATTTTCATAGTCCAACCTGGGAATCACTAGGGCTTGTACAGCTGACTTGAAGTCATCATGGGGAAGGAAAGGTTTAATTTTCCTTAAGATGTTCATTTGGAAGTTCGCTCCTTTGGTAATAGAGCTGGTGTGATCCTGCATGTTGGGTTCTTGTCGAGCGTTATTCCCCTTTGATCTTGTTGAGTCTATGATGTGTGATAAGCATTTAAAAGCTTTTACTTGTTCTATCTAATCTGGGATATCCAGTGTGTATTTGGGTGGGGCAATAAGGAGGAATTCTGTTTTGAGAGCGTTCAGTTTGAGGTGGTTACAAGTCAGCCAATTTTGGGTTTTTTGTAAGATTGTGTTGAGTCTATATTTCTTCGGGTGAAGAGAATTGTAGGTACAGTTGGGTGTCGTCAGCGTACATGTGATAGTGGATGTTGGATGAATTCAGCAGTTCAGTTAGAGGTTCCATGACTAGGTTAAAGAGAGTGACAGAGAACCCCTGTGGGACCCCCAGGTGTGATCTGTGTGGGGTTGGATAGTGACGTGTTGATCTCTATTCATTGGATTCTGTTGTGGAGAAAAGAAGTGAACCAGTTAAGAATGGACCCTGATAACCCCATCCTACGTTCAAGCAGGTCTAAGAGGCTATCGTGTTTTACCATATCGAAGGCTGATGAGAGGTCGAGGAGTATGAGAAGGCAGGATTCGTTCTGATCCAAAAAAATGTGGGCATCATCAACTATATGAGTGAGCGCCGATTCAGTACTGTGGCCCTGGCGGAAGCCGGATTGGCATTGTCTAGGAGGCTAAATTGTTCGATGTAGTTGGACAATTGTACATGGACACATTTCTCAAGGAGCTTGCCAGTGTCGTCATGTTAGAGATTGGATGGAAATTGTTGGGATCTGTGTGATTCGCTGTGAGTTTTTTTCAAGATAGGGGAAACGAAATGGTTACTTACCAGTAGGAGTAGTTTTGCAGCTTGATGAGTTTTCTGGATTCACATGCTGTGCATTATTCTGCCATCTAGTGGTTGGGTCTGGAATAGTTTTTTGTTTTTTTTAAGGCAGTCAGGGATCGATCCTTGGAATAGTGAGGCACTGACTATCTTGGTCCATTGTGCTCTTCTTTTAGTGTAGAAAATAAGATCACTTATAGTGGTTCCTTTTTTGCACAGAAATATGGGTCAGAGACTAGCGTTTCTGGGTTAGATCTGAGGAATATGTGTATAAGGCTCTTGGATGCATTTTTTGTTAGATAAGAGGTATATACAAGTCTAAAGGAGTTGCGGCCTACCTGCTCTAACATGCTGTTTAGCGCTCTCTGGGGGGTTTGTTTATGCGAACAGATTAAATGGGAGAAGTCAGTTCAGGTGGACTTATAAAAGTCAATATGGGCCACAAATGCAATGTTTGAGCCTAAGTTCAAGTTCATATGTTCAGAAGCTGATGTGTCTGGTATAGAGGGTGTATTTTCAGCTTGTAATATTTATGCTTGGAAGGATCGTGTCAAGCAGATGTAAAAGAAGATGTTTAGGTTATGGTATACTTTGACCATTCCACAATGGCCCTTCATTAGCTGCAAGAGGGACCAAACCTAGGTTGAGTCCTTCTTTACTTTCCTAGAAAGAGATTCAGTGTTGAAAACGTTGTTATTATGTAAACCAGTCCTACCTTAGTTTCTTTGAGTGGTAGTGAGGAGTGCCATCTTGGGGTGAGCCCTCGAGTTATTGCAGGATAGGTGACTCAATATGGTTGACCTGTAGGCCTTAGTCGAGCCTTCTTTAGGTCTGTTGCCCCAGCCGCCAAGGAGTGACACGAACAAGCCCAGGGGATCGTGTTCGTTAGGAGGGCCCGGCAGCTGGGCAGCGATGTGAGGAAGGTGAGTGGACAGGGATGGATCAGTTGACTGCGGCCAATCCAGGTATGCAGGCCGGATTACGCTGCTACCAGGCAAGCTGCTAGCAAGCTTGCAGATTCCAGGGATCAGCACAGCGCGAGCAGCAGAGTCCGGTAGCCCCCTGGAACATGGGGTTAGATGGCGGGCCGGTCACAGAGCAAGATAATGGTAGGGATATACTTAGGAATCATCGCTTAGCTCTCAAACGTTTTTAGTGTAGGTGGAGAAACTCTTATGATGAAGCACATCTTATTACTTGGAATCAGCAGTTTAGATTATATACAAAAGCTCTTCAAAGCCAAGTCCAAATTGCTCTGTAGTAAAATTATTCTTTGTAACAACACAATCAAGATGTTATTCAAGACCTTACATTCTTTTTGCAATCCATCTTGTGCTGGCCTTGCTGATCAGGCAGCTCAAGCTTTCTTTGAAGAACTTGCTCAATTCTTTATGATAGAGTTCCCCAAGAATAGTCTGATACCAAACTCACAAGTTGAAACAATAAATTGCGACTCTACTTTTCCAACCCTCACTCCATCTTGGTCCTGAGACAGCTTTGCTTCCACAAATCTAGAAGTCACCATCCAATTGAATCTGTTTACCAGATGGTAGTTGTCTAGTGCCTTCCTTCATTCATGTGTACAGGTTCTGGGTCCGTTGAATACTGGCTGGTGTAGTTACGCCCCCATATTAAACAAGCATTGGCATAGCCAATAGGTCTCGCCTTTGGGACCTTATAAGTGTTTAGCCAGAGATATTTGGAAAGAAATTGTACAAATAGCCATGCAGATCAAACACAGAAGAGCCTCTTTATCTATACTTTGCTCATGTATAAGACCTTTTTATATCAAATCAATGAGCTCAACCGTAATGTTTTCACGAATGTGAACTCAAAGGTATGGATCACTTAATTGTAACAGGCTGAATGTTATACAAATACCCACAATTTATCGAATGCGATTGCTGGCTTAATAATGCCGTGTGCACCTGGGGTCTGATTAGTGGGGTAGGTGTTTGCGCTTTTGATATGCAATTTGGGTATGTCTTCGGTTCTGCATAATCGCGTGTGTATCTATACTACGTGCTTGATGCACACTACGGGCACCGGGGAACTGCCCAAGTCAACTTAATGTATGTTGCATAACGCCCTCTACCTGGCATGTGTCCATCGGGGAAACTGCGCCTCGCTACCTGGAATTTCCCTCCAAATGATTAATTATCGCATATATTTAGTATACGCCGTGTGATGACTCGAATGTTAAGTACATTTAACACACACGTGGGGTGAGGTGACGGGACCCCATCACTAATGGATTTCTGCATTTAACACACAGTGGGCCCCTGGGATCGGCGAGGCATCTACATTTAGCGCGCGCCCACACACACGGTGCGCTGGAGACACGTGCCTGCGCATGATGATGTGCGTTGAACACACACAGTGTGCACTTGGGATGTGTCTACCCACGGTGAATGTCTCCGTATTTATTACACGTTTAATTAGAGCGATGCTGCCCCGCGGTGGGGGTCGCCTCTCGTCTGTAATCTGTACATGCGATGCAGGTTCATATGGACTCTCGAGGAAAGATCTAATACCGTCGCCCTTTCTTCCTCCCACCCTCACCAAAAACACAAGAAACCAGAATTACATATCACTCTCCAAGGGACTTAATACAGATGCGCGGGAAGGGGCGGGCTGCCAATATTACATGTGTGCATTAAACGACGCCCTGTGGAGGCTGTGCGCCATGATACACTACCTACCTGTGTGCAGAACGCTATATGGCTACATGTGGGTTTTTTCGTGACCCTCATACAGCTGTATGTGCAAACACACAGCTGTATGTGGTCAAATCTATCTGTATACGAGTGTGTGCATGTCAATGTACCAGTCGGTACACAAGCCTGCCTGCATCTTATAGATGCACACGCGTATGTATGTATACATAGATCCATAAACACACGTATCGAGTGTGCATAGATCGATAATCTACAAATCTGCGTGAGGCTATAGCGATCAATTTAAAATACTCGTTCATGTATGCATCAAACTGACTCAAATCTGTGTATACACACATCGTTCCATATAGAATAAACTGTTTCGCACGCATAGCCCTGTATATAATTCTGTCTATTTCGTAAAACAACTGGATTAAGCACATATCGAGTCATACGAAAGTCTATGGGTACGAATATCGAATAACATACAAGCATGCGTGCTGCACGTATCAAACCATATACAATTATGTGTGTACATGTATGTACATCGACCTTCGTACACGAACACTTCTTTATGTAAAGCGACAACGGTCTTCGAGCGAACAAGAACTAAGCTATAGAAATGCTGACGACATAATTCTTAGCCCCACTCTTCCAACATTGCTTGAAAAGTGGGAAAATACCAGAATCTTGGCGGGGGAGTGTGGTGGTTCCTCTCCTAAAAAAAGGCGCAAGAACGAATCCTGCAAACTATAGACAAATAGCCCTCCTCGACGCCACTGGTAAGATCTTCGCTGCTTGCGTTTTGGAACACTTAAAAGACTGGACTTTTTCGAGACAAGTGATCCCTGATGTATCAGGCTGGGTTTCGCCCAAAGCATTCTACATTGGACAATATTGCTGTGTTCCAAACAGTGCTTGATAAGTTTGTTATGTTAAATGCTCAAATTCAATATTGTGCTTTTATTGATTTTTCGACTGCATTTGATAGCGTAGATAGACTGACTCTATGGAGAAAATTGGCGAATATGGGGATTCCTAAAGAGCTTTTAACAATAATAATCTCCCTTCACACATCAACATGGTGCAGAGTCCAAATGGGGGGAGAAAAGGGTCTAACCAATCCTATCCCTTCGCGGAATGGGCTGAAACAGGGATGCTTATTAGCTCCCCTATTATTCTCCATCTATATTAGCGATCTACCAGGGCGTCTTTCTCTAATTAAAAATTACCCTCCTAAATTAGCACAAGTTGATATACTGTGTTTAATGTATGCCGACGATATCGTTATACTCGACCATACCCCGATAGGCTTGCAAAGAACCCTGAATGAATTAAATCATTACGCAATTGAAGATTTTCTGGTGCCAAACATTACTAAAACTAAAGCACTCCCTTTTAGTGGCAGAAGGAAGGCTTTACCTTATACATGGTCGTTAGGAGGCGAACCGATCGAGACAGTAAAAGAGTATGTTTATTTGGGCCGTATTTTTACTTCTAATTTACAAGATACAGCCCACCTCCAACACTTAAGTCGGAAGGCAGAATCCCACGTTGGGGCTTTACAGAGACTGTACCTCTCTACGGGAAATAGACATTTCACACCAATGTTGGAGGTTTATGGTATGAAAATCCCTCCGATTTTATCATATGCCATGGAATTCACACAAATTAAAACATGGCAATGTATAAAAGTAAAGGAAGGAACCATACTCCGAAAATTGTTAAAAGTGTCGCATTCGGTACCAGTCCAAGCACTACGTCTCGAGCTATCGGTAACGGGAATCTTTGCTAGAGTAATTGCAAATATCATCAGGTGGGCATACAACTTATTACATGCAGCGCCAGACACCTTAAGGCATCTGTTAAAACTGGAGACTTTTAGAGAGGAAGCGTCTGGGTATACTTTTAATAGGAATTTGGAAAAAGCCTTTGAGGTTTCTCAATGCACTGTCGTACTCCTACAGGAGTGGTCTCCAGCACACTTGAAATTGTTTTTAAAACATTTGGCCCCTAGAATCAGTTATGAATTGGATAAAGAGCATTGCATTCAATTGAAGCATTATAAAGTGTTTGCAGAAAACATAGAATTTAAATCCTATGCTCCCTATTTACGTTTTCAACTAGAGCACTGGGTAAGGCGCTGTATCCTACTCTTACGTTTGGGTATACTCCCTTTAGCGACATTCTTAGCTAGCTGGGAAGGTACAAATAATCCCAGAGGCATATGTGAGTTATGCAAAGGTGGCCGACAAGATTTGCTTCACATTTTACTAATCTGCCCTAATGCGAGTATAGTAGCGGCACGACGTCGTTATATAATTCCAATTCAATTAAAGTATAATGCACTCTTGGCCCAAGATTTAATTATGTTGTGTAACTCTCCAGTAAATGAATTTGTTTGCCATAACCTGTATAAGTTTTTAAAAAGTTTTCTGAAGCTGTTCTAAAGTTAAAACGCCTAATCAGAAGTTTTTATCTTATCTTTATAGAATGTTGTATGGGTAGGCGATAGAACATTGTTATGCCCCATTTTATAGTGTGTTTTAAAAGCAAAATGTTGTACAGGTAGGTGATAGAATATTGTTACTGCTCCATTTTATAGTGTGTTTTAAAAGCAAAAGTTTTATCATCTAATCACTTTAAATTTAATAATAACAATTTTATCCTTGTATTTGTTGATCTCAGTTGAGGTCTGAATCAAATAAAAAATTTACTGATTTACTGATTACTGACGACATAAGACGGGCGCATATACGATGCTATATGTGCATATATAGAAGCGTGTACATGTCTATATCCGCTCATACGAGTGTGCCCAGATCAGGGCACACACAGGACTGAGTGTGTGCACCTATATCGAGCAGTATCACGTCTCGATGCACACACAGCAGCCTGCAAGTGCACATAGGCACACCTAGGAACAAATGTGTACGTTCATATACCGGCCCATGTACAGCAGCCAGTACTGTATATGATGTAAAGTCACATATCAACCCAAGTCCGCATGCGTTTATATATGGACTATGCATATTAATCTGCATATCTATATCTCGACATGCAAGGACCAACCAGTGTCTGTGTATGTGGCGCCAATCACTTTCAGCCAGTGCCGCGCTGTAGAAGCCTCGACGTGATAGTGATTGAATCGCACGGTCTGAGAGCGCTCGACCTGGTTACACGGACGGGTGTATCTTCTCCACATCTTATCATGTCAGACACCTGAGGAATGACAAGCAGGCAGACAGACCACCCCTCAGCGGGAGGGGCTGCAGCGCTTAAGCGGGCCTGCAGTAAATGGGGAGCGGGCGGGGTGGCGTAATGAGGGCAACCTGGCCTCGCAGTAACGATCGTGGGTGGTGGGGGGGGACGTGTCCCTGATGCTGGGGTGAGATATTCACACCATGAGGTGACCGTAATCGGGGGTGAGGCTGTAGTCATGGCACCCAGGGCTTGAAGTAAAGGGGGGCGCAGTGGATGGAGGGCTGGAGTGCCGGTCCATAGAGTGGCTGTAAAGACGTAGGTGTGTGCGGGGGGGACGTGTCCCTAAGGCTGGGGCGAGATATTCACACCCTGAGGTGACCGTAATCGGGGGAGTGAGGCTGTAGTAATGGCACACAGATCTTGGGTAAAGGGGGACGCAGTAGATGGATGGCTGAAGTGCCGGTCCATAGAGTGGCTGTAAAGACTGGGGTGTGTGTGGGGGGGGTTGCAGTAACTATGTCCCCCTGAGATATACACGAAGGCTGCAGCTGAAAAATCTCACACCCTGGGGTGGCAGTAATTGGGGTGAGATGGTGGTGGACAGTAGTGATGGCTACCTGGGGTCGCAATCACCGACGGGGGTGGGAGGCGCGGGATGTCCCGCGGTGACAGCTAAGGTTGTGGCAGATTCTAACGGAATCCGGACACACGGAAGAGCGGAGCCTGGAGACAGAAGAAAACGGCCCAGGAAAAAGCAGTCGCCCGTAGAAAAGTAAAGTCCTGATTGTGGAGTTCGTTGTAGGGACTGAGCAAAGAACAATTATAATAACTAGTTTTCCATAAGGTTTATGTGGTTCCTCAGCTATGCATACATTAGGGCTCACTCCTACCCAATTAAATGGCACCGACTTCAGAAAGATGGAATACTGAACTGTCTCTGCCGGGTTACATACTGGTGAAATGCCTTTGCTGTGTAATAGTAGTTGAAACCAAGAGAGGTAATTGTGAGAAGTATAATTTGACATAATGGATGCATAATGTACAATTGCTGCCGCTGTGCTTTTCCCAGGCATGATAGCTGGGCTATTCACCTCACCTGATTGATTTCGCTCCTTTTGTTTTTGTCATCACTGTTGGCAGTCTGGGCACATCTGCCTGTAATAGCTCGTGTTCACCTTTGTCTTTGAAAGCACGTCGGCCATTGCCTGCAGGAGAGCTCTGCTTCTGTGTTGAGCTCTATCCACGTGGAATGGGGCTCAGTGGCCGCGTGCAACCTGTCTCTTCTGTGTTTGTCATTGCTTGGAAACTTCCTTCCCATGCTTACAGAGGACCGTGCAGTATATGTTGGAATGTGCTTCAAAACGTGGTGAAGTATCCTGGCGCACAACATTGTTTGTTTCCTAAAATGTTGAATAAAATATGTATTCCTGAAGGGGTTGGTTATTTTTTAGTTTTTATTTGAATGCGTGTTATAAACGCTGGTTTAAGATGGAAGCCACTTCGAAACACACAATGTCGTAATATGCCATGCAGTTTGAGGCGATTCATTTTAAAACTTTGCATAATAAGTGCACATGTACCCATTTTTTACAGCGCCAAATCCCATATTATAGCAACTTCAATGGGATTAGTTACAGTGCAGACACCTACGTACAGTTTAAACTTTGACACATTGAGCGGGCAATAGCTTGTGTAACGTGGGAACAAAATGAGAAGACAAAGGTTCTATTGTGCAGAAATCCAGGGAACGTTTGGCTAGTTTAGCAAGTAAAAACAAGCACGCGAGTGGTGCGCGCGCGCCACAGCGAGCGATCTGTTTTCAATTATCGCGCCCGTGTCTGGGCACGATAATTGAAAACAGATGTGGCCTGTGCGGGTAACCGCAAGCAATAGGCCGTGGGCGGAGCAAAGGCGGGACATGCACCCACCTTTGCCCAATTGCGTGCTGTCTTTCTTAGAAAGACGCACGCAAAGCCCAATAACCTGGGAGACAAAACAAAAGCACACGCACGAGCGTGTGTTGAGCTTTCTGAAGCCCATTACTAAAAGTCTCGCAAGCAGCGCATGCGCGCTGCTCTAGGCTCGACCTAAAAAGGACAGCTTGGATAGAATAGTAACTAGAGGCCCATCATGCTATTCCCTGTATGGGAAAACGTAATGAGTGTGTTGTATCTACCCAACTATCGAAGAACCTCGAAGACAGTAAATGTCTTGACTTTTGGCAGTTAAGATTATTCCCAGCTTGTGGTAGTGAAACAGCATTGCACCGGTCCTCAACAAATAATGGTTCATTGCGACTAGGGCAACTATGCCATCTTCATTTCACTTGATTTGTCAGCGGTCATTGATATGGTAAATCATTTCACACTCTTGCACCATGGTTCGCACAAAAAAATTTAATCATTCCCGTAATGCCACGCTGTTTTTAATCCTAGCCCAAGGTCACTCTAATGGAGTTTTTTTGTTTTTTTTGCGAACCCTGAAGTTAGTTTTAATCATCATTTTTCACTTGCTCTGCTGCCTTCACCTCTCCGAGCTCCACAATTCACCGTAAGATGCCAAAGGATCAGACTCCCACCCTTCCTCTCCGACCCCACGAAAATCACCTGCGGAGTCCCACAGGGTTCATCACTGAGCCCCACCCTCTTCAACATCTACATGGCCCCCCTCGCAGCCATCGTCTGACAACACGGTCTCAACATCGTATCCTACGCCGACGACACCCAGCTCATCCTCTCCCTCACCAAAGACCCCACCACTGCCAAACTCAACTTCCAGGAAGGAATGCAAGACGTCGCAGTCTGGATGACCAACAGCTGCCTGAAGCTCAACGCCGAGAAGACAGAAGTCCTCGTCCTCGGTACCACCCTTTCTGCATGGGACAGCACCTGGTGGCCGACCGCCCTCGGAAGCCCACCTACCCCCTCAGACCACGCCAAGAACCTCGGCATCGTACTCGACTCATCACTCACCATGAACCGACAGGTCAACGCCGTCACCTCCAGCTGCTTCAACACCCTCCGCAAGACCTTCAAGTGGATCCCCCCTGAGTCAAGGAAGACAGTCACCCACGCACTCATCACCAGCAGACTGGACTATGGAAATGCACTCTACGCCAGCATCAACAAGTCCCTACTCCGCAAACTCCAGACAATACAGAACACCGCCGCCAGACTCGTCCTTGGCATCCCCCGACACGAACACATCAGCCAACACCTACGAAGTCTCCACTGGCTCCCCGTGGAGAAAAGAGTCACTTTCAAAATCCTCACTCCCGCCTACAAATGCCTACCCAACGGACCCAAATACCTCAACGACAGAATCAACTTCCACGTACCCAAAAGAAACCTCCGATCTTCCAACCTCGCACTGGCCGAAACCCCGCGCATCCACAGAGCCAGAGCAGGTGGAAGATCCTTCTCTCACATTGCAGCCAAGACCTGGAACGAGCTACCGGCAGACATCAGACGCGCCCCCTCCCTGAACACCTACCTTCAGGAAGACCCTCAAGACCTGGCTCTTCGGCTAAACAGATCTGCGGACCCCCCCCCCCCCTCAGCGCCTTGAGACCCTCACGGGTGAGTAGCGCGCTTACAATTCCCTGATTGATTGATTGAATTGGATATTTAGTACATACCTCTCTTAGCACGAAAACATCCCTGAGCTCCTCCCTCTCAGAGAGGGGGTTGTAGCCTCTATCATGACAAGGTAACACGATACGAGGAGGTTCCCAATGATGAAGCATGCCACTTATGGTGGGTGAGGGAAACCGTCCTATAAAATAGACACTTCTTGGTGGTTAAGGTACGAGCAAGGCTATTATTGTATATAGACCCAGGGGTTTCTTGATGTGTCTTGATGGTATCTAAACTGTCTGTAAGGAACCAGATCACTGACTTCTAATCTCAGCTTCTTTACTTGATCAAACTATTTGACCCTTGCAAAATCAAGTTTTTTTCTGTTACATTTATTTTCATACAGCTAAAATGCAGAACATTGAGAACATAGGCAACGTAAAATTGTAAGTGCTATATAAAAACAATGTCATAGCTACACTTTTGTAGACTTGCTGAGATACTCACGTGGTACAGAGGCAGCTGCTAAAGCTCCGACCCAGCGATCTCTGTGTCTCTTCCTTTGATTGAGATACTGTAAAATACTGAGGACCAGAAAGAGAAATTGTTACCTTGTATTGAGTGCCACTGCCATGCATATTGGTGCTATGCAGCAAAGCTTAGACAGTATCACATTGTGCTGAGCAGAGAAGCAAATAAGGGAAATCAAGCCCTTTCATTGATGACTAAGGTAGAAACAGCACAAGATGTTCCACTTCCAAACAGGGTAGCCTTGCTATGAACCACCTGCAATTAAAATTTGCCATCCATTCATACTAAATCTTGGCCTGGATACTGATAATGGCCATTAGAAAATCATTTGATGAAAGACCACGTGGAAACAGTGATTCTTGGTATCTGAACTATCTAAGCCTTGTCGTCATCTAGGTGTTTAGTCACTGCACTGTGTTCATAGTCCAAGAGGTAGGTAGTAAACAATGTAATATCCTTGAAAGGTAATCTGTTGTTTACCTTGGTACAAAATGTATGCTGATCCATATGCAAAACCTCTCACTATGCTGGACTTGCTACATGCAGAGTTCCATCTTCCATTGTATGCAAATTTAACATACAAATACATTTCTCTCCTCCATACTTAACACTGTATTTAAACTTTGCGGAACAATAGCTGGAGCTCTATACTGCTCCACTGCACCCCCTTATTCCACTCCTCCATGCAACCCTTTCAGTGCTTTGGCTCTGCTGCTCTGCACAGAAATATAGACATCTTTGTCTATGTAATTGTATTAGCAATACAATAGACAGTGTTTTTATCTAAACTGATGTGTTGTTTTTATTGTGAAGGGAAACGTGACGTTATCTTAAGGAGGTGCCACACTGCTTTGCTGTCAAGAGGTTGAGATTCTCTACAACTTCCAGTGTAACAGACAGCTTAAGGAACTACACAATCAGACCAGAAACCTCCATGTTAATGACAGTGGTGTGTTTGTGGCTCCCTTCAAAGCCAATAAGAAAAAACAATTGGTCTGCCTTATAAATGAAAATACCTCTTCTTTGTTTTCACTAACCCATCAGTCCTTGCAGACAGTCATTCATCATCTATGCACTGGCTCATACATTCTTGCTCTTGTGCACCCATTCACTCAACCTTTAACTCATTCCTACATTCATCCTCTTGCCCATCCACAAGTCCACACACAAACATATCAATGAAGAGGCCATTTCAATCATAGGTCAGACCTACTGGCTTTGCCAAAGCTCGTGATACATTGAGAGCATGCCCTTGTTTAGGGCTGCCGGAATGGGTACATGGTCAATTAAGGAATAATACTAGCGTTTAATGCTTACTTATTTATAATGTTGTGAATAGCAAAAAAGGCATAATACTATGGTGGTCACTTTCAGAGAAGCCACAGCTGCACATTGATTTTCCAGAGCTTCTGTTGGACAATGCATGGAGAAATCTTGACTGTAGTGACCAAGAAAATCACACACATGGAGAGCCTCTGTTTCCAGTGCTGAAACCCCAACACTTTTCTGCAGCACTCGATATATACACAGAAGTACCAAAAAAGATGTACTGCAGTACCAGAAAACAAAACTTACAGTACCTATCAATGACTAGGTTCCCATCGTTTGTGCGGATGCCTGTCCACATGTCCCAATATTCAGCTTCTGATGGTTGTGTATATGGACCAAAAACTGCTCCAATTCTGAAAATTCAATCAGTGATGTTATAGTGTTAGAACAACGCAATGTCCATAACTATTTAGAGTCATTGGGATTTATAATGGCAATTGCAGCTACAGTGAGTAAAATAGATCAAGCAAATAAGAAGGATCCACAGCAGACCATGCTTTTTTTTTTTAGCAAGGATCTGCAATTTGAAACTCTCTGCTTCCTGGTTAGGAAAAGCAACTGGCTGATCATTCACCATGAGTATTATTAACATGTTTCTGTTCTTCTGGGATATGGTGCACGTCCGAAATAAACAATAATGACAACACCACCTGTACAAATGGTCACAATTGGGGGTTTTATAGGGAATGAGGAAAGTGTTTCACAATCACAATCATTTATCTTGAAACAAGCACCAAGGGAAAAGGCATCCTTAATCCCACTGAGTCACAAGAAGATATGGATAGGTGAAGGAAGTTATTTGTTTTGCTACTTAAGACTCTCCTTAAAGGTGGGTTGTAATGGGAAATTCTCACAAAAATGCACTTGTTGTGACTGCCTTTGTCTACCTTCCTTTACCTCTTATAGAGTGAGTGGGTTCTTAATAGGAGGGAGCTGCCGACACCGGAAATATAAACGGGGAGGACTGCCCAATTGTCCATTTAGACCTATGAGATTCCCACTGGCATCCTTTCTGTTCAGGTCCACCATGTGAATCATAGCAAACCTGGACATAAAACTGCTTAAATGTCCACGATGCACTGGACAAAAAAAATCTCAAAATTGAGCCCGGGGTAGCTGAAGCACAGGACCATGCTCAGGAAACCACTCCCAATCTCCCCAAAACAGTAGAATCTGCAGTTCACTGATGCTTAGTGGTCTTTCCACCCCAGTGGGGTCAGACTGGTGGTAAACAACCGCTATCCAATCTCCAGAACAGGAAGACTGTTATGCCGGGGGGTGGAGGGGCTACAGACCCTTGCCTGGGCTGCCTTCCCCCATCCCCCTAAAACAATGAAGTGAACAATTCCCAGTTGGCTAATGGGCTTTCTGCTCCTCATGGAGGCAGACTGTGGGTAAACACCTCCTAACTACCCCCAGGTGGTAGAAAGACTGATCTGGTCATGCGTACGGGCACAGGCCCTTGCCCAGGGGGGCCATGCCCCCCAACAAGAAAACATCCCTGATATCTAGAAGGGTGGATCCCTGCTTAAAGGTTACATGCCCAGTGTGTTAGCTAAGCATTGATTTACTAGGGAGAGAGCACTGGAAAGGGGACTTTATCCAATTTCCAACCGTACCTCCCCTGTGTTGATCGCGCGCAGGGACATTGCTATGCCCCCCCTCGTACCAATCAGAGGTGAAAGCAGACCATGCCATTAATTTTGTCTGCTTTCACTATTGTTTTGCTGTGATGCCCGTCCACTGTACTCACTACTTGTCACAGCAAAAAATCAAACTCCGCCATTAAGGGAAGCTCTTCCCTCATTTCCTGACTTTGGTTTAGGAAAAGATAAGGTGTATGTTGTTTTCACGTGAAAAATGTTATATTCCAGTACAGTGGATGACCCGTTGATGTCCACTGCGGTAAAAGGGTAAAGTGGTAGAGGAAATGCACCAAAAAAACTTAATTTAATATTCTAAAGAATATCAGACAAAGATTCATTAGTGTGTTTTGACCCACATTAGAATTAACTCTCAAGTCAGAGTAGTGTATTGTAAAAGTATAAACAGACTTCCAAGTGGCTGCTCTATAAATTGCAGCTAATAGAATAATCTGCAATCAAACTCTTTTAGCTGCTTCCCCATGATTTAATGAGATTTGAGTTTTAGAGCCAGTTTTTTGTTTGCCAACGGGTAACATATGGTAATCCATCAAGAGATTGACTATACCAACTGAATCACAGTTAATGAAAAGCTGATTGGACTTTCTAATAAATTTGGATTTCTCAACATTCCTAACATCTAAAGAGTGCAAATACTGTTTAGTTAGATTGGAAGGTAAACCCTATTGGAGAGGGAATCTGTATAGGGTTGTACTGCAAACCGAACCTGTCTAACTCTTCAAGCAGAAGTGATAGCTGTCCAAAAATATTAAGCTTCCACGGCGGTCAAGAGGCCCTCACTTGAGGATAAACGTTCTTTAAGCCTTCTATAAAGTCCTTACCTACTGGAAAATTGAAGAAGAATGGCTGATTTGGTACTTATCTGTAAGCAATTATCGCTAAAAGGTGCACTTCAATAGACAAAATATGCTGCTTACACTTTGCTGAATTGAGTAGGCACAACAGGACCATCTCTGTTTCATAAAATGGGATTGTAGTTATTTTGTCGGCATCACATGCAATGCCCTTTCCATTTAGAGGGCTTAATAGGATATAGTCGCAGGCCTTTTGTCTTGTTTCAAAATATCTATATAGCGGGGCATGGCTAGCAGCCAAGCAAGATGGCTGCGATGGAAGAAGCTCCGGCCGTCTACCGTAGAAAACCCAGTCAATCCGCTTAATTATTCTGAGCCCGTTATACAAACTCTGTGGGAAGAGGTGCGCGACACCGAGAGATGTCCACCGGTGCCCCTCTTGGAAGAAACGGAGCTCGGAGGACGTGACCGCCGACAGGGGCCTGCAGTAGAGTTTGACGCTGAGGTGCTGGAGGTGCCCGATTGAGGAGGCGTGGCAAGCGGTGAGCCCTAAAACTTCGCCCCGGTGGGAGACGGCATGTCCGGAGTGATCTCCTCTCCGACACGCCTGGAGCGAAGGTGCTGAAGTGGAGCAGGCATTCAAGTCCAGGCGGGCCTACTTCGGCGTGCTTTGGGTGTGGGCTCTGCCCGAAACAGAGTGAGACCGGCAATCGCTAAAACCAATGCGCGGTGAGTTGCGGACCAGCGGCTGCAGGCAAGTGACGGAGGGGCGGCTTGCGTGCCCGTAAGGAAGATTCTAGCAGAGGAAACGGCTAAACTTACTTTATTAGTACGAGGACCGGAGCGAGGAGAGCTGGAGGGCAATTGTATCAAATAGGCTGGAGTTAGAGAATAAGGCCTAATTTCACAACTATTTATAACTCTGCCGTATACATAAAATAACTGCCCAAGCGTCCGCTACTTCCCCATGCTTGGAGAGAACTGTGATCACCGTAAGGGGGAGCCTCTTTCCTGAGGCGAGAGCCCACGTTGAGCTTCTGACAGGCCACGGAGAGGAGCTGATAATCCTCCGGTATGCGGAGGACGCTTAGCAAAGGCCCCCCACCCTCCAGCACCAAACTGGGCGCGCCACTGCTATTTCTACTCCCTCCGAATAGAAGCATAGGAGTTCGAAGTACACTATCCAGCTGTTGAGACTGTGTGGACACAGTATAGAACCATGATGTCCAGCAATAAGGGATCCCGTGGGGCGCATCAAACTAAGATGGACAAGTATGTCCAGGCTAGACCTGAAGTGTTGGCCCCAGATAGTGAGGAACGCCAGCAACAGGCGCCAGTGGTGGAAAGGGAACCAACATTGCAAGACGGCATGGAAGCAATTCAGGGGGTACGTGAGACTTTGGAGAGTAAGATAGATGCAGTCACGACGGAAGTCACCCTGATGCATGCAGACTTGTGCAATTTGGGGGCTCGAGTGAAGATGGCCAAAGACTTGATTGCGACACAACAACTGGAAACAAAGACATTTAAAGCCCAAGTGCAAGAACTGCGACGAACCTCCAGCATGTTAGAGGCAAAGATGGAGGATTTCGAAGGACGGTCTGGCTGCAATATTATACGCATCCTGGGAGTGCTGGAACGGGCGGAGGGTCCGTCAACTGACCTCTTAGTTGAAGACATGGTGCTGAACCAACTACAGCCTCGTGGCCTTTCCAACTACTTTTCGGTAAAGAGAGCACACTGAGTACATGGAGGCCCGCCAAAGCTGGGGGCCCCCACGCATCCCATTGTTGCACGGATCTTTAATTATAGAGACAGAGATGTGATCCTCCAGTCGGCCCGAGCTGCACCTCCGCCTAAGCTTGACAACGCTAATGTTACGTTCTTTCCAGACTTTACCCTCCGGGTTCAGAAACTAAGGCGTTCTTTCTTAGAAGTAAAAAAAAAAACGATGCGTGACCGAGGCTTGACATACGCTATGATTTTTCCTGCAAAACTCCGGGTGGAGTCAAAAGGCAAAACTTGGTTTTTTGAAACACCAGAGGAAGCCTGGAATTGGTTGGCTGGCTGGAGGCCGGTCAAAGATGAACGATCTCGAGCTAGGAAAACCCAAAAAGATAAGAGCCTGGCCACACAGTCCAGAACGAATGATGGACAAACACAGGCAGAATCGGACATAGAAGCACTCTGATGGTGGGGCTGATTTTATCTGTATGATGATATTATGCCCGAGACGCTGTGGGTGTCTCTCGCCCCTCCCCCCTAGGGAGTGAGGCAAAGAGACTGTTTGCATTGAACCAACTAGAACACGCCGATATAATTGTCATTTGCACCATAGGGGACGATATTGGATTTCCTAAAGGGGGTGAGTCGGCAGGTTGACTCTATAGTGAGTCTACGCTCCCCTACAACTAGGTAACAAAGGAGGGTTTAACAGGCACTCTGCAAAGTTGCGGGGTTGGCAGTTTTACGTCCGCTATGCAGGGAGGCAGGGAGGGTGGGGAACTTCTTTTTTTGTTGTTGTTGGTTTTTTCTATATTATTTTAGGAGGTTAAATGTTTATTACAGCGGTGATGGCCCTTTCTATACAGCATGTTCTGTGACAGCACTAAGACTGTCCTGGGTGCTCCCTGAAACAATATTAAAGCTATATGCGTCTTTCATGGCTAAGACGAGAGATAACCCTATACTGACCCCGCAGCTCCAGTTCAGTGTCCACAAGTGTAAACGTCCACTACATATCCACAATATCGAACCTTGTACCGATGTGTAGTTTTAAAATTCTTTCATGGAGCGTTAATGGCTTGGGGGATAAGATAAAACAAAGTGTAGTCTTACAATATGTGAAGAGGCATGCTCCAGATGCGGTTCTCCTTCATGAGACCCATTCGCAGGGTACCACTTACTGCGCCCTGAACAGATGGGGATATAAATTAGTGGCACATGCAGGATATACAAGTGGCTCCAGGGAAGTGGGTATTTTGATCCGCAATGCCTTCCCTTTCACCGTGCGACAAGTCGCACATGACCCTCAGGGTCGGTTTTTGGACCTCACAGGATGCTGGGAGGGGTGTCTTTTCAATTTTGTCTCACTACATGTCCCCCCACCCCAGACTACACACCACGGCCTTTGCAGACTTAAGTACTTTTATCCTTAATCTCCCAGAAGGTGAATTGGTAATGGGTGACGACTGTAATGCGGCCGTCAATGGTAAGATGGACCGCTGGCCTGGGCGGGGACTGAAAAAGCAGGGAAGTTACTGGCGAATTTTCTCTCAGGAATGGGTTTGGTCGAAATATGGCGGACACTGCATCCCACGGCCCGTCAATACATGTTTTACTGAGGAGCACATGGGTGAACCTCCCAGATAGATTACATATTTGCCCTGGCGAACCTTCTTTCGGCCTTTCATGATATCCATTACTTAACGAGAGGTATTTCTGACCACACCCCCATTTTGGCGATGTTGGCCGGCAGCAAAAGCAGTCTGAACACGTACCCCCGCTGAACCTTAGGTATTAAACTCCCACATATCAGGGCGATCATTCAAAGGCCTACTGATAATTATTTGGGGGACAATGAGTGATCGGTGGAACAGACAGGGGTCCTCTGGGAGGCGTTTAAGGCGGTAAAACAGGAACAGGGCAACTCCCTCATCGCGGGTTATAAGAAAGAAAAAGCAGCAAAGTTGCGCTCACTTGAACAAGGAATTCTCAATTTAGAAACTGAACCCTCCGCTGAGTCCCAGGCAGATATCCAACATCGCTTAGCCCTCAAACGGAAAGAATATAAAATAGTAGCGGAGGAAGCAGCCAAGAGACTGGGTTTGAATGATATGGGGCTACAGGAGCGAGGTTGATAGGCCTGCTGGGGAAGATGCAGATTGGTGATTAACACCTGGGACTTTCTGATAATACCTGTAAAGATGCTTTGCAAGGCGATGCGAACTGTCATTGGGATTTCAGGGGGTCACAACAGTTCGCCACATCAGAGAAGGCAAAGACGTGGTGGGAAAGCAACCCAGTGGAAATTGTGCTCTGTGGCCTAGCGGGAGGCATAGACTGAGAGGATGTGATTAGCGCCTGGGTGTAGATCCCCAACGAAAGTGCATGGTGTGCCCCGACACTCGGTCCTCTGGCCCCAATGGTGAGACACCATGGAGGGATGACGGGGGAGAGTTTGGGGAGTGGGGAAGATGACCCTTTAAGATGCGCTGAAATGAGTAGCTAGAGCGGCCTGCAGAGCCATTTCGGCCAAAATGAATAAAACTAGGAAGGAAAAAACTGCAGATTTGAACACCCAACGAAGAAAGTTGGAAGCGCCGCATAAAAGGATAAGTTTGGTGAAAATTGTACGGAAAATGTCGGCGGTGAGAGCACAGAATAGGATTCTAGATACTAATAAAGCAGAATACACCCTTCTCTGTACACAGCAAAAATACTACACAGGAGGGAATTAGTTAGGAAGTCTCCTAGCCTGTAAGCTTATAGCCAAGGTGAATAGATAGAAAGTTGTGCTAACTCAAGGAAAATCGGAGAAGACTCTTACCAAAGGCAAGGATATAGCATAGGAATTTTGAGACATCTACACCACATGACACTGGGTGGACCCCAAGGCTAGAACCTCAATAGAGGAGAACCTTCAGCGGGTCTCTGTTACTAGTGTTCCCCACACAGTTCCCTTGACCAACCAAAAACGTTAGTGGTTATTTCCAGCAAATCTAGATTAAAAACAAATCGGCAAGCCCCGATGGCTTTACGCCATTGTTCTACAAAACATTCTGCCAGGTAATTGTGCCAGTCCTGACTAGGGTTTATAATGGCTTCGCAGAGACGAGATTATTAAGTCAATGTTATAGGCCTCTATTGCCATAATCCCAAAACCCTGGAAAGATCTCACTCTATGCACATCATATAGACTTATATCGCTAATTGATGTGGATGCAAAAATCTCCACTGGGTGCTTGGCACACCTACTGAAGCCCATCATGCCGAGCCTTATAGACCCCGACCATATGGGCTTCATTGTTGGCATAACTTGCAGCAAAAATATGAAAAGGTGCTCCATATTTTTGAAAATATCCAGAGGTCCTTAAAGAATGCCATAGTGCTTACAATGGATGCTAAAAAGGCATTTGACAGGGTCCACTGACCCTATCTTACAGGATCTACTGGCATTATCTTAAAGAAGTGCTGACCAAGGCTGGATTAGGACACAGATTTCGAACTTGGGTTACCTTTAGCCACAGCTCCCCAGCCCCGATATAGTGAGAGTCAATGGTGTAAGGTCCCTGTGTCTATCTATCCAGAGGAGCACAAGACAGTGTGGCCTTCTTTTCCCACACATCTTTTCTTACTGTACAGGGAGCCGATGGCTGAGAGTGTGAGGGGAAACGCATTCATCTCAAAGAACGGGATCAGACTGGATAAGCATACATTTACCATGTATGCGGGCGATGTGCTCTTTACTTTGACAGACACATTGAAGTCACTGCCTGCATTGACTGCGGAAATGGAAGTGTTTGGCGAGGCTTCTGGGTTTAGCCTAACCCTTCAAAAGTCTATAATATTGAATATTAATCACGCACAAATTCAACAGGAACTCATCCAGTAACATAATGAGGTTACCTACCTTGGCATTGACCAAAACCCCCCCCCCCCAGCAGAACAATGGCCAAAAAAGATATACTTTGAGTTACTCTAAAACCGTCAAAAAGGCCATATAATTGTGGCATAATGCAGGGTTCTCCGGACTAGGCCATATCACAGCAGTGAAAATGACAATTTTGCCCAAGATCCTTTTTGTGTTTCAGGCCCTGCCTCTGCAGCCCCTGCCTATTACTGTACAGAGATAGCAAAGAATGACAGATCATTTAACATGGGCTGGGAAAATCCCATGGATGGTGAGATCACATTATTGTAAAGAAACGGACAAAGGCGGCTTGGGGATACCTAACTGACCAAACACTACCAAGCCCCACACCTTTGTTAAATATGGTTCGGTAGCACAGAAGGGAATCAAAGAAACACTGGTGCTTTAAAGACCAGCTGACTTCAGGTACCCACATGTGGAAGGTGCCATAGTTAACCAGAAAGCATCATTTATGGGGTCTATACTCCTCATCAGTGACTAGGACCTCATTACCAGTGTGGGATACAACAGCTACCTTCCAGTCACCCTTATCGCCTCTAGGCAACAACATAGCATTTTCTCCAGCACTGGCGGGGTATGGAGGGAGTGGGGATGGAAACTCATAGGCAACATGTTTGATGAGAATAGGATCAGGGCCTTCGACCAACTTAGGAGAAATGTAATATCCTGCAGAAGGAGATTTCACCACTACAAACTTAGACACTGGATACTTCTGGACACTATTAGACCCACCACATACAGAGATTTGACAAATTTTGAAAAATAGCTACTAGTCAAGGATAGTAACAGACGTTTGCCAGCTGAGATAGATCAACTGCTACAGCATATACAGGAGATTAGCAAATCCCCATGTCAGACAGAGTGCGAGAAAGAAACGGGCAGATCATTCACCCAAACTGGGTGGAGGAACAAATACCAGAGAACGTAATTGTCTGGCTGCAGCACGCATGGCAAAAAACTCCTCATGAAAATCTCCTTGTTGTGTTATTACACACCAGAGAGAATGCACTCCTTAGACACCCAATAAGTCGGTGCTCTGCTGGAGGAACTGTGGGGCTAAAGAAACATGCCTGCACCTGTGGCAGTGTCCGAAATTGACCAGATATTGGTATAAGGTTCTTAATGACGGAGGACAATCTTTGACAAACAAATCCCTAGATTCCTGGCTATAAGACAAGCATACGGCTCCTTAAGAGGCAATCAAATAGCTCTAACCCTTTGTGTAGCAAAGCAGGTTTTTGTTGTACTGTGAGGAAAAGATCTAACCCAAAAACATCGGTCTTAGCTCTATGGCCTGTGGGCAGTGCTAGGCATGACAACAGTTTTGCCAAAATATGGCAACCATTAAGCACATTCATATTAGAGGAATTTAGAGAACTAACATACCCTAAATACTTAAAAATTCTACAGCTAACTGCTGCTAATAGACCTAAAAAGCAGAGCGTTGGGACTGAGAGGAATCCACACAAATAGGGCAGGTTCAAGACAGGCGAAGGTTAATGTTCTGATTATCGTATAAAAGCTGTGGGGATGAGGTTGCCTTCCCTGGGCCCATGGTGGCCAACATAGGGCTGGTTTTTAACTGTGGTTTGGTTATAAGGTTAAGGGTGGGGGGGAATAGAATTTCAAGTTAATTTGTTACAGTATCAGCAAATTACAAAGCCACGAGCAGTTCAGTTATTATTTTGTGCCTTTCCTCACCTGCGACAGTCGTAAGAGAGAATATGAGTTCTTGACGCCTCAGTAATCAGGAACTGTTTCATAAATCCAGATATTAAGGACAAAGCACTTAAGGGAAGCTCTCATTTTCTTGTATTGACTCTGGCCTGAGGTGTCAGTAAAACTCCAATTCCATATCAGTTGTATATACCTGAAACCGTATCAGACGTAAAGTCAGCCTACCCAGTAAACGGGCTAAAATTGAAAGCACGGCTACTCAGTATTTTTCCTTCCAAAGGGAGAGTGATTGGTTCCAAATCGTGCTAAGATATGGGATTCTCTGGTGCTTCCTCTTCTTTTTCATCCGTATCAAAGTTAGATACTGTCAGATTTCTGAACGTGTCAGATAATGTTTTTGAATTTCTCCATACTGGGATGGAATTATAGAACTGATTTCTAGTAATATTATGGCAGATCTTTTTATTACCAAAGTTATGAATTGACATAAGCAATGGAATTAGGAGCCTAAGAATGGTGTCCTCTAGGTAGGGATGTACTTAGAGACAATAGTCCATTTTCTCCTCCAAAGTAATGAACATCTCAGAACTTCGCCTGGAGTCTTTTAGTTGAGGAGGCAGGAGGATGAACAGAATGTGTGAGCAAGGGTGAGGAGCTTCTTGCAAGGATAGAAAGATAGACTTAAACAGTGAAACTTCTTGCTAGTACCAAAGCAGTTACTCAATCAAGTTCTTGACTCACATTTCTGTTAATGGATCAACTTAATATACCCATAAGGATACGGTTGATTGAAAATGTCTCTCAAGTGCTCAATACAGTTCATGGTACAATTGAAGTGCAAGATAATACAACAAGATTGTGCTGCCCTAGTCACTGTATAGAGTTTACAAATATCCCACTCCTGGAGGGTGCTCACCTTGCAAACTAGTTTCTCTGCTATGTGAGCAGACTAAATATTGGTTAAGCACAGAGATGCTGGCGTACAAAAACAAAGCTAACAACCTTAAAAAGAAACAACTATAAAAATATCGAAAATTGGATAGATGCACGCTTTGTTTTAATTAACTGGAAAAAGTGGATTTGAGGTGGAGTGCTATGTGGAAGGAAGAGGAGTGAGGCACGCACAAGTGACGTAAGAAAGGCAGCTTTTAGGTCACATGGGATGCAAAGCTACAGGAGCATGTGACCGTTGTGCATGGATCTTTGTTCTTTGTTTGTATGGAAGGACACTTTCTGGGACCGTCCACCAGATGGTACCATTCAGACGACTTGTGACAGGAAGTAGTAAGATTTAAAACTACACCATTCACGTTGTGTTAAAATTGCCACCTTGGCCCTGCGGGCTACCCATTATGTATGGAATTACATGATGAGGACAGATGAGTCTAGGTTAATAAGGGATTCTTTGGCATTTTAAAGGGAACATGACTGTACAGATTTATTGTTTTTCAAGTTCTAGAACAAAGGAGAATAGACAGAATCAATTACTGTGTTGAATAACTCACCCTTTTGAAAAGAAGAAATAGTTCATGAGCCTGGTCAGAATAGGGGATAAAATACTTCCATCCTTCAACACCTTGCCATGAGAAAAGGAAAAAAAGGAAATTATTTAATAGACTATACATCACAAGCCACCTGTAACAGATATTAGTTGTGTTTAAGCAGCATTTATTGACAAAAAAGGTGAACTTTCAGGTGCTCCATACAAGAGGAGGTTAGGAAATTGAGCTAGACACACGAAACTAGTTGCCACATATTACACTCCAACTAAGATGTGGATTAGTTGGGTGGAGGAACCACAACATGATGAACATTACAGAACCTTATAGGATGCCAAGTCTCAACTCCGAGAATACAAATGGCAAAAGTGATTTTGACAGAGATTAAAGCCAGGAAAATGAATAGACATTGTAGCGCTGAATACTCAATGCAATCTTGAATCAATTAATTGTAAATTAATAAGCTGCTTATGAAGCATCTGAGTGCTATTAGCAGCAGACCTCAAAACTGCTGTTTTGCTTATTCATAATCTTATTCTTCTTGCCAAAATATGATCAAAAGAAGGCTGTTATTTCGTGTGAGAGGTCTAAACCCCACATTAATGAATTGGCCAAAAATGCGACTTTCCCCTCAAAGCAAACATACAGACCAAGCATGTCCTTTTACAATTGCACCTGATGTCCACAGTCATCTAACGAAGGGAGTTTAACAAGCAAATATAATCTATGCACAACTGCAGGTCCACAGCACTTTACCAGAAACAAAAAAAGGAAAAATGACCAAAGTGATTTTGGCACTCTCCTTTAAAAAGTGGATGCCATTCTTTCATTGTCCTCCTTTAAGACTGAAAGGGAGTTGCCTGCACTAGAATAATATTTTACTGTACCTGGACATCAAGCAGGCCCTCACTCATACTTGTGTGTCAACAACCAAATAAGCCCTATTTCTACACGGTTCTTTCTGGTGCACAAAGTTGGAGCATGACACCAAGCTCTGAGCAAAAAATTGAGCCAAACATCTGGAGGAAAGCAGGATTAGTAGAATATGACGCATCTGAGATAATATTTAGAAATAACATGAAAAGCGGCCAGGTTATACCTTAAAAAGGCATGTGCATTTGAAGTTACCAGTGATACCTTTGGTCTAATATAAGGATGTGTATGAAGTCTGTAAGGAGGCCAGACTGTGCTAATGTCTTAAGATGTAGATTAACCAGAGACTATTCAACCAGAAATTGTAGTTTCCGCTGCTCTGATGACTGCAATCAACAAATAGTTAGCATTTCTGAAGGAGTTTGTTGCATTGCAGGGCTTTGTAAATCGAGAGGGTGTAATGTTTGTCTTGCCAAGAACTCAAGAAACCTAGGTTGGAAAACCGGCAGGGTAATATCCACATTCAAACATAATTCTGTCAAGGCCTTTGAATTAATAAATGGCCCATTCGAAGGAAAACCCTGCACCTTTAGATGAAAATATTAGGATCTTTGGAAAAAAAGCTTGCAGTTTTCCCATCCATCTGCCACTGATTATACCAATCAGAAAGGTGGTCCTCCAACTCCATAAATAAATTTCACAAGCTGCCCTGTGTTCAAATGGCTTGAGTATTAGAAAGGTTAGAAATACATTTATATCAGATTTAGGTGAGGGTTATTCATGTATTTATGTCAAGTATACACCAGAAAGAGTGCTATCAAATGAAAGTAACTTATTTGTCTGGTGGATAATTCTAATTGAAGATTTCTCCCCTTTTGAATAGATATCAAACCAGTACCTATACGCAGATGGTGAGTCTGAAGAGTGAACTTTACCGATGAAGCCCTACACGACAGAATGGGCAACATAGCCCCCTCTGCAGACCTGAGCGGTGATACAGTAATGCCTGGTGAAGGCATGTATAAATGCACATGTAGCAGCTGGGCAGAGGTCCAACACTGGAATGTCTCTAGGTAATGTCGTAGTAGTGGCCTTCCCCCTGGTGAATGAGATCAAAGAGCCTCAGGAGGCTCTATCTTGGCCAAAGCACAGAAGAGTTTCATACAAAGAGTAATGAACCATAGGGTCAACTTCTGGACCACCTTCCCTTGTTTTCACACCAGCAATCAAACAAAAAGTGGATGGTACACCCTGTACTCCTAAGATGGTATGCAGGAGAAGAATGGGCAAGACTTGCAGCTCATTGACACAATGTGCATACGTGATGGCAATAAAAAACACAGTCTTGAGAGTCAATAGTCTCAGGGTGCAACTGCGCATAAGCTCAAAGGGAGCTCATATCAGGGCGTAAAAACCAAGTTAGGATCCCACTATGACATAATAAATGGAGGAGATGGAAACATACAAGAAAGCCCTTTTAAGAAACACTTTGGAAAGTGTGTATTGAATAAAGAGGGCTAATCAGGCAAATGCAGAACAGCTAAAAGGGCCGACAGTTAACCTTTAACATTGCCCACAGCGAAGACTTGCTGGGCCAAAGATAAAACAGATGAACTTCAGAGAGCTTTGAGCTCCACACCCCAGCTGATGAATTTAGATCAAGAGCCAGAATAGATGGACTTTGTGGACAAGCGGCAGGCAGCCAAAATAACATCCATTACCTGTGACGGAAGATCAAAGCCTGTCAACTGATCCCGCTCAACATCCATGCATGGAGGTGTAGATTGTGGAAATTCAGATGCAGAACTGTCCCCAGATGCTGGGATAGCAGGTCCTCCCGAGGATGCAGATGAAGTGGAAGGAATATGCTCAGATTCAGAAGCTCAGATTACAAGACCCCTCCGGAACCTAAGGTGGAGCTATCAGGATGAGCTGCACCTCGTCCCCAACCTTCTGTAGGATCTGAGAAATCCGGGGCACATGCAGAAATGTGTACAGAAGACCAGATTCCCATCGAAGGCAGACCCCATCTGCTAGAGACCATGACTGCATGTTCTCAGAGGCAGAAAAACTAATCTAGCAAGGGTATACCCCCAATGGACAAAGATGCCTTATGCCACCTCAAGAAGCAGATGCCACTCATGATTAGCAACATGATGCCTGCTGAGATCATCAAACCCTGACATTCAGGAAACAGTCAGTTGATTGCCCTATAGTACCAGTCACCACCATAGAGGGTATGGGACCTCATGCCATATGACTTCTTGCAGTACCAGTCATGTTGTCAGTCAGGACCTAGACAGACCTACCCTTGATGCAGAGCAGAAATGTATTGAAGGCGTTGATCAAGAATGCCAGGTCGGACAGCAATGAAAAGTATCTGTAAGTGGTTCAAGACTAGCTCAGGCGAGCTCTTCATCAGCAGCCAGTCGTCGAGATACAGGAATAGGTGTATTCCTGACCCACAAAGATGGACAACAACCACCAATATAACTTTTATGTACACCATTTGGTAAAGCCAAATGTCAGGACAGTGAACTGGAAATATTCTGACTGCATCACAAGTCCTACTGGACTGTAAGTTCCACATACGAAAGTACACCTCCTTTCAGAAACTTGAGGTCTAAGATTGGCCTCAGCCCCCATTCAAATATCAGTAGTAGCATCTCCGAGCACCAATTCGATGCAACCTTGGCAAGCAGAGTTTGAACTTCTTTCAAGAGAATACCTGCATAGTCTGCCAATGTTTGGCAAAATAACTAGAGGAATGTGGGGAGGGGAGACAAAGGCGATATCTAAAGACGTCTGAACTAAACCACTTGACTGACCACCTAGTCCGAAGTAATTGTTTACCATCCAGGTAAATAGAAACTAATTATGCAGCTCACCTGTCCCAAATGCCCACTGGAGAGGGAACAAAAGTGGTTTGAGAGCAGCAGATAAGGAGGAAAAGGAGGACTGGTGCAGCGCCTACCCTCTTCCTTTGGAGCCACAAAATGCGTGACTGGTGGCAGGACAGGTTTGCGAGGACTGCCTCTGGTGGTTGGCAAGGCCCTTGAGTAACCCTGGAGCTTCTTGTACTGCTGGTGGAAAGGACGAATGGGAGATAGTAGCTACAAGGAGTGAGCAGTAGCTCTCCTATCCTTAAATCATTACCAGCTTGAATCTGCTTTTTCACCAAAGGGCCTATCAACACCGAAAGGCATGTCTATCAGGGAGGGTTGATCATCTATGGAAAATCCTAGCATGGCATCTAAGCATGGCACTGTAAAACGATACTGATGGCTATTGCTTCGGAATCACAATCTGTAGTGGCCAGTCTCCATTCAGGATACCTTTATCCACGTTCTGGTCACCATACACAGTCTGGCCAAAGGCAAGATCTTGCTCAGCATAGCCCAAAGAACATGCGTGTAAAAGCCTAAGGAGCAACAAAATATTCAAGGAAAGTACAACTGGTGGATTGAAGGGAAAGAAAAAAAAAACTCTCCTGCCTACGGAACTGATTGTTTTGACACTCTACCCGGGGGAGCAGTAGGGAAAGCATTAAGATTCACATTGCTCATCAAAGCTTGCCCAACAAGGCTCTCAGGAGACAGATAATGTATCAGTAAGAATGGGTATCTAGGTATTGGCTGATGGTGCTGAGTAATCGATTGGCCCACTGGAGAAAAAGGACAAGGTTTGGATTAGGTTGCCATGATGGGAGATAGGAGAACAAAACACACAGCAGCTTTGTGCTCATATCTGGTCACGTTGAGCGGAATGGGCCTTTCATTGTGAATGCTAGTTTCCTATGCTAAATCAGGATCTGAATAATCAGTTTTGTCAGTTTGATTTTCTACCAAAGGTTGGGAAACAAACTTTAGAACCAGGAGGGTACCAATGGAATTTTATGGATAGACACCAATAGCACTAAAGTTTGGGACACCGGTCCAGGTTTTCTTTCTTTTCTCTCCTCTATTCTCTTATGATCATGCGTTGTAGAAGACTTGTCCAAGCCCTCTTCTCCTTCCACCAGATAGTGCACACTATACATACTGCGTGGAAAGAACCATTTCAGCATACTTGCAGCAGCCACACTGTACCCAAAAAACAAGGGTACAAAATGAATTGTAGTGGGACCCTGGAGGAAGCTAGGCTCAACCGCTGATTTTCCACAGAGATTTGATCTTGGGAACCTGAGCATCACTGTAGTGTGCTAAGCATACACATCAAAGCAGAAGAACCCCTCTGAGATACCATCACAGAATTGTTGGGAGACAAAAGATATTTCGATATCACAGGAGGAAAAGTCTTGTTGTCTTGTACTTAAACAACAGGAAGTACTCGCAAATGTGTATGCCTGGAGTGTGTACCTCATGATTGGGTAGTTGAGGGCCCCAGAATGGAGGGGGTGACCCCTAAGACCATAACTACCAAATGCAGCAGACTCTGCTACTTTGCCCAGTTAGAAATCCCTCATAATAATATGCAAGAGTTAGAATCACACAATGAAGTCAATTGTCACTTTCAGTACTGGCCCCTTCTTAGACATCAATAGAAGAGTGTAGTCAGAGACTTTTGGTGAATTTCATAGGCCTTCCGAGGATCAGCCAGCAAGAAATGCATAAACACTGCGTACACTGCCTGAGGCCCAACACATATGATGCGAAAAGGGAAGATATATTTTACTTTTTTATCTAACTAATTACAAAGAGGTGAAATTGAAAACATAACGCATCCAAAAAAGAGAGAGAGAAGGGTATCTCACAAAAATAGGAAAAGCAAAAGGAGAAGTCACTAGGCATGTTGGAGCACACAAAAAAACAGGAGGATGCTTAGTGATGAATCAGTAAGGGGGCAGAGCTGGTGGATAAAGAAGAGACTGGAAAATTGAGTCTCCTTGCCAAGTTTTACAGTGACAGCATATTTGTAGAAGCGTTTTGTAATCCTGCCTGTAGTGATGATGTATTGATTAGATCAGAGATTTACGGAAAAGCACCCTGAATGAGGAAGGAATGGTCACCATGGGATGGGTGCAGGACGCCAGGCTATCCAGAGCTGTAGATAGCAAATTAATCATCATGACTATGACAATGGAGCAAAAACTTCACAAGTTAGGACTCCACTGGACCAATGAGACCTTTCTTCACACATGCCTTAATTAGCCCAATCAAAATGTGTATTTTGCATCAGATAGCTACATGGCCAAAATGTTCAATTAGTATCTAATTGCTAGATACACTAAAACAATTGAGAGGCTGTCGTCTTTGATTCTCAAGGCGAAAAAGCTATCATATGAAGTCAAAACGCACAACAAACAACGGGTACTCCTAAATCATGGCAGAATCTTTAGAAAACACAAACTGCATTACAAGTATGCAGCAAATAAACTAACCTTCTGGAGGAACCTGGGGTGATGCGTCTCTGGGAAGATACCTGTAATGAAAACAAAACTAATCAGAGATGTATCAGTTTTTAATACATTTATAGTATTTTCTACATGAAAGATCATATGTAGATGGAATATTTTCTGATTGACAGACTGAAGGAACTAGGAAAACATGTTTGTTGCACACAGCCCTCCAGAGCTTGCATGGAGGAGAAACAAGACCTGGCAAAGCCAATAGGTCTCGCCTATGTCATGCGGTTGTGTCATGCAGAAGGCGTGCACACGCATCATGACGTATGCCTACTGAATGAAGTAGAGGCCAATATTTGTATTTTTTTAAATTTACCAATCCAAGAGGTGGACACCACTTTGGGCGAGGTAAATAACATTTTCAGTTGTGCAAAAAAGCATTTCTTGAAGTGGAATAGCTTAACAGCAAACAGGAGCTGCAAGGCACCCAATAAAAGTTGCAATAAGTAATTTGAAGGCTCGCGAGGAATGGGAGAGCAGCGATGGAGTGGGTGGGGGAAGCAATGGGAAGTGGTCATGGAAAGCACCTTTAGCCCATATGTGGTGGGAGGAGATTAAAAAAAAAGCTGGGGTGGCACCATAAAAAGCGCTTGGTGTGGGGGACAGACATCTAATGGGAAAGCCGCGCACAAGGGAGAGAGGATGTAGAGGGAGGGGGAGTAGCACAGTGTGTGGGAGAAGTGTATTGGGGTAGACGCAGTACGCACAGGAGGGCGAGAGCTAGAAAACATGTGCACTCTCAAAGAGTGCTGAAAGATTAAAAAAAAAAACAGTTACTTAAATATGAGCAACAGAAGGATACAAGCCAGCCAATCAAAAGGATGGTAAAGAGATTGTGCACCAGGGAATGGGCAAACACAATAAGAGGAAGGACTAAGACATAAGTAAAGAAGAGAGGCAATAAAGCCAACCAACAATAAGCAGAGGGCGAGCTCTATGCTCACAGTAGGTTTTTGTTATAGTCCACAAAAGGTCTTTTGCAAGACCTAAAAATACTGATTTTAGACCCATTTCTTTGATGGCATACCTACGCATGGCAGACATGAACTTTTTTTCCTCCTCTCATGACCCCTTCCATACAAACTATAGCTGCCATTTTCAGTGCACTTTGTGCTCATCAATTGGTCAAAGAGTGCATGAGTGGGTAAATCGTTCATGATTGTTTAGGATCAAACCAAGGGTGAAGGCAACTTTGAGATTGTCACGATGTAATGCTCAGGCCATTTACTGTTGATCTTCATTATTCTAGTTCTCACTCATTTTTCCTAAAATTCGCTCAGCAATACTTGTCATCTCTCCCCTTCTAGTCCAACCTCTGCTCTGGGAGAGCTCACAAGGATCCCGCTAGCTTTCTTCCAGTAGTCCACCCAGGATCGAGAAAGCCAAAGGTCTTGACGGGAAATCCTTTGTAGCAAGTACAGGGACAGGAAAGGGAGAAGTGAAACAATGACAATTAACAGTCAGTACCTCGTGCATTGACTGCTCATGCTCCTTCTCATGCCAAGCTAGTCAGTCAGGCAAAGCCGTATTGCTCCGGTTACGTCCAAAAGTTGTAGCTGGGACTCAGTCTCTGATGAAGGTGAAGGAAAAAGTAACAGCAATAGTAACTCTATTAGATGCCCCCGTTGAATGGCTGGACCTACATTCGGGAGAAACTCTGGCCACAGTCAGAGCATCAATCTATCTAGGAAGGAGCATTATAAACTGGAGCTACCAATTCCGAAACAGAACCTGGGCCAACTTGGAGGATCTACTTTGCAGCCACCACCAGTTGTCATATCATCAGAAACTAGCCTGTTCTTCTACCAAAATGTACACAAGGTTTTTCTGCCCTCCTCATTTCTTTTATTACCATAACAAACGCTCCCTTGCCATTTTGGGCTCCAAATGATTGTAGGTTAATTTGTAGGAGTCCCTATATCAATATCAGATTTACTGATTTGAAAAATAAGTACCCCTCTAAAATATATATATATATATATATATATATATATATATATATATATATATATATATATATATATATATATATATATATAAATGTCTTATCAGGAGATTGATAGCCCTGATGTTCCCCATGCCAATTTAAATGAGGATTTAATTAAAAGGCTTGTTCAGCAGGCGATACATACTTGCATACGCAAGACCTTGCACCAGGTCACGGCTAACAAGAGACCTTTGGCATCTGATGAGGAGGTTGACCATGTGTCCGCTTCAGAGGGAGACTCGGATTGCGGCGAAAAAGGGGGCAAGAAATTAAAGAAAACTAAACACATTGAGGGGGCTTCTTCCATGAACAACTCAGGGGGTCCAAGCACCTCATGACATACTGGAGGTCTAAGTACCTCAAAGAGATCAGGAGGTCTAAGCACCTAGAAGGTATTGGGTGCCCTACGTGGGACAGACTTGAAAGGTGTCCAAAGCGGCACACCTGTCTTAGGTGCACGGAGCGGCACACAGGACTATATCATGGAAGAAGTAGAGCGTCAGAATGAAGAGCTTTTAGATGAGTAAATTTGTTACCTGGGCATAGATGGCCTCCTTACAGAGGAGAAGGTCCCATATACCTCCAAAAAGATAGTCAAGGATCCCTTGGGTCAAGAGATGTTCTCCCCTCATAATACCAGACATCCAAGGAGTGCAGAATGGTGGCCTCAGGATCACATGGGGAGGTTCATCAGGCGATAGATTAGAAATCCCCTGGAGAAAAAAAAGCCTGCAATATTTTGAGAGTGGAATTCTCAAGGCCTGTGATCTAGGAGAAGGTTTGTTTGACCCCCAACCTGGATCCGGAGCTCATTACTTTTTTATTTAAACTTGGCAGGGACCCTAGGAAAGGGCTCAAGAGGTCCCTTTAAGCCTGCCAGGACCATCTCCTTGATGTCTTAGGCCCCCTCACAAGAATAACTGACATGGCGGAGGAGGCCCATGTCAATGAGACCCCGGTGGACGTTAAGCTACTTAGGGGTTTGAGCCAGAGGGCATTGGTTCTCCTTGGGATTGCCAATCCTGGGCTCAACGCCAAACAGCATATGGTCATATTAACAAAAATCAACCCGAAGCTGGGAGACCTTGCTGAGAGGGAGCCTTCAGAGAACCCCCAAGGGCCTAGTCTTTGGAGAGGATACGATTACAATTTTGGGGAAGTACATAGCTACATCTACGGCCTTATACAAGGCCAAAACAAGTATGAGGAGAGTTTTCAGCCATGGTGTTTTTGGCCAGGCCGAAAGAAGGAGCCTTTCTGGCTGGCCGAGCCTCCCAGAGGCCCCACTCCAGACAAAGAGGCTTTGGTAAGGGCTATCAGCCGGGTGCGTCGACATCCTTCTATCCACAACGAGGATGAGCTTATCATGCAAGAGGATTCAGATCATGTGGACAAGGCCCAACCAATTTTCAGAGTGAGTACGATTTATCCTAATTCTTCTTTCCAGAAAAAAGTGGGGGCCGTCTCAGGGTTTTTTCCCAGGCTTGGGAAACAATTACACAAGATCCATGGGTTCTGGAAACCGTTCAGGGTTACAAGATAGAGTTCCTAGAATTAGCCCTTCAGTCACTTCCCCTAAGATAACTAAATCTGACTGTAGACCAGCAGAAGGTGGTAGAAGAAGAGGTGAATTCCATAATGCAAAAGGGCGCTATCATGGAAGCACCCTTGGAACGCAGGGTTTTTGTGGGTACACTCTTCCTTGTGGAAAAAAAGGACAAGGGCTGGAGACCCGTAATAAACCTCAGTGATCTGAACAGACACCTTGTATACAGACACTTCAAGATGGAGGGAATCCATATTTTGCTAGATATGATATTAGAAAAGGACTGGCTGGTGAAATTGGATCTGAAGGATGCCTACTTCACCATTCCTATGGCCAGAGAGTTCCAGTGTTACCTCCAGTTCACCTGGCGAGGCCAGCTCTATCAGTTCCAGGCACTTTACTTTGGTCTTTCCTCTGCACCTTGGTGTTTCTCCAAGATAATGAGAGCAGTGGCCTCATTTCTCAGAGAAAGAGGAGGATGTATGATCATCTACTTGGACGATATCCTCAATGTCCCAATAGCAAACGTAGATTCTAAATGATTTGGATATGGTTATAACTCTTCTATAAAGTTTGGGTTTCATAATACAGAGGAAGAAGACTATTCTTATCCCCTCCAGGTCCCTAGAGTTCTTGGGCCTCACTATAGACACAGTGAAGGCGGTTCTGCCTTTGCCCTTGAAGAAGATTGCCAAGATTGTGAAGGAGATAAGGTTTGTACTGTGACAAGAGTCCTTAACTCTGACAGAACTTGCTTGGCTTCTGGGCCTCCTCTCCTCTTCCATTCAAGCAATTCTTCCGGCACCATTACACTATCACACTTTACAGAGAGTAAAAGCTAAAGGAAAGCGAGGAGGTTTGTGGTATGGAGACAGGGTATACCTGGATCAAGAGGCCAGATTGGAGTTGATTTGGTGGCTGGAGAACTTGGACGCCTGGAATGGCGAGGCAATCTCTGGACGCACTCCAGGATTTATTCTGGAGTCAGATGCGAGCCTTCATGGCTGGTGTGCTCGTCTGGGTGCCCAGGACACTGGGGGTCTGTGGTCTCACATGAAGTTGACCGCAGAACAGTTCTGTTGAAGATGGACAATGTGTCTGCAGTGGCCTACATAAATCGTTTAGGGGTACAAAATCCTCAGACCTATCGGTTCTGGGTAAGAGACTTTGAATGCTCTGTCTAGAGCACATAATCTGCCTCAGACCAGAGTACCTACCTGGGAAGGCAAATGTGTCAACCGACTGGAAGTCAAGGTTTTTAAGGGATTACAGTGACTGGAAGCTGAACAAAACCTACTTCAGAAGTCTGTGTCAATTATGGGGTCCACTGAAATTGGATCTTTTTGCAAGCAGGCTGACTTGTCAACTGAAGCGATACTTCAGCTGGATGCCAGACCCGGGTGCTCTGGCAGTGAACGCTTTCCTGCGGAGTTGAAGGGGGACCCACACATACGCTTTTCCCCCATTCGCAATGATTCAGAGGGTTTTTCAGAAGGTGAGACAGGAGAAATGTTCACTTGTGTTAGTAACTCCCTTTTGGCCGTCCTAGGCATGGTTTTCAATGACCTTGGAGCTGGCTTGAAACATACCCTTGTTTCTACCTGCCGAGGAAAGTTTCTTAAGGGACGTAGATGGAAGGGAGCATCCTCTAGTACTGACAGGGACTTTAAGCCTTCTTGCCTGGAAAGTATCAGGAGACCTAGAGATATCAGGCCTTTCGGGAAGAGCAGAGGAGTTCCTTGAAGAGTCCTGGGCTCCAGGCACCTGCTGTAGATACAATGGAATATGGAAATCATGGGTATCTGGGTGCTTGGAGAGGGACTTGGATCCTGTGGAGGCACCTTTAGTTGAAGTGGTAACGTTTTTAGTGGAGCAGTTCAATAGGGGCCTTAGTTAAAGAACGCTTAATTGTTGCAGATCTGCAGTATCAGCTGGACATGTTTTAGTGAATGGCAGGAGCATTGGGAAAAGGTTCCTGGTTTGTAGAATTCCTAAGAGTATCAGGTTAAGGAGACCTCCAAGACCCAAGTATGAGACCATTTGGGATGTGAAATTAATCTTGGATTTGTTCTCTTCATGGCCGAGTAATCGATATTTGGATCTGAAGAGACTTTCTATGAGGTTAGCTTCCTTGCTTTGTCTAATATCCTGTCGACGTGTGTCGGATGTTCGAGCTTTAGAGGTAAGAACACAATTTATGATGCCTTTGGGGTAAATTGTGAGATCAGTAGAAGAACTAAAACAATGTCCGACACCATATTTTATTCCAAATTTGATTCTTGCATGTGGTAAGTTGTATGAAGGAATAGGATTCCAAAATGAGCCAGCATCATCTGGAGGGTACTGAGCAACTTCTCATTTCCTTCGTGAAACCCTTTAGAGCCTTAACCTCTGCAACACTTGCAAGATGGGTTAAGTGGACTATGTAGTTAGCTGGCGTTGACCTTCACAATTTCAAGCTCATTCTATTAGGGGAGCTTTGGCTGGTCAGTCCTTTTGGGAAAGCGGCAGGCTGGAGGACATTCTTAGGGCTGCTGATTGGTCAAATTCTGCTACCTTAGCAAAACAATGCTGTAAGCCGATTAAGCACGTCGGATGTGGTTTTGCAGGACTACTAACATGCATAATGGTAGCCTTCGGTCTTGAAATGAAATAGCGATTCTCCAAATAAAATGGCAAGAGAATCTGAATTTTATTAAAGACACGGTGGCTAACATTATCCCACCCTCCCATCTCAGGTGTGGATTTGGGGTTTTAAGGAAACAGAATTTTGACTTAATTAATAAGTAACAATGTGGAACGGTAATATTGTTGGAGAAGCAATAGAGTCTGTAAAAAAAATGTAAATGTTATGCCTTTAAGCATTCTTTTGTTGTCTAATGATTAATTGTTCTTGGCGTTTGCAAAGTTGGTATAAGATAGGGTATTAACATTCGTCTTTAATTTCAGACAATGTCCAATAGATCACTCCCTCTACGGTGTTCCATCTTCTGGAAGTTTGGTGCGGCGAGAGGCTCCTTTACCTTCGCCCAGCTATGAAGTTTTCCGTTCTCCTGATGTTCTTGTGCTGCCACTGGACCCATTTTCTTTGTTTATGCATGCAGGAAGAATTTCTCTTGCATTTCAAAGAGGCAGACTGTTACGTGTGTGTGTGTTTATTATATGCCAGGAAGGTTCTGCTCTAAAATAGTTTCTTTGTGATGTTTATTTTTTAAGTGCTGCGTGGAGTAGCACAGAAGGAATAATGCATAATGTTAGCCTCTGTGTCTTTAATGAAATTCAGATTTTCTTGGCATTTAATTTGGAGAATCACTATTCTTCTATCAAAAAGTAGTAATGCTCGTGTATCTTCCCTGCATACCTTGGGATCGAGAGAGATGAAGGTAATCAATAAAGAAAGTCTAACAATCACAGATGGATCTGCTTTCCCTGCTATGTGGGCATTGAGCAGGGCCAAAGAGAACTGGCCCAAGACATGACCAAATCTTTCCTGAGGTCTCTGCCTACTCTGGTAAAGAGCAGACAGAAGTCCTGATCTGATCTTATCACACTGGATTATCCATCAATCCTCAATCTCCCTCTTATGTGAAATACCAAGGACACCATGGATCACGACCCTGGCCTACTCTGAGTTACATGTGTGCTAGTCACTGTGTTGTCAGTCTAGATCAGTGGTCTTCAGACTTTTTAATGTCGCGCCCCCCCCCGTGAAAAAATAAAATTAATGGAGCCTCCTTCAGAATTTTTCACAATTATTCTATTAAATTGCCAATGTTTAAATATGTCTCGACTTCTTTAAGCACAAGACATATTTGAACATTGCAGTTAAATTCTGTTACTGTTTTTAAAATGCAACCAAATAGATTATTGACAAACATACTACTCTGGTCAGGCAGGCCTTACTAAAGAGTAAAAGTATCCACAGTGCGATTATTAATAATGGAGGTGTTTTAAAAAAAAAATAATAATATTTGGAGTCCCTTCCCTTTTGACACCTTCGCCCAGCCAGGATATAAATGACAAAAGATGTTAGTAACAGCCCATTACAGAGTGGCTTACTGCTGCTCATTTTTTCCCCTGCTTAAAACAAAGCACTTCTATCATGCTTCTCTTGGCCAGAGCCTGGCGCCCCCCCTAGGAACACTTGAGGGCCCCCCTAGGGCCCTCCCAGTTTGAAGACCCCTGGTCTAGATTATTATTTCAGATTGACCCTTATTGATGGAGCAAATCTCTTTCAACTGCTGTTAGCTATTTTTAACTGGGAGAGTGGCATTGATCTTTTTGAAACCAATGATGCATGTATGTATATGATATTTTTATACAGCGAACCTTGTCAAAAGGCAGCAGAGCGCTGGACAGGGTCAAAGACGATCATAAAGTCAACCAGTGATTGGAGAAGTAGCTGATTTGTGAACTGATAATGAATTGTAATGAAGTGTTCAAAGAGGTGCATCTTCAGCTCTTTCCTAAATTAGAGCAGTGTTGGGGCGGTGCTGATAGATACGGGGTTGTTGTTACAGATTATGGGTGTTTTTTGTTTTTTTACACTCCTTAGTCTACAATCTGTTGGTATCCTACATGCTGGTGTGCTGAGAACCACCAGTCTGGTAAGCTGGTCTGTAAGGTTAGCAGGGAGATGATTGTGAAGACTTTGTAAATGATGCAGCTGGCTTTCAGATGGTGCGAGGCGGCAAGGGAAGCCAATCTAGTTCCATCAGGAGAGGGCTGATGTGGTCATATTTGTTCAGGCTCTGGATAAGACGTGCTGCAATTGTAGGAAGTCCTTAAGGGGTGCAAGTGAAGAGTCTGGGAGGCCCTGGAGCAGCGAGTTACCACCATTCAGATGCAAGAGTATGAGGGCTTGATCAGCAGTTCTGAAGTCTCTTTCTGGAGGAAAAGGATTCACTTTCTTTGGATGACTGAGTTAGTCAAGCCATCTGTTTTTTGGCAATGTGTTCCTTCAGGGTGAGATTGGTGTCCAGGGCGAATCAGAATGACCTGGCATTCAGTGAACGTTGGGGTTTGAAGACTATCAAGACTCATGTCATTGAGCCAGGCACTGTTTCTTGCTTGTTGTTCTTGGCAAATAACCGAATTCTTTTTTGGATGGGTTGAGCTTCAGGTAGGAGCTGGTCTGGATGATGAGCAGACAGTGTTTGAGGAGTTGGATATATGAAGCAAATGAGACTTTTAAACAGTTGTGTATCATTGGTATAATGATGATTCTTGAAACAGTTATCTGTGAGTAGAGTACTAAACGACTCCATGTAGAGGGTGAAGATGACAGGGGACAGCATGGAACCCTGGGAGACTCTGGAGGTGATAGAAGCTGGAAGTGCCCATGTGAACGATTTGGTGCTGGATGGAAAGACAGGAGGAGAACCACAGGAGGGTGGCATAATAGCAGTGGCGGCTGGTGAGGTTTGTGAGTGGTGAGGCTGGGCTTGGTCGGAAGGGGGAGTGGCGGGGGGGAGGTGGGGTGGACGGGACTTCTGGCACCAAAGGTCCTGGAAACTCTGCTCCAGGGCCCACCATGGCCCTGCCTTCACCTCTGCAGTAATCCAGACTCCTTCATAGACACCCCTGATGTGAGTCTCTTCCATGGCTCCACAACCCCACATCAGGTTGTTTGCTGAAATTCTAGCTTCTACAGGATCCAATGCATACCCAGTGGGGTGAACCTGCCAGTGGCAGGGGTGCCGACTCTGTGGCAGAGCTGGGGGTCTCTCTTCTCACACGCAGCCGGATGTCATTTATGACATGTTACAGTGCTTAATTTGTGTAAATGAAAGAGTCTGGTGCCCAAAGCTCTGCTCTGAAACATGCTGCTGGTACATCTAAATGTAGTCATCTACCTCAGACCTCTTTAATCCACTATCAGACACTCCATGCCTCTTCAGCTCACTCTTGCAGGGACCTGCCCTCTCACTTTCAGGGCTGGACTGGCCGTAGCGGGCACCGGGCGTTTCCCCGGTGGGCCGCCAGGGTGGGGGCTGGTTTTGGGCCCCTGGGGGGCCGTTTTTGTTAGCGGGGGCCTGCAATATCGGCCCCCGGTAACAAAATCGGCCGAAACCGGCCCTTGCAAACAGCTCAGCCGCACCCCCTCAGCCCCCACAGGGGGGCCGGCCGAGCAGTTTGCCAGGGCGGGTTTCGGTTCCCAGTCCGGCCCTGCTCACTTTGTGACGGTTTTCACGTCTTTCTCTTCCTCCGTCTTCCCCCTTTGTGCGTTTTTTCTTCTCTTGCTCTCTAGGAAATGCCTGATGCAGAAAAATAAGTGCTGCTCCCCAAAATTGAATGCCAGTCGGCCCCACTGGCAACCACAGGCTCATGTTAAGCACTAGACATAGAATTTAACACTCAATGTGGCCTACCTGTTCTAGGCCCTCGTGGCACCTACCTGATCTTTAACTTTACCCTCAGACCCTCCTTACAAAAACCACTGTCTGCGCTTCAGGCCCCCTGAAATGAACGTCCTACTTCTAGGACACCACAGACTCGGTCTCAATCCTCGCCTCATCCTAAGTTTACACAGCAGGGTAAAAGCAGCTGCCTTTTCTATGCGATCTTTCTATTGAAAATAGACATCTTCCATTATCCAGTTCTAGCAGCCTGCAGCTGCACACTGTACCCCACATGTGAACTGCAAAACTAGATACACCGCTCCAATCGAGCCCCCCAACACTGGACACACCAATCCAGCCAATGCCCCCCAAGACTGGACACACAGTCCGGCACAATGCACTTACAATTTAGACAGAGTTACGGTACACAACCTAGTGATGAGAACACGAAAAAATATATTTTAATTTCCAAAAAGTTAATAGGAAATAGCTAGGATGAATTTCGCAGTCTGTAATTGGCAGCAAGATATTGCAACAAAGCATTGATGGCTAGGTAGCACTTAAGAAATGATAGTGCCTTAAAAAAGTACTCCTGATGTGGGAACTGGAAATCAACTCAACATGTTTGAGAAGCATGCCCCTTTAGAATACGGTAGCTGTCCTTAGGAAATTGCAATATCTTTGTTGATTAAATTACACCTCTGTTTCTAGCACCTACGGCAGAGGAGCTAGAAATGTACATTTGCATAGTAAGATCATAAAGGTCAATTGTACAGGAATGAAAAGAGTGCCTGTGTTCTACTGTATGGCTGTTTTTATAACAGTCAGTGTGAGAGTTGCTCTCTGAGGAATGTTCATCTCAAAAGAAATCTGTCTTTTCGGCTTAAAGGCATGCGACTTACTGTTTTAAGCCCAGATAATACTTTTTTCTACGCCCCTTATCGACGCCTGTAGCCAGTCACTTATTGATGGAATTTCCGTTGTCCGCTAAGCCATGCTGTCCTTTACCGGCTGCTGTTCCGGAGAGCCATTTTACTACATGTACCAAGAATCTGTGGGTGCAATAGAATCACGTCATAATGCTGTTTATTTATTCCACAGCGAGGTCACGGCTGGTGTTACACTGCGTGAAAGAACATGTCTCCATTGGCTAGTTTTAGCTTGATTTTAGGCAGGGTGAAATACCTCGACCAAGGCTGCTGTTCTGCAGGTTTTCACAGGGAACATTGACTTTCTGAAGCACACTGCTGAGGATTTGATATGCTTTCCCTCCATGCTACATCAAGGGAAGTTGCTTGATAGCAGCATCCCGCATGCTTGTTGAATTCACCACGTCACACTGCCATGCTACGAACAGGCCGAAATGTGTCTGTTATTCTCGAAGACTTTTGAGAGATGATGCTCTTTGTCGGGACGGGGTGTTTGAGGAAGTGCTTACAATTTAAGTTGGAGTGAAGGGTTTTCCACTCCAAAAATGCGTAGAGGCATTGTTTGACCACTATTGAAATGTAAACAAGACTGTTTTACGATTCTATAGTAAGCCTGTGATTTTTTAAAGCATGCATATTGCCCATGTGCCATCGCCACATGTTCGTGGTGCCACCTTGGTAAGTGGGTGAGTGCTCTTTTGACGCCAGAGTCCAGCTAAGGATGAACTTGCTTTCATCGCCTCCCTCTTACCAGGGCCTCTCTTAGCCATGCCACAAGTTTCTGTTTCATTGCATTTTGATATAACTCTGCCTTGATGATGGGACTGGCTGAAGCCCGCATGCACACCTCTTAGTCACACTCCAGCATCCAGAACATTACAATCCCTTTTGCTCCTCGTTATCGTCTTGTTGCAGTAGGTGCAGGACAGGGATGTCCAAAGTAGGTGCAAGAGGACCAAATATATGTCAGATGTTTACCACTGGCAATATGGATAAGTTATATTGAGATTAATTGCATTTAAATATATTTTATATGCGTATCCTGAAACTCTGGCAGGGCTCATGCCCTTTGTGGCGTCCCCTAATTGAGGACAAGTATTGCTGAATTCCTAATTCTTCCGCAGCTCATGTCCAGCTGGCCAACATGAAGAGATTAATGGGCAGCAACGCATTGATATTACTGCCCAAAAACAGAGAGGCACGCACGATAAGCAAATGAAGCAAAGCAGCGATCCAGTGAGCCCTGCCAAAAACTTTAATTGGCACAAGACTCTGAGGCAACTGGGCCACTGCAAGATGTTGCTTGCTGAAGCACAGTGCCAGTTTTAAGAGCAGAGATGGAGTACGGTGACAGGGCAAATGTGCACTTACTCAATGAGTTGCGTTTTAAGGAGTGATATTCATTTGATGGAAAACTACTGGGTCATCTGCAACTTAAGAACTGGTTATTATCCCAGCAGTGCAGATTTAGCCGTCACCCTTCCAGATCACAAAATACATTAACCTCCATAACAGTCTTCAACAACATATTGGCAGCCAGCCCCAGTTGCTAATTTATAATTTCTTTACTTACCAATGCCTGGTCCGCTGCACTCACATTGTTTGAGAGCTGGAGGGAGCGTCGGGACTGATGGCGACTTTAAGGTCACCCCGACACAAACACATACAGTGGGCACCACCTTGTCTGCTCCCGGCTGCCAGTGAAGCCACACACACTGGAACTTAAATGGCGTCCACAGTTCTACAGCGTGGCAGCAAGCAGACACCTCGAGTCTGCGCAGTATCTTCAAAAGTCTTGAGGACAAACTGCGCAAACTCAATTTCTCGGCTTCCCGCCTGCAGCCAACCACACCCTTTCCCAACTCGTCACAGGTTCCCACCCCCCTGTGACGAGTTGGGAAAGGGTGGGGTTACCATGCTGTCCACTCCCTGATTGACATGAAGCCCCAGCACACCGGGGCTTCATTTTAGAACGCCCGGGGCTGATTTCATCTCCGTGTCATCAGGGGGTGGAGACTGGTCTTCAGTGCTATGCCTTTGCCGAGCTGATGACCTCACAGGCCTCAGGGCTGAGAGATCATCAGCCCGGCAAACACGATAGCCTTTGGGCGTGTTTGTTGCAGTGTGTCATGATCAGGGCACAAGTCCTAAAAAAAGAAGTGGGGGGACTCTCCAAGTCAGGTGGTGTTACAGGAAGTGACATCACGACGGGAAGTGACATCACGACAGGAAGTGACATCACGACAGGAAGTGACATCACATGTGCAGGAGATCTATCATTTGCACCTATTGCAAGATTTAACAATTGAAGCTGCTCAGTGCATAAGCCTGTGACTTAAGGTCCCTATATAGAGGAATTAACAGCCCAAATGTGGATGAAGTTTGGTGTACAACTACATTAGTAAAGACATTAAGTGCTGTAAGCGAGGCATACTAAAACATGGCACCATGAACAAAAGCAGAGTTTGCGCATTGTAAAAAAACAACGAAAACTACATGCTGGAAACTACAATAGTGGTTATCAAAACTATAAAATTTATTACGGTAAACTGAGTACCAATCACTTGGGTAATAATAAGATATTAACTAACTTGGCCCCAGCCCTACCGGCCTGTCTGCAGCCCTCAAAGACCCTGCTGAAGAAGACCGACTCGTCCCGCAGACCAACGATCTCCAGAGCCCTGGGAGGACTGCCTGCCTTCAACAAAAACTCCAAATCTCCTGTGGACAGTAGACCTGTCCAAAAGAAACCAACTCCAAAGACAACTCTGCCGCGAGGAACCCCGAAACAGCCTCCGGACCCACCTCTGCACTAGACGCCCACGGCCCGAGTCCAAGTGACACACCGGTCCTGCAAAGGTTCCCCAGCGCTTCTAAGCCAGAGTACACCAAGGGCTGACCTCTGCCGGACTCCACCTCAACGCATGCAGCCTCAACTCAAAGTCTCACCCCTGAACGGGACCTTTCCGGGAAGCTGATTTCCAATACTTAAGGACACCCCTGCGCCTGAAGCTCCTGGGCCTTGAGGAGCTGGACCGAAGGTGTCCCCACGTCCCCTAGCATCTTTACTTACTTGGGCAGCTCGGGTTTTTTTTGTCCGGCCTCCTGGCCTGAGCCTGCAACATTTCTTCAAATTCGATCTCCCCCATTGGTTTGCATTGGGCGCCCAACGCTGTGTTGGCACTCTGCACCTGGCCGCCCCTGCGCCACTGAGGGTGTAAGTTTGGGGCTGCCTTGTGGCCCCCTCTGTACTTACCTTAACTCCAGGAGCTCGACCCCTGACACCGCTTTACTCACCTGTGAGCAGCGCGACTTCAAGTACCCCCAGTCTCCATTGATTAACATTGGGCTACCGACCTCAAATTTGACCTCTGCACCCGGCCGCCCCTGTGCCGCTGTGGTGTACTCTTGGTATTGATTTGAACCCTGCCTGGTGTTGACAAAAGACCCTGAAGACTGAAATTGTAAGTCGAGTACTTACCTGCAAAAACTGCAATCTTGTTTTCCTCCCATAGGTTAACATTGCAAAGCCTAAAAATTGCACTAGGTGTCCACTTTTTAAAGTGTAAAGTATATTTCCTGAAAAAGTATGAACCTTTTTGCAAACATCTTTGTCTTAAAATAAATCTTGAAAGAAGTTTATTTTTCTAAAATTGGTGTGAATCTCTTTAAGTCGCGTGTCATTTATTAATCGATGTGTGCATAACAAATGTCTTACACTCCTCTGTGTTTGGCCTGAGGATGCTCGCCCACACTACCACAAATAGAGCACTTTGAGTTTACATTGAGCCCTGTACACTTCTGGGGGAATCTCCGGACTCTGTGCACGATATAACTACTTAGTGGTATACCATATATAGAGCCAGCTTCCTACACAAGTAAAAGAGGCTAGTACCGGGAGCAGCTCCCATTTGGGAGCAGGAAGAAGCAAGAGAGGTGCAGAAAGAAGAGAGTGAGGTGCAGAGAGAGGCAAGTGAGGTGCAGAAAGAGGCAAGTGAGGTGCAGAAAGAGGCAAGTGAGGTGCAGAAAGAGGCAAGAGAGGTGCACAAAGAGGGAACAGGGGTGCACACAGAGGTAAGAGAGGTACAGAAAGAACCAACAGAGGTGCAGAAAGAAGAGAGTGAGGTGCAGAAAGAGGCAAGAGAGGTGCGGAAAGAGGCAAGAGAGGTGCGGAAAGAGGCAAGAGAGGTGCAGAAAGAGGCAAGAAGGTGCAGAAAGAAGCAAATGCAAGACCTATTGCATTGCAAATGCTTGTTTAACTAGTAGTGGCGTTTGCAGAGTGGTGGAGAAAGGGGGCTGGGCCTCCAACCAGTGCTCAGGAATTCCGCTGCATAGGACTTACAGGAGGTAGCAGGAGGGCTTCTTGGCCCCAAAGTCCCTCAGGAGTAAAGTGGACTTCATCCCCCCAACCAGCAGTGTGCCAGGAGGCGCATTTGCAGAGTGGTGGAGAAAGGGGGCGTGGACTCCGAAGACCTCTTAGCAACCCCACTTTGTGGAACTTACTGGAGGTAACAGGAGGGGTAGTTGGCCCCCAAGGACGTCCTTGGGGGCCAACTAGCCCTCTTATTACCTCCAGTAAGTCTCACAAAGCAGGATTGCTAAATTCTGATAGCAGGACACGCCCCCTTTGCCCACCACTCTGCAAAAGCGCCTCCTGGCGCGCTCTTGGTTGGGGAATGAAGTCCCCTTCGCTGCTGGGGGTCCTTAGGGGCCAACTAGCCTACCTGTTACCTCTATTAAGCCCCATACAGTGGGACTGCTGAGAGATAGCCAGAGGCCACGGCCCCTTTTTACACCACTCTGCAAACACGCCTCCTGGCGCGCTCTTGGTTCGGGGATTAAGTCCCCTTGCCTCTTGAGGGTCCCTGGGGGCCAACTAGCCCTCCTGTTACCTCCAGTAAGCCCCACACAGCTGGATTGCTGAGAGATAGTCAGAGGCCACGGCCCCTTTTTACACCACTCTGCAAACACGCCTCCTTGCGCACTGCTGCTTGGGGGATGAAGTCCACTTTAGTCCTGAAGTCCTCTGGGCACAAGGGGACCTCATCGCCTCACCACCAGTGCGCCAAGAGGCGCGTTTGCAGAGTGGTGTAAAAAGGGGCGTGGCCTCCTACCACCTCTCAGCAATCCCACTGTGTGGGCCTCAGTGGAGGTAACAGGTGGGCTAGTTGGCTCCTAAGGACCCTCAGTAGCGACGGGGACTTCATCCCCCAAACAAGAGCGCACCACACCTCTTTCCACAGGATGTATACTACCTAGTGTTTCTATGTGAGCCCCTTCTATCTATCTAGATATTAATCTAGATAGATAGATATCTAAATAGATATCTAGAGAGATAGAAGAGGCTGTGCTATTCCAAAACTCTTTGTCAAAAACACTTTCTCACACAGCAACACTAGGTGGTAAACATCCTGTCGCAGATTATAGGGCCAAAATGTAATCTCATCTCACCTCTCTTTTAAATGAGAAATCTAGCCTGTCAGGTCTTTGCTTTGAATGCTGAGCAAGGAAAAGTGGGGAGAGAACCCAGTCTGTCAGGTGGAAAGTGGTGTAGATTTATTTTGCTATGAAATTAATAAAAACAGTGAAGGCACAGATTAGTTTGGAGGTGGTCTATGGACACAGCTCTACTCTAGGATATCTGCTTACATCACAACCGTAGTAATTATGCTACTTACTTTCCATGGGTTACTTCTTATCACCACAGAGCATTGATATCTTAGCAAGATTCTCTCATTTCCATAAAGAAGTCCATAGGTTGGAGAGGTTGGTCTCCTTTCTAAGCACTTCAGCACAAGCAGGTAAAGGAGGCTTTATCTCACTCTACAACAGGTGTTAGTTGGTCTATGATCATGTCTCAAAAACAAATAAAGTACTGTATATTGAACCGTTTAACCCTTTGTGTGCGTTGGACGGCTGGGAGCCGCCTGACACCACAGTGGGCAGGTGTGTCAGACGGCTCCCGGCTGTCCTAGCACCCACCCACGAGGGAAGCGCTGGCGCTTCCCCCCCCCCGTAGGCCGCACTTCCTGTTGCCCCCCACCTCCCCCAAGGATGGCAGTGGAAGCCCTTCGCTGCCCCCCCTCCACGTCATAGAATGATGTCAGCGCGCACCACGTGCCGACTTCATTAGATGCTACCGGACGTGCTGGAAGCCATTTGCTTCCAGCGCGTCTATGGGAGAAGGTGAGTTTCTCCCTGGGGAGGGGGGGTTCAAACAAAGAGGCATCAGTGGAAAGGAAAGGGTTTTCCTTTCCTCTGATGTCTCTTTGGAGCATTCCTGCTGTACGATCGCGCAGATCAGTTTTATTTTTTATCTTTTTTTAGTAGCCACTAGACCACCAGGGATTTTTTTGCGGGGGGGTTGTTGGGGAGTGCCCCCTTGGGCAAGGGTCGCTCCCCTTTACTGGGGTGATTATGTTGGCTGTTTCTGCCCCTCTTGGGGGCAGATCGGCCTTATGTGTTTAGGCCCATCTGCCCGGGGGGCAGATGCCACTAGACACCAGGGATTTCTTTTGCATATCAATTTCGGTGATGTCGGGGAGCAGCCCCTTGAGGAAGGGTTGTGAGAAGTTGGCCTGGTATATGCTGTCCACTAATTAAAGTGGGCACCTTGCACCAGTCCAAACGACCCTTATTGATGATTAGATTAAAGACAACCTTTATTGAAAGCTATCCTAGTGGTAGCTATGGAGAGCAGCCTTCAGGCTAAGTCTCGAAGGAATGTAAAGCAGCTTGTTTTACCAGTATATAACCGCCTGAATGACCAAATGAAAGGAGAACCACACCAGGTATATATAAAATATATGTATTTATTACTAAACACTCTCTACTAACCTCTTTATGAGATCAGAGAACAAGGCACACAATATTACAGCACTAGAACGACAGTAAATAGCACAATACACAGTGGGCTCCAGGGGGAGACCAAACCATATATTAAGAAAGTGGTATAACAACCACGACTTGACTAGACACAGTGCCTAGAGCACGTAGAATCGCTGGGACCCCAAGGAACCACCCAAGGTAGTGACACAGGGGACCCACGGAGGACGGGTGCAGTGTGGGAACACAGACGCGAGCTCCGTACAACTCTATGGGAAAGTCGTAGTTGGAAATTTAAAGATTAAGGACACTTCGGAGAGGACTTCAAGCAAACCCAGCTAAACATAGAAGGTTCTAAGGCCAGCACCCTTGTGAGTACCGAGGTACACGTGTTACCTAGCCCAGGGGAGCCGGGTGCATAGGTGTCAAGTGGTGTCGGAAACCCTCGTTTTCAATGGCGTGATGCGAAGAAGCACTGCTGCCGTTGAGAAGAAAAGTGTCCGGTGTGACCCAAGCCTGGATCGGAGATGTGAAGAACCTGAAAGCAGAGGGGACAAAGTCTGGGTCACTTCACGTGACCAGGAGCGGAGCAATCGAATGCCCACCGATGTCGGGTGCTTCAGGTGCGAAGAGGTGAAGCTTGACGCTGCAGCCACGGGGACCAGGAGAAGTCGACCAGAGTCCGCAGGCGAGCTGTCCCACGAAGGATGTCGAGTGCTGGGGGGTCAGTGTCCGGATTAGAGACCAACAAGCCTTGGCAACTGCAACCCACGCGGTCAGAGAAAAGATGCTTCGGTGAGGACCAGCAAGGTCCTGGGGACTCCCCAAGCGATGGAGAGTCAGGGCACGTCTAGAGCAACCAGGAAAACCCACTGAAAGTTAAAGTTGCCTTCTCAGGGACCCACAGGTCGACGGACCAGGGATCGCGAAGGGACCTCGAGAGGAACAACACAATACCAGCCCACGGAACACTCGTGGAGTGTAGGCCAGTAATCTTCGGTGGAAACACTGCTCGGGGCTTGGACTACAAGTAGCCCAAAGCACAGCCTCAGGGATCGCCTAAAAGCATATGCTGCTGCAAATGTGCACGGTGTCCAGGGGTTCGGGTTGCACGGTCCCCACGAGGGCTGCGGGTCTCAGGTTTGCTGAGAGCACTAGTCGGCCTCGGGGAAGCTTGGGAACCCACCTACTGTGTTGCAAAATCTTCTGAGTCCGTCAGGAGCTGCGTAGATGCAAACCGGTCAGATGCGTTGAGGTGCCTGCCTTGCAGGGGAGTAACTCCTTTACTCCAAGGGAGATTCTTCAGTCGTCCAGCAAAGCGTAGATCGTCGAAGGTTACTTGGTTTCTGTAGCAGAGTTTAGTCCAGGTAATATCTAAAGTCCTGTAGCCAGGGGTTCCTACTTTATACCCAAGGAAGGGGTGGGACAAACTCTGGGGACCCACCTATGGGAGGGTCAGGACAGAGGGGTGGCTACACCCATGTCCTTTGTCCAGTTTTGCGCCGAGCAGGGGCTGATAGCCCCTGCAACCGGTTTGAGCTGGACTATGCACGAGGACACCAAATGTGCAGACATCAAAGCACTCTGAGAGTGCACCCACCCTGCCCCAATACACTAAAGCCTGTCTGGGAGGTGGTCACACCTCCCTGTGACAGGAAACCTATTGTCAAGCCTTCCCCTGCCGGAGTTTTGTCCAGCAGCAGGAGGGCAGACTCGTGTCTGTGGCTGGCAGCATCCATTTTGTGATGCCAGGGTTCTGTGAAGCTGGTACCGGGTGTATCGGTGTTGTCATATTTCTCCCTCTAGGAGGGTGGAATCATACCTCCCACACCAGTTACTGGTGTGGAGGTATGATTCCAAGGTGTTTGACACCAAACACAACATGTTTCCATGCAGCCATATTAAAGTTAGCATTTACCGCGAGATTATAATGCACTTAAGTATATATGGTTGGCTGCATCACAAACAACCCCGGAGAATAGGTTCCGAAGGCTGCAGAGGGGCTCTGCTCATGCATGGGCACCCTCTCACATAAAACCCAGCACCCTGCCTTCAGGATTGAGAAGGCCTGCTATAGGGGTGACTGATAGGTTTATATGTGCAGTGATTAGGATAGATATAGTGAACCTATATCTAAGTAAGGGGTGCATGCACCACCTTACACAGGCTGCAGTAGCAGACCTGTGGTGTCATTTTGAATGGTCTCTCAGGGGTGGCATAATACATGCTGCAGCCCCTGGGAGGCCTCTGGGGTACCTATGCCCTGGGTACATAGTATACCATATACTAGGGACTTATAAGGGTACCCCAGAATCGAATCTGGAGTGTACCTAAAGTACATGCAATAAATTTAGAGGAGAAAGCAGCTAGACTGGGGTCCTGAATAGCAGGATCCCAGTCAGACTAAGTCGAAAACAGTGAAACATCAGCAAAAAGTGGGGGTAACTATAAGAAGCAGATCCTACTCTCCTACAAGGGTCGCTCCACTTTATTGGGGTGATTTATTTGGCCATTTCTGTCCCTCTTGGGGGTAGATCGGCCTTACGTGTTTAGGCCCATCTACCCCCAAGGGGGGGCAGAAGTCACTAGACACCAGGGATTTCTTTTGTATATCAATTTTGGCAATGTCGGGGAGTGGCCCCTTAAGGAAGGATTGCTCCCCTTTATTGGAGAGATTTTTTTGGCCGTTTCTGCCCCCCTTGGGGGCAGATCGGCCTTATGTTTTTAGGCCCAAGGGGGGCAGAAGCCACTAGACACCAGGGATTGCTGAATGTTGTTGTTGGGGAGCGGCCACTTGGACAAGGCGCTCCCCTTTTAGGGGGGGATTATTTTGGCTATTTATGCCCCCCTTGGGGGTAGATCGGCCTTATGCTTGTAGACCCACTTGCCCCCAAGGGCAGAAGTCACTAGACACCAGAGACGTTGGTTTCACTAAATTGTTGTTTTTGGGGAGAGGCCCCTTTTGGGAGTGCATGTTTTGGCTTTAGTTTTAGGACCATCTGCCCCCCAGCTTGGCTGGTAGATTGTGTGTAGACTGGTGCATCATTTGCATATGTGATTGTAATGTTTTATTTCTCCTTTTTATTCTAGGTGTTTGGTAAGAAAAACATTTTTTGTTGTGTTTACTCCAAATGAGTATTATTGTCATGCATGAATGATTTTTTTGTAAGTTGTGTCATAATAGCAGCATATTTAGCTTATGTTTTGAGTGTGAAATTGTTTTTGGATTTGTGCAGGATGTGTATTGCGTTGTCTCATGTGTAATTTTCTTTGTCTTTTTTAGTGGGATATTGTTGGTACTTGCTGCGTCTGTGCAGAGTAGGTGGTGGTGAGTCTAGCTGTTTCTGGCAAGTGAGTTGTATCGTTTTGGAGTACATAGGTCTTTGTGATAAAGCCATATTTTGTTTATTACTTATTTTACAAAGTGTTTGCTTATGTTGACTTGTTTGTCAAGTTACCTTTATTAGTAAGGATTATGGCTAGCCACAGGATTACTGCTCAGCAGGTGGTTGGTATGCTTTTTGAATCTTCCTCTGACCATGATTATCAGACTGACTCTGCATCTGAGGCAGAGCAGGAAGTGCAAGATTCTGGCAGTGAGTTTTCGGTCCACAAGGAATCATCTGATGATGAAGCTACTCTCAGTGCGGATGAAGCTACTCTCAGTGCAGATGAAGTGCCTGTTTTAGAGGAGGACACTGATGTGTCGATGGTGCAGCAAGAGGCATCTGGATTGCAGCCTGGGGCTGCAAAGCTTCCCATTGGATTGCTGGACTCTGGGTTGATCCAAACATGGTGCAGCCGGTGTTGCCTGCCTTTAGTGGTGATGCAGGGCGTAGAGTGAATTGTGAAAGAATTTTGCCCATGGAGTTTTTTTCAGTTGTTTATGGATGATGTATTTTTGGCTGAGATTGTTGAGCAGACTAATTTGTATGCTGAACAGTACTTGAGGGACAACAGTGCCAGACTTAGGCCCCACTCTAGAGCTACCCGGTGGACTCCCACATATCTGGATGAGATGAAGAAATTTTTGGGTTCAACTTTTAATGGGCTTAATAAGGAAGCCGTCCCGGTCTTCATATTGGTCTACCAGTCCCTTGACGGCAAAGGCCATATTTTCTGCAATTATGAGTCGTGATCGGTATTTACTTTTGCTTCAGATGCTGCATTTTGTTGATAATGCTTCCGCGTTGCCACAAGATCACCCTGACTGTGACCAGCTTTTTGAGATTAGGCCTGGTCTTGATCACTTTGTAGATTGATTTTCAGAGATCTGTACACCACGGAAAGAAATAGCTGTTGATGAGTCTTTGCTCCTGTTCAAGGGCCATTTGGTTTTTAGGGAGTACATTCCTAGCAAGAGGACACGTTATGGAGTTAAGATGTATATGTTGTCTGAGAGTAGGACAGGTTAGGTCTATAATTTCCGGGTGTACACTGGTAGGGATTCCACTATTGACCCCCCTGGTTGTCCGTCCACTTTAGGAGTTTCAGAGAAAATTGTGTGGGATCTTTGTAGAGGTCTTTTTAACAAAGGTTACCATTTGTATTTGTAACTAGAGAACTTCTACAAAGCTCTGCAATTGTTTAAGGAATTGTTCAAAGTGGACACTATTGCTTGTGGCACAATCCACTCTAACTGTAAAGGTTATCCAAAAGAGCTTGTTTGCAAAAAGCTCGAGAGGAGACAGTGCAGTGCCTTGAGTAGTGATGAACTGGTAGCTGTGAAATTTGTGGGCAGGTGAAATAGCTACATGCTGACTACCATCCATGATGAAAGTACTTCACCTGTGACTGTTTGGGGTCAGGTTGCTGAAGTGCGCAAACCTGTGTGCATTGTAGACTACAATAAGCACATGGGTGGTGTAGGACATTTGTGTGTGTGTGGTAGGACATTTGTGCTGGCACGGTGATCTCACACAGAAATGTGAGGAAAATGTGTTTTTTTTCCCAGCTAAATTTGAGGTTTGCAGCGGATTCTGGGTAGGAAAACGCTGGAGGATCCACGGAAGCCACACCTCCCTGGACTCCCCGGGTGTCTAGTTTTCAGAAATGTCTGGGTTTGGTAGGTTTCCCTAGATGTCCGCCGAACCCGGGGCCAAAAACCCAGGTGACCCCCTTGGAAAACCAGGTTGTTTTGTGATTGGTAATTTTGATGTCTCCACAATACGTTTTGGGCCCTTCCCTGCCACGGGTACTTGGCCCACCCACACAAGTGAGAAACCATTTATAATTGGGAGACTTTGGGGAATGCTGGGTGGGTGGAAGTTTGTGGATCCACGCACATTCCAGAACTTTCCATCACAGAAATGTGAGGAAAATGTGTTTTTTCTTTCTTCAACGCTTGAGGTTTCCAAGGGATTCTGGGTAACAGAACCTGGTGAGAGCCACACAAGTCACCCCATCCTGGATTTCCCTGCGTGTATAGTTTTCAAGAATTTGTATAGGTTTGCTATGTTTCCCGAAGTGTTGGCTGAGCTAGGGTCCAAAATCCACAGCTAGGCACATTGCAAAAAAGGGTAAGGTCACTGGACAAATGTGATTTGTCCACGTTGCGTTTTGGGCCGTTTCCTGTCGTGGGCGCTAGGCCTACTCACACAAGTGAGGTAGCATTTTTATCGGGAGACTTAGGGGAACACAGAATACTAGAACAAGTGTTATTACCAGTTGACTTTCTTTGCATTTCTGTCTTCCAAATGTAAGACAATTTGTAAAAAAAGAAGTCATTTTGAAAAATGGCCTCCAATTCACATTTGTATGGGTACCCACAATTTTTGAGCTGTGCAAGTAACCACTGCTTCTAAACTCTATATTTTGTTCCCATTTCGGAAATCTATAGGTTTCCCTGGTACCTATTTTTCACTCTATATTTTACCAAATGAATTGCTATATACCCGGTACACAATGAAAAACCATTGCAAAACGCAGCTCAGTTATTGGCTCTGGTTTCCTCGGGTTCTTGGTAAACATACAAGTTTTTTACATCCCCACAACCAGAAGGGTCCAGCGGATGTAACGGTATATTGCTTTAAAAAATCTGTCATACTTAGAAGAAGTTACAGGTGAAAACGTTGGCACAAATGGCTGTTTTATTTTTAACTCAATTTCAATATTTGTATCTTCAACTGTTAGTTTCTATAAAAAAACCTTGAAGGATCTGCACAAATGACCCCTTGCTGAATTCAGAATTTCGTCTACTTTTCAGAAATGTATAGCTTTCCGGGATCCATTATTGCTTTCACACGCATTTCTACCACTAACTGGAAGGAGATTGAAAGCACAAAAAATAGCAAAAATAGGCTACGTCCCAGTAAAATGCCAAAACTGTGTAGAAAATGTTGGTTTTCTGACAAACGTCTGCCTGTCCCTGAAAGCTGAGAAGATGGTGATTTCAGCAACACAAACACTTTGTTGATGCCATTTGCAGGGAAAAAAACAGACGCTTTTCTGCAGCACTTTTTCACCATTTAAAAAAAAAAATAATTGAGCTGTATTTTGGCTAATTGCTGGGTCCCCTCCAGGGGCTCCACAAACCCCAGGTACCTTTAGAATCCTCAGGCTGTTGGAAAAAAGAACGCAAATTTGACGTAGATACCTTATGTGGACAAAATGTTACAGGGGCCTAAGCGTGAACTACTCTAAATAGCCCAAAAAAGGTTTAGCACGGGGGGGGGGGAGAGGCCTAGCAGCGAAGGGGTTAATACCTTGGCTGTAGATACTGTTTAATATAGGAGGCAGTTTACGCATATGTAAATAATCCCAAAAACGATTAGAAGGTAAGCATGAGGACACAGGACGTAGAGGCTGATCTACAGAGAGGCCTTTCTTAATTTTCTAATGTATAGTAGTCATTAACCTCATCAGGAATCTCTTTGGATATTAGATAAACTGCCCCTCCACTTTTTAAAGTGAAGGCCAAAGCTTTTTCCCCATTCCCAACTCTCAGGACTTATCTCGTGTTAGCCATTTTCACGAGGCTAAGCAAGTGTGTCTAGTCGGCATTACTTGATCTCTACCTCATGCTTGCAAGGGTTAAACAAAGATTTTGAAGTATTCAAGCAAGAGAACAAATGTTGAGCAAGTGAGTATTTTACCAAGCAAAGAACCATAGTATGAATTCATGCCGTGACTAAACAATCCCAGTGAAGCAATTTGTGCATTTCCTTTAATCACGCATCCACTTTTACGGTTTAGAGACAAAAGATTATTTCACAATAGATTTTTCACCCACAATATATACAATTTTTAAATATGTTTACTATAAAAATGCTTACCTCCATTAGATAAGCAGAGACTGTTGATAACAAGGTGTCCTGTCCTATTGTACTCAAACCTAAACAAATAATCAATATGTTAACAAACATACGCGACACAGGAAAAGCAGAAATGAAATATTTAATTCTTTATACAATTACTTTCCCCCAGCCTGAATCTAAATGAATCGTAAAAGTTACGTGTAATGATAATTCTCCATCAGAAGAATGATGTTTAATTCAAACACTGAGGGCCTGATTCACAAAGAGCCTATGCAGTCATGGCGGAGCCTATGCAGTCGTGGAGGAGGCTCCGCAGTCGTGGCTGGATCTCCACATTGCAGTTTTTTACTGCGGAGCCTTTACCACGACTGTGGAGGGTCTTTGCGAATTGGCCCCCGACTATTGCGGCACTCTGTATCTTATATATGTCTGCTCTGGGTTCTCGCAGAGTGGGACAGTTAAGGTAGACAACTAACTGCAAGTCAAACCAAACCTCCTAAGCTCCATAAAACCCAAGTCCACTTCGTAGCAGTGGTAGTCTGGAGGTCTACCTCTTGAACTGATGTGATTCAATAAGAGGGTCCCTGTGTTTGCTCTTCAGGGTCCATGCTCCAATTCTGCAGTTTTTAGCTGAATTCATTTTCCCTCTGCCGCTCTTATACCAGGCACCTGATGGTGTTAGAACACCTCTGGACCAATCGGGCAGACTGCGGTCTTCAGAGGGGAGACATTGATGCAACCTGCCACATCTCCATTCACCTCTCACTAGCATATCACAGATCATACATAAAGTTGCAAGAAAATTAACACTTCTAGAATGTAAGCCTTACATCACCAACAAAAGATAGTTATCCATTTTCCTCAATCTATCTTAGGCACATGACATTAGCTACCACGTCGGTGGGTGATCCAGCCGGGTTGACACATTTATCTCCAGCGTATCAATTTAGAACTGCTGAAGGAGCAAAACGTTTGTGACATGTAAGGAAAAGGTTCATACTTGTAGCACCAGTTCTCTAGCGAAGGCATCCTCACCAGATTCAAACCTGTAGAATAATTTTCAGCCACTAGGCTGGATCATCGAAACACCCACAATTTCAATTTTCTTACATTTTCAGCATTTATACAAAATGTTGTTTCTAGCTTTTACTTTTAAAAATGTTTTTTTTTCAAATCAGTAAACAAAGAACACTTTAAAGTACAGTCTCCTGTATATTTGACTAAGGAGCTCAGCTCCAGTTTTCACCTTTTTTTTTGTTTTTTGTTTTTTAACTGAAGGAGCAAGGATTACACATTTTCCCCCAAGCAGGGTTTTCATCTTTGCTTGATTTCGACAGATACGAGCATGGTTTATCTGATGCCTACCACAGTGTGTGCTGCCCTGGCTGTCATCTACATTGCTGAAGCCCTGATCTGGGTTGCTCAAGGCATCAGTGCCACCTCTGGTGCAAAAGGAAGGCCTGTGACCTACCTGATCATTGGAATTAGAGGGTATTTTACATTAATACACATGTATGCCTCCTCCCACTGAAGCAGGAGCATAGGTTGGTTTGAGTTCTTATAGAAGCCTAGCTGACTCTGTTGTTCATCCTGTGCACCTTCTGGAAATCTTAAGTGTACCAATGTCGGATTTCACACGTTAAAGCCTCAATCCCCGCTTTGACTTTTCTTGTATAAAGTGAAACTCTGAAGTTGTGTTTTCAGTCAAGTGGACTTTGACTGGAGACCGATGTGGTCTGAGTGACTGCGTTTAAAGTAAAAGGCACAAAATGTTGCCTTCAGTGAAAGTTTTCTTTACAAAAATAGTTTCAAAAAGAGGAGCTACATATTTTCAAACTGTTCGTGCACATTCAGTGAGATGTTCTACTGTTTATGATTATGAAAGAAATTTCATTGATGAAAAACTACCATTTACAATCTTGATGTTTTCCAGTTCATAGAAGCCATCTGATGCAACCAGGGCAAAAGTTTGTTCCATACACATCAATCGATTTAGTAAGAGTCTCCAATTTATCCAAAATTGCAAACATACGACTTTAAATGATGTAGACTCTACAAAAGCGCTGTTAACCATGACACTAAGTCTACCGTGTTTCTCGGTGAAAAACTTTTCTCCCCCAGTGCGCCTTCCATCCCAATTGTTTTTACATCCACCTAAGAATTATTCTGAGAAGTGGAGTATGATGGGACATGGGTCACCATCATACAAGTGGCACATAATACACACAGACATTGTCAAAGTGCAAAATGCAAAACTTTGCAAAAGACAAGACATTTGTATCCCAGCACTAGATGGGAGGATGTGCGCTGTATGTGAGCCTATAAATGAATCATACTGCAAAACTGAAATGTAGATTTCACCAGAGAGCACCACAGATGCAACAGTCGAATGAGAGGAGAAAAATGGATGACACCTAAAGTGGAGGACTACGAAAAAGTTATAGCTAAGGCAGGCACTGGGTCAAACTATAGGCATCAGGCAACCCTTCCAGGTTCTCTAATTTCCTATTTCTTTTGAAGGCAATAATGCAGGCCTGTAAATGACTGTGTAGCTCAGCAATTATGACAGTGCAGTCAACTCTTTGATGTATGCAAACGGAATGCTAGGCGTGAATCACTTCTATATTTTATTTACGCAATAGTTCTCTCTGCTGGGGCCAGTAATGGCTGTTAATTGCCCACCCCTGCCTGAGTTATGGGCCAGCGTCAAAGCCCAGCAGAACAGTTTGATCTTGTAAGACAAATATGTCAACAAAGTTGGTCTAGAAAGTACTGTTTAACTGGACTGGTATTACAGTGCTATTTCGATGTATAGTCCATTTGGGTTAAGTATTTATACAGCCCAAACCTAAATGTTGAACCAAGAGTTGATATCCCAGGGGACGTCAGCAGAATGAATGCATACACCCTCTAGTTTAATTTACCGTCATTGCTCTCCAGTTAATTACCAAACCTGTATTTATGGGCACCACAACATATGGACAGTAAGATAATTAACATCCACCCCCATCTCACCCCCACATTAAGACATTTATATCCACCCCACTGTCCTGCATGCTTTATGTTCCTGCTACACAATATCATTGTAACAAAAGAAGTTAATGTCCATATTTTATCCATTCAACTGCGAGAGCAAATCTTAGCACTCTAGAGAGGGAGCGTAGGATAGCCTTAGGGAAGAAATAGTACTGAGGCGTGACCTGCAGGAATCTTCTCGATTCCAGTAACAACCTGTACAGAAGCTCCTGGGCAACCGTATCCCCGTAGTCATGGGACAGAAGATTGACTTTCTGGTTCTGAAGGCCCAGGTGGCTCAGCAGTGCTTCCACAATGCTTGCCTGTTCAAAAATCGAATAGCGATGGAGCCTCTGAAAAGCAAAAGCGTATGTAAAAAAAAAAACATTTAAAAGAAAAGCCTAGTCCCTCAAACGAAATATTTTTTAAATAACTCATGCTGCTACCTAGCAACCAATTAAGTTCAGAATTAATTAAATTACAATTTTTCTTTGAGGGCGTGATCATAAAATCAGCAAGGCTTAAGTGTTTTTATTGCTTGGTTATACCCGTTGCCCAGTTATAAAAACATTATTATTACTATTATTATTAATACCAACAACACAATATAAAAAAAAATTATGTAGTCTACATGCCCTTTAAATTTTTACCAACACAAGTGAATCATTAATAAAAATTGCAACAATGGCTTAATACACTTTATTTCCTACGTCAAGTGTTAGATAAAAAATAAAAACAAACATCTTTTTGATAAATTTAAGGAGATCAGCAAATCACGCTGCAACATCTTTAGAATCCAAATGCTCAATCACTAGCTTCCCAGCGAAGGCTTCATGGTGTAATAACAGCAGTATCAAGCAATGTTTGCTTAATATAAGTGGCAAAGGATAGGCCTGAATAAAATGCACAGCATTATATGTAAAATGTACATTACACATACATCCCACCACTGTCCGACCCTCAGCCTAAGACGTGAAATTCCCTAGGTAAAATAGTTGAACTTCATTGCTTAGCAAAATCAATAAAATATTTTTTATTTTATCTAGAACATCCAAGGCCATAATTTTCAATAGTATATTAGTCACGTTTGCATTTACAATGTCACTTGTAGATGCTGTTCCATGAACATCTCCAATCACTTGAACTGTTCAGTTTCTGAGAACTCCCCCATTTAGTGCCAATTCCATTTTAATTACCTCTAACCCCCCAAAAGACACTACATAAAGTTCTCCTGCATGGCATAAGTCAATATGCCAAGCAGATCTTTCAAACCCACTATAATGAGAAAAGAGTTAAACATGCACAGAGAAACAGCCATAAGTCATTCTTAGAATACAACTCAATGAGCAGTGAAGTAAATCAAAAAATAGAGATGGATTTTGCAACACAACTAAACCAATTAAAGACAGCAGTTTCTCCCTCCAGTAAAATCAATGGCATTCCACTTATTTAAAAATCTCAGGTGAAAGCAATTCAGTAAAGTGCACAGCCATATTAGATGTGTTTAGATATTGGATATAGTAGATATTGGAAGAGCATTTGCTCTGAACACCAAATACAAGCCAAGGAAATGCTTCAGCTCTCGAACTCTCTGACAAGTGAAGTTTCACATTATACTCCTATGAAATTGAACAAGTAAAATAATTGAAACAATTCAATTAATATCATGTAGGTCAGACTTTGAAACTTTTACTGCACAAAAAGATTTGAAGGCACATTTTCTGCAAACGCAGCACCAACCTTTGGTGACTTCAGAAATAAACATCCAGTGCATTTCATTCCAATTTGTCATGGTACTGACCACAAATGGAGAGCAAAACACAAATTTACTTCCAAAATGATGCTGTGAGTACTGCTGCTTTAAATTACAGAAGCTCCAAGCTATTTACCGGTTTATCGCTGAATCCAAAGCCCAGGAAATCTAGGGCTATCACTCTGTGAAATCTCTGTGTCAGCCCCTCCCAAATCTGAAAACCAAGAGACAGAGATTTTAATTTAAACCTGTTCACTTTATAATAATACTTATATGAGTAAAAATAATTATATTAGTAAAAGTGTTTTATATAATTCACACTACTGCAGACGTTTGCCATTTCATTGTTTTAAATGACACAGTATATGTACTATTCCTCAATTCAGTGATAATGAATCTACTATTCAACAATTTAAAGAATTTAATTTATTGAGTTTGATAAGAAAGATCTCCCGGGATTTAAACTGGTAACCTAAAGATCAAACACACACTTAACTTTTTAACAGGCTCTACTCGCTTATAAAAGTTAAACAATGTTCTAATGAAATACCAAGATGTTTTCACATCTAAATAAATGTGATTCACAAAAAAAAAGAAAAAAAATTCAAATTTCAATAATAATTCTTAAGTGCTTTTTTCTGGTTTTGCCTGCACAGCGCTTGCGCTGTGATTGTAAAATATCCTGTATTTAAACCAAAAACAAAAGAAAACTCCTAAAAGAGCTTATTAGGTTTCGCTTGCACAATGCTTGCGATGTGAAAATAAATAAATAAATAAGAAATACAAGCATTTGTAAAGCGCACAGCTATCTCCGGAGAGGTGTCCCGGCGCTGGGGGCCGTCGGGAAGATTAAGCGAGCTAATGCCCAGAGTCACAAGGTGCTGGGCTAACCTGCCACCGGCGCCGGGGATCGAACCGTGATCCCCCGTGTTCCGGAGTCAGCCGCACTGGCCGCTGCACCACACCTCTTCCCGATGTGCTTGCGAAATCTCTTGTATTAAAACAAAAAAGAGGGGGGCGTATTAGGTTTTGCCTGCACCGCGCTTGCACTGTGCTTGCAAAATCTCTTGTATTTACAAAATAAAAATCTTAAAAGGGGCTTTGAGCCCACCCAATACTTAACTTTAAGTACCATTGGCTCTCAGTCATCTCCTTTTCTTGCTTACTATTGGTCAGCGCCTCCTCCTCACCTCCGTCTTCCTCCTGGCCCCCTTTTTTATTTATTTATTTTTGGGCCCTCCCTTCACCTTCTCCCCCATCTGTTATTTTTAAAACCCACCGGCTCGCCCTTCTCTTAAAACCCACTGCCCCCCTCCTCCCGCTTTCCTCTGTTTCTAAACCAACCCCCCCCCCTTTCCCCCTCACCCGAATCCGCTTTCCTGTTGAAGAAACGCAAGAGCTGCTTGAAGCTTTTTCAACATCTGGTGCTCTCAGAGTGTACTTTACATATTTATTTTTCTAGCAGAGAGAAGTACACCGAAGGGAACGTGTACGTTTCACAGAATTCATAAATGTATACTCCTGTCACATGTCAGTATTGTGGTCTTGTGTGCAGCTGCATTAAATAGATTTGCATATTCTGTGGCCAGCATGCCTGTGTTTGTTCCCCTTTGTTTTAGAATTCAAGTTATGCGCGCCTTCAGTGAAATCTTGACCATTAGCTGCTTCCAGATGAATCTTTTAGAAAGGAAAACCAATATCAATCACTTTAAACAAATACCTGAGCAGATCCGCCAGGCATGTGTTCTGCTCTCCTAGCTTTGTGTTTCGCTATTAACTTTTCTGTCCTGCAATAAGCCTGACTGCTTTGTGTTGTTTCGGTAGTTGCGCGAAGTGCAACAGACCTTTTTTAATTTAATTGTTGGTTTTGCTGCCCGTTCCATAGTGGGGGTGCCTTTTTTCTGTTATGAAGTTTGTAGTAGTGTTCTCGTGGCAATGTGATGTACAGCAGGCTTCCTGTCACTGGAGTCCCACTGATGGGGTCTGTTGTGTATAGTAAAACAGCAGTCCGAAGAACCACTTTATCTTTGTGTAGCTGGAAAAAAAGGTTTTTCTATGGTTAGTGCCTGTAGTTCACCCACTCTCCTTAATGAAGTGATTGCAATAAGGAAAGCGGTTTTCCAAGTGAGGAACTGGAGTTCACATTTGTGCATGGGTTCAAATTGTGGTCCCATTAACCTTGTGAGGACTATGTTAAGATTCCATACTGGGGCAGGTGGAAGTCTTGGTGGTATGACTCTTTTTAGTCCTTCCATGAATGCTTTGATTACAGGCACTCTGAAGAGTGATAAATGTTGCCTGTTTTGAAGGCAGGCTGCTATCGCAGCAAGATGCAGTCTGATGGATGTATAGGCCAATGCGGACTGCTGCAAATGTAATAGATAGCAGAGTATATTTTGTATGGAAGCGTCAAGAGGGTTGATGTGATTGTTATTACAATACATAACAAAACGCTTCCATTTGGCTGCGTAGCAAGCTCTTGTAGTAGGTCTTCTGGCCTCTCTAATAATGTTCATACAGTCTGGTGGAAGATTTAGATAACCAAAATCTATGACTTCAGGAGCCAGATCGCGAGGTTCAGTTGTTTGGGATCTGGGTGTTTGATTTCTCCATGGCTCTGTGTGAGGAGACTGGGAGTCAAATGTAATTTCTGATGTGGTACCAGAGAGAGCTCCAACAGGGTTGTGAACCAAGGTTGACGTGCCCATGTAGGAGCTACCAGGATTAGTTTGAGGGACGTTTGCCTGAGTTTCCGAACCACTGATGGAATGAGTGGGAGAGGCGGAAAAGCGTAGGCAAATATCCCTGACCAGTTCATCCATAGAGCATTGCCTTTGGATAACGGGTGTGGGTACCTGGAGGCGAAGCTTTGGCATTTTTCGTTTTGGGATGTTGCGAACAGATCTATGTGAGGAACTCCCCAAGCTTGAAAGTATGTGAGGAGAACTTGGGGATGAATCTCCCATTCGTGTATTTGATACCTCTGTTTGCTGAGGAGGTCTGCAATCTGGTTGTTCACTCCTGAGAGGTGTTCCGCTAGGAGATATAGATATTGTGGTGAATAGCCCACCTCCAGATGTTTTGGGCTAAGTGAGACAGCTGTAGAGAGTGTGTCCCCCCCGTTTCTGTATGTAATACATGGCTGACATGTTGTCGGTCAGGACCAAGACAGCTTTGCCAGACAGGTGATCTTGAAAGGCTTTGAGAGCTAAAAAGATTGCCATGAGCTCTAAATGATTGATATGAAGCCTTCTTTGACGTTGGCTCCAGAGACCTTGCACTGTGTGTTGTTGAAGATGAGCTCCCCAGCCAGTAAGGGACGCATCCGCTGTTAGTACTGTCTGTGGAACCGGGTCTATGAACGGCCGTCCTTTTGACAAATTTTGTGTGTTCCACCACTGCAGAGAGCGATGAGTACGGCCGTTTACCAACACTAGATCAGTTAATAGACCTTGTGACTGGTTCCACTGACTGGCTAAGCACTCTTGACGTGGACGCATGTGCAGCCTGGCATGGGGAACTATCATGATGCAAGATGCCATCATTCCCAAGAGTTGCATATAAACTCGAGCTGGAAGTGACTGATTGGTTTGAAACTGGAGAACTAACGCCTGAATGTTTCGAATTCTGGCTGCGTTGGGAAACACTAGAGCCCTTTGAGAATCTAAAGTGGCTCCTAGGTAGTTTTGAGTTTTGCCTGGCTGAAGATGTGATTTTAACACATTTACTGTGAACCCCAGTTGGTGAAGTAACTGGATGGTTATGGACGTATGTCTGAGGCATTGCTGATACGATGCGGCTTTGATGAGCCAATCGTCCAGGTATGGGAAGACATGGATGCTTTGTCTTCTCAGATGAGCAGCTACTACCGCCAGACACTTCGTAAAGACTCTGGGGACAGTGGTGACTCCGAATGGGAGTACTTTGAACTGGTAATGCTGACCGGCTACCACAAATCTGAGAAATTTGCGGTGAGCAGGGTGAACTGGAATGTGGAAGTAGGTGTCCTTTAGGTTTAGAGTAGACAGAAAGCCGTCCTTTTGCAGAAGTGGCAGTACCTGTTGAAGAGTTACCATGTGGAAATGGTCTGACTGTATGTAAAAATGTAGTTCTCCGAGATCTAATATTGGTCTGAGAGAGCTGTCGTTTTTGGGAATTAGGAAGTAAAAGGAGTACACTCCCGACCCTTGGTGTTGTAGTGGTACTGACTCTATAGCTCCTTTTAAAAGTAGTGACTGTACCTCTTGTTTGAGGAGGTGTAGGTGATCTGGTGAAAGTTTGTGTGACTTTGGAGGAATGTTTGGAGGAGTGTTGATGAACTCCAGGCAATAACCAGAATGGATAATTTGTAGCACCCATTTGTGTGTTGTGATTGACTGCCACTTTGGTAGAAAATGTGACAGTCTTCCCCCGACTGGTGTTAAATGGTCGGGTGGAAGTGTGGGCAAGTTACTGTTTTGTATTGGAGGGAGAGGTGCGTGTGTTAGAACCTCTACCCCTGCCTTTGCCGTTGTTCCCCCTTTAACCCCCTCTGAAGTAATTTTTTAGAGTTGGAGGGTTGATTATTGCCCTTGTAAGTGGATGCAGTGTCCGAGGAAGTGTTTTTGGAGCCCGCTCTATAGAAGGAGCGCCGAAAGGAACCACGGCTTTGTGTAGATTGAAGGGCTCCCATTGATTTAGCCACTTCAGTATCTTTTTTCATCTTCTCTAGAGAAGAGTCTACCACTGGCCCAAAGAGATGCTCTTTATCAAAGGGTGTGTTTAATATGGAGGTTTGCACCTCAGTTTTGAAGCCAGATATACGCAGCCATGCATGTTGTCGCAAAAGAACACTAGTATTCACTGCTCTAGCAGATGTGTCAGCAGCATCTAGGGAGCACCTGATCTGGTTGTTTGAAATCAGTTATCCCTCACGTATTAGATCTTGCGCTTTAGCTTTATGCTCTTGGGGTAGAAATTGCATGAGTTGTTCCATTTCATCCCAATGCGCACGGTCATATCTTGCCAGTAACGCGTGTATTAGCTATGCGCCAGAAGTTAGCTGCCTGAGAGGCTACCCTTTTCCCTGAAGCGTCAAGGAGCTTTGATTCTTTATCTGGAGACAGGGCATCTCCAGTAGTTTGGGAGTTTGCCCTTTTACGTGCATTGTAAACGACCAACGAGTCTAAGGGTAACTGTCCTCTTATATACACTGGATCAGATGGTGCAGGCTTATATTTTTTATCCACCCTAGGGGTAAGGATACAGGCCCCGACAGGATCCTTAAATATGTCATCCACATGCCTGTTCATTCCCTTTAGCATGGGTAACGTGTGTAGATCTTTGTGTAGTGTTGAGTGTCTCAAAAAGGAAATCCTCTTCAAGGGATTCTTTGTGTAGCTGCACCCCATGGTAAGTGGCAGTCTGCCTAGCAACTCAACAAAACCTACACAGTCGTCTGGTGGAGAGGGCCTAGTAGGACATAGGTCAGGGTCATTGTGTGTGGGTGAGTTAGTGTTGTAGTCATCCCAGTCGTCTGTAGGTCCTGGTTGACCATCATCATCATTATCATCATCATCATCCCCATCGCCTTGATTGTCAGGTGTATGTGGTGGAGAGTGTTCAGGTGAAGTTGGTACAGGTAAATACTGAGGAGAAGGTGGTGATGGAAGAGGAGGAGGAAGAGGAGGAGGGGAAGGGTTGGTTCCAATATTTCTCTTCTTTAAAGGAATGTGATATTCCTCTTTAGTAGCAGTCCTTCTCTTTAAAGTCACCTTGGTGGTAATATGTCCAGTTGTGGGATGTATGTAAAGCTGTTTCTGTTTCGGGTCCGGTTTGTCGAGCGGATCGTCGAAACTGTGCTTTTTTGGTGATTTTGGAGCATCAGTCTGTTTTGGCGCCGAAGTTTTCGGTGCCGACGGTTTAGGGGTTGGAGTCTTCGGATCCGAAGTGTGTTTCGTTCCTGAGAGATGAGGTTCGGAGCCGGACGTGGACTTCGAGCCCGAAGGCTTTGGCTCGGAGCCAGACTTGGTGTGGGGCTTCTCGGAGCCGGAAGGCTTTTTGGGCTGCTTCAGTGCCGAGCCTGAAGGCGGGGCATCGGAAGCGTGTTCTCGGTGCCGACCGGGGCCTGAGGATGCGGGTTGGTCCGGAGCCTTCTTTTTTGGTTGACTTGGGAGTCAGGGCGAAGAAGGGACTGTACTTACAGTACGTTGACCATGCGGGATGTCGTCTTCCTGGTCGGAGCCCTCCTCCGAAACGGAGATTGGATCCTGCTCCTCCCCGGCCCCGATAGCGTCGCCGGCTTCTTCTTCCGATTCAGGTCCGAAGAGGTCCGGAATGGAGCCTGTGCGTTGGCTCTGCATGTCGCGTCGTCGAGCCCGACGGTCGCAAAGCGTTTTCTTGGAACGGAAAGCCTTACACGCATCGCAGTCCTGTTCTTTGTGTTCTGGTGACAAACACAGGTTGCACACTTCGTGTGAGTCGGTGCGCAGGTATTTCGCGTGGAACCGAGGGCAGTATTTAAAGGGAGTTCGTTCCATCGACTGCGAGTCGAATTGAGGCGGCGAGGTCCGACGGCCTGCCACGAGCTTTCCGATCGAAAGAGAGTTTTTTCGAAGCAAACACGATACGCGAAGAATTGAGTACACGATCGGAAACAATACCGTCGAGGGTGAGTGTTCTACGCACCGAGGGAAACCGAAGGATCGATGTCGAACCGGAGCTCAGCGAGTAACATCCGAACCCGATGGCGGAAAAAAACAATCTGAAGATGGAATCGATGACCATGCGCACTATCACCTAAAGGAGGAGTCACCTACCTCGTGACTAGGAAGACTTCTTCGAAGAAAAACAAGTGCAAACATCTGGACCCAACACTAGATGGCGATCTTATGCAAAGCATGTGATCTACAGCTCAAATGCCTCGAACATATATTTTATTCTGCTTTTAAATACATGACAAGGTGGGAAAGAGATGTGCCTAGTGGCCGAAGATGCTGACTTTGGACCTGGGGAAACAGGCGTGATTCCCTGCCTCAGGTGACCATCCTGTGATGAGGTACTATGATAAAATGTTAGCAATAGCTATCTTGTGCACATGTGTATCTTGCACAGCTGCCGCAGGTGCTGCTCCTATTGTGTGTGCCTTAAGGACATCTATGACCACTTTTAACTGTGCAAAAGCCAAAACTTGCTTTTGTTAATGCTTGTGTAGGTGGACGGGCAGTGTCTTATGGGTGATTGCTTGGTCATATTCAGTAGTAAGCAATGGGGGAGAGAGTAGGATGAGGCCCCAGTTACTTACCAGTAATCTCCATTACTTAAAGTCGGTACCATCACCGTCATAGCCCTCCCTCCACAGGCACATCTATATTTACAGACTGGTGAATCATCTACAAGCGGAGGAAGGTTGGGAAAGGAGGCGGAAGGAGGGAGTAGTTTCAAATGTGGCACCTCGTTTCCCCCAAATAGCTGCTAGCCTAGGAGAACAAACATGGGGGTGGAAGGGTGCATGGACTGTGCCCTAGCTCGGAGGGGTACAGGCCTAGTCAGCCATGTTGCCATGGCATGGTGCAGCCTGTTTGCAACCTATGTCCTCACAAATCATCCACTGCAAACGGGGGGGAGGCTGGAGAGGCTGGTTCCGCCACTTGGGAATTGAATATCCTTGGCAGCTGGGCTCCGTTCCTGATGCAATAATTGCAAATGTGAAAAGGCTACATTTGAGGGCACAGCGAACCAAAAGTGCATCATTTAATGAAAGAAGCCTAATAACTCACAAAGTAAGTTCATTGTGCTGCAACAGGTGGGTTAACATAACGTCAGTGCTGTAAAAAACACCAGAACAAAAACAAGAAACAACCTGAAGGCTTTGTCACCTCACCTTGTACCAGTCATAGCTGGAGGTAGGGAAGCCATGCAGAAGAACAAGGACATCCGAGCTGCCAACTGCACCCCAGGAATCTGGAAAAAAACAGAAAGTATGAGGACATACCATTTGCAGAATCTTGTACATGTGTGGCGTCCTCTCTGGGTGGCACATTTGAGTCACTGAATTGTGTGCGCTTACGCTATATCGTAATGTAGTATTTAACTTTAGAAATGTCTTTGCATGAAACTGAAAGAACAACTGCTCAGAGCATAATCAATTGACTGCTCTAGGTGAAGCTTGTTCCAGTAGAGCCACGCGAAGTAACTCCATTCCTCAACTTGTGGTCACACTATGTATGTCTATTGAGGGAGGGAACTACGCCAATTTATAAGGTAGCTGGAAGGTGATGTGACTCCAAGTGGCAATCACACAGCACACTCTAGGCTGTGACAAAACCCATATGTGCTAGCATCCTCGCAGGGCACTACTTAGCCATCCAACTTCAGAGGAGTGGAAAGGTCACCTAGAGACAAAATGACGGATGTGTGTGTTCTCTATAGGTCTTGCAGAAAAGGGTTATCTGTGGAAGTAGGTATCTGGGAGCGCAACAGATATTTCAACTTCACTGTAAAAAGGGATCATTACGTAGGCTTTTCTTTCAACGAAACTACAACTGATAACTCAATTTGTCATCTTGTGCATGCAAGGGTACACCATTGTATCAGGATATATATATATATAAAATATATATATATATATATATATATATATATATATATTCACTGAAAATAATAAGTATTGTTATACTTAGGTGAAATGTTCAGTAAAAACATAACTTTTAAACTCTAAAAACCACCGAAATTCACCAGTTATAGCTATCTCAAGTAATAACTCGCGTCATGGCCAGTTTTTGCATCAAAAATGTCATTGCAAATGTTGCAGTGATATTATCAATGATGTCATGAGTGATGTAATATGTGGGGTAACTAGCAGTGCATGGCGAGGGCGAGAATTATAATTACCTTAGGGCACGAGTTATAATTACTTGAGATAACCAGAACTATATCTGGTGAATTTCTATGGGTTTTAGAGTTTAAAATGCTATGTTGTTACTGAACATTTCACCTAACTATAATGTTACTTTAACCCTTGTTTTTTCAGTGAATTCCCCAGGCCTGTGACCAGGCCTTGCGGCCAACCCTCGCATGCAGCCAACTACATGCTGCGCAACCACAAAGACAAATTGCAGGCCAATATAGTGCATTATAAAGAGACTAATTAAGACCCAACTTCTTTGGCTCAACTACTGCAGGCAGCCTGGCAACTTGGATGGGTCTCTGCAACACCATAATAGCCAATCATCAAACGATGCTTGAACAAGGCATGCTGGAGTGTACAACAAGAGATTTGTTTAAACGCTATGCTAACTGCAGACCACGTTAGATAAGGCAAAGTTCTCCCTCAAAGTGGTTTCCAACACCAAGGCAGATTGAGCCCTCGCGATACATAGATGACAGCATTATGAGAGGGTTTTGGAGGCGGGGAGCTTTGAACAGGTTGTTGGCCTTATATCTCCAGCAGAGAGAGGCGCACATAGTGATGGGATGGAAGTGGCCATTTACTGGCTCACGCCGTAGATACTACAGAAACATTTGCTACATACCATGAGTATCTTTATAATCCAGACCTTGCCCACCATCAGTAAGCAGGGCATTTTACACAAGCTTCAGCTGCCTACATTTTCACCAGAGCACAGATCCCTGCTTGTGGGTGAAATCACTACTGAGAATAACTTGCTCTTATTTAGTGTTCTACAACTGCACGTTTTTGGCATCGCGTAGTAAACGTAGCCTCATTTCGAGAATTAGTACCACAAACCATGAATTTTAGAAGGTAGTGGAGTCAGCGCTTCTTTGTGCCTTCTGTTTCTAATCTTTTGGGTCTTCTCACATTTTTTCTCATGAGAAGATCCTGCCATCTGGTCATTATTTAGTTTCATTTACTAACAGTATCGACCACATGTTCTCATTTCAAGTCACTTGTATTGAGAAAAGACTGCATAAAAGTATGCTCAGAATTCATGAATAATTTTAGCTTTATATGTTTAAACTGACTGAGGGCAGAAACTGCGGTCCACTGAAACGCCAATTGGCATGCATCCTTTTGCTTGCATATTGGCTATTTTTTAATTAAATGCATGTTAGACTTTTAGGCTTCCAAAGTGCTGTGTTTTCTTTTACAGAGGCATGCCTACCTGTCAGCGCAGGTTCCGGAGAGTGGCAGGCAGCACAAAAAAGTAAGAGACCAAAGAAGGGAGAAGGCTTTACCTTTATAAAGGCACGAGAAGCGGTGTGTGGCAGAGTTGAGGGTACATGCTGCTTCTCTTTTCAGGGGCTGGGTTAGGCAACAAGCCATAGATGCAGGGCCTTCAGCTGCCAAGGGGAATGCGTGAGCATCCCCAGCATGGAGGCCATGATGGAAGCAGGGTTTTCTTTTCTGGGGAGTGGGTCTAGGTAGCAAGTCAGCACCTGCCTGCTTGCGGTGCATTTTTAGCTGTCTGTTGATGAAGATGGGTTGTTTGCGATACAATAAAATAGTACATCAAGTGGGTTTTGGGTCAGCTCCTTGTTCATGATTAGATGTTTTTGTTTTCTACCTACTTTCCCAGCTTCTTATTTACTGGCATTCCTCCCTATTCTTGAGTTTGTCCGGCTCCTTGGTCATCTCTTCTTTACTATGTTTCTGATTGCATGAGTTGTTATCCTTCCCCAGCTGACATCAGGGAGCACTTAATGAGAATGCGTGCGTTTCCTTGTTCTCTCCCTCATCTGCAAGTTCCGTTTTAGCATTCCCACATACTCTGCAGAGGCTTTCCTCCTGCACCCTCCTGCTCGTGCGCTGCTTCCCACCTCTCCCCTCTCCTTCCGGTACCACATGCGTTTCTATCTATTACTTTAAAAACAAGCATTGGCATAGCCAATAGGTCTCGCCTTTGGGACCTTATAAGTGTTTAGCCATGCAACACTTGATGTTGTTGCACCAAGGATATTGTACTGGACAACTAAACACTTATAAGGTCCCAAAGGGGAGACCTATTGGCTATGTCAATGCTTGTTTTTTTTTTTTAAAGGACAAGCAGTGCTATAGGGCTCCGGCTGCCACTTAGTCCACCGCATCCCACGTAGACGCTGCAGCCATCTTTGAATGGTTTTAAAGCCAATTCAAAAGCGGTTGTCAGTGTATGTGAATCCCTATCTCAACTGTGAGACTGTTCTCCTGCTTCCCAATTTTATTAAATACAAATTATGTAAAAAGAACATCCCTTTCTGAGCTGCACGGCTCATCCTACCCAAGTTTCACGCGCAGATTTGAAATACTGATGGTTTGGGCTTCCCGGAATTCAACTGGTTGAGAGGTGTAGAGAGGTGTAGAGAGGTAGAGAGGTGTAGCAAGAGGTGTAGAGAGAGGTAGAGAGAGAGAGGTAGAGAGAGAGAGGTAGAGAGAGAGAGGTAGAGAGAGGTAGAGAGAGAGAGGTAGAGAGAGAGGTAGAGAGAGAGGTAGAGAGAGAGGTAGAGAGAGGTAGAGAGAGAGAGGTAGAGGTAGAGAGAGAGGTAGAGAGGTAGAGAGAGAGGTAGAGAGGTAGAGGTAGAGAGAGAGAGGTAGAGAGAGAGGTGGAGAGAGAGAGAGGTAGAGAGAGAGGTAGAGAGGTAGCGAGGTAGAGGTAGAGGTAGAGAGAGAGAGGTAGAGAGAGAGGTAGAGAGAGAGGTAGAGAGGTAGAGAGAGGTAGAGAGGTGTAGAGGTAGAGAGAGGTAGAGAGGTGTAGAGGTAGAGGGAGAGGTAGAGGGAGAGAGAGAGGTAGAGAGGTAGAGGTAGAGAGAGAGAGGTAGAGAGAGAGGTAGAGGTAGAGAGAGAGAGAGGTAAAGAGGTAGAGAGAGGTAGAGAGAGAGAGAGAGAGAGAGAGAGAGAGAGAGGTAGAGAGGTAGAGAGAGAGAGGTAGAGAGAGAGAGAGAGAGAGAGAGAGAGAGAGAGGGAGAGAGGTAGAGGTAGAGAGGTAGAGAGAGGTAGAGAGAGAGAGGTAGAGGTAGAGAGAGAGAGGGGTAGAGAGGTAGAGAGAGAGGTAGAGATATATTACTGTGGCTGGCAAGAAGACAGGGATGACCCCAGTGATATCGCCTGCATCAAACCAGATGGCCCTGTACCCTTGCAAGAGTACCCAGGCCCTGGATTAGGAGGTCGAGTCATCATACATGTCTCCTTATCCCCCTCTGTCATGGTGAATATCAAGCAACAATACCATAGCTTATGTGATACCCCTCAAAAGGTTCTGTGAAGAATTACAAATTGTATTTGAATGTTACAGACACAACTGGGCTAATGTTAATTATTATACATTATTATGCCAAGCGAAAAATTGATTGTTAAGCAAGGTCAATTGGCCACAACAAAAACCCATTGAAAAAGCCGCTGTTATTACTGCTAGAGAATGGAGTTATTATTGAATGTTTTGGGAAAACTGATTGGATCAAGATTTCTAATTAAAAAGACAAGCAAGGGAAACTCCTGGTGATTAGATGGAGCAGTTAAAAGATGTGTTTGACCATTATTCTGGTACTGATTATGCTACAGAAACTACTGAACTGTTGAATCAGCGCTTGTCCAGGGGCTATTACCAAGGGGCCGGAGCAGCTGTGTACCATTCGCCTTGGATGGCAAACCAAAAGTATTTTTTGGTATAGTTGCTGAATATGAGAATGCTGTTCTGGCAGTCATGTGTAAAAACAATGATTTATGTGAAGCCAGTGATACGGTACACCCTTCACCTCAATCAGCCTTGATCAAGTTCGTTCCATTATACGGTCTAACATGCTAATTGTCAGGATCCCTGTGGTTCATCACCCCTTTCGCACCTTTAAGGCCACATTGAAAACTACAACAAGGCACATATGTGGCAAAATGCATTTGGGAATCTGGGAACAGTGGCTTGGGTGTTGGTGATCATTGATGTTGGTGGCAGAGGGCTTTGCTAGGGAAATGGCCCACATCACCACAGAACGGCTCTAATGTGTGCAAATATCATTATTTGATTTTGGACTTCAAGTCCCAGAAGGCAGTGGGTGGAGGCCATCTTGGGTACTGCCGTTCTGTATGTAAGGAGCCCCGCCCTACTGCACACGCCCACTATGCTGCTGAAACCGAGGCAGAGTGAGATTCTGGATGATCTTCACATGCTCACTTCGGTAAGGAGAGGAGACCGGACTGGGCACGGCACTGAAGAATTATTGGTCTTAATGAGATCGGGTCGATCTCGGCTGTAAGAGCCCAAATGTGTTTCTTTCTTGTTTTGCCATAGAAGCTTGTTGGCTACTCTTTACAAAGTTGAATTTTCCGAAGTTGAAAGTGTAATTTGACAACTTGCTGGGAATCGTACATTGGATCATAGTGCTTTAACTGTGATTTCTTGCTGGAAGGAAAAAGACTATTCCATACGCAGAAGTTGAACCCATGCAAAAATTAAAGACCAGTGAAGCAGGGTATGCACAGAACAAAACACTCTGGTAAGTTTTGCAATCGCCTTTGTGAATGGAACACAAGTTTATATTTGCATGACCGTTTTAAAAACAAGCACGCGCCTCGCGCTGCAAGTAAAAAAAAAAAAGAAAAAAGCGCGCCCGCCTCGCGCTGCAAGTTAAAAAAAAAAAAAAAGGAGGCGAGTGGTGTGCGCGCACCATGACGAGAGAGGAAAGCCAGATGGCGCCTCTGCTCGTGCCTGTGCACGTAACCGCACGCTGTATGCCACACAAAGCTGTGGTCGGACTTTTAAAAGCCCACTCACAAAATGTCTCGTCAGAGAAGCGCATGCGCTGGCTCAGGCGAGACCTAAAAATGCTTAGGCATGTGCCAGGCAACTACACACTACTGCAGGGCCACTGGCTTCACTTTCTTTTCACAGTGTCATTGACTTTCATTAATTTACTGTTGGACGTCCATCTTGGAACACTAGATTCAATAAAAAAATAAACCGGTGCATCATGACACATGCTAAGCGTGCATCATCTTGGAATGTTTTTTCATTATTTAAAAGAAAAAAAAAACTTGCATGATTATGCCATGGTACGCAATCTGTAGGCATATTTTTATTTCAGTACAATCTGGGGTATATTTCACTTTTATATTAACTATGTTATAAACTTAAGGAATAAACGATTTCCTTTTAAAATGAGCTGTTTTTCCAGACTGGTAACTTTGACAAAGTATTGTTCTTGTTACATTGCCCGAGTGTTAGGCCTCGGCGCCCCTTTACAATCACTGCTGCATGCCTTTCGAGGTGTTTACAGGTTGAGGTGCTCAATATGCTATGGGTGGAAAACTATGTTATTGAGTTCAGCAGTTTCAAACGCCACAGGGCGATTTTCTTTGAAAGAAATTCCACTTTAGCTGGTTAGTTTCAATAGACGACTGCGCATTATTTTGGGAGTTACAAAATTCACTTTGATCTCTTCTGTCCAGCAGTTACAATCTACCTTTCTTTTTATACATAATGCATCGGTCCCACACATTTGGGTTTGCTAAAACTCGTGTTTGTTTTCCTCTTTTCTCGTCATATCCAGCTATTCTGAATAGCTGGAACAGGTTTCGTGGGAGTGCACAAAATCAGATACCTTGGGGCTAGGCCGTACACCTATTCCATGAGACGGTTAGCAACAACTGTATCATTTGGTAGACACAGTGTTAATTCGTATTGATGTTTGTAGTAGCTTATGCTTTCTTCTCCTCAGAATGTTCATCGGTGCAGAACCTCACTGCGTGAGTGTTCTGTACCGAGCATTAAGGTTTGTCAGTTGGTTGTGGTCTTCACAGGAAGCTGCTCTGCCTGCGATGGCTCAGAAGATGAATTGATGAAATAAATACGTTAAATCTACTTACCTGCCTCCGGAACGTTATTCACCACATCTTCTTTGGCGATGAGTGCTGGGCCATCGACACAGACCTGCGTACGTGCCTGCGACTTGCGAGATGTCTACCTTGCTGATCTACGTTCTAGTGTAGTTCTTTGGCGGTAGTGACTCCAACGAAATTGGCAAAATAGTGAAGAGAAGCGAGATCGGAGTGATCAGACTCTTCCACATGACGTGAGCGGCAGAGCAGTATTTCCAAAGCACGGAAAGGGACTTGAAACGCATGAAGAGGTCTGCGTTTCACCGACATTAGGTGACGTATGTCGGACGACGGCGTACTGACGTAGCCACGGAGAGTCTTTGGCAGCGTCATTGGAACGCAAGCCTTGCGTTCCAAAGGCTTTATTTCCTATCTTCGAGAGGCAACGGGACACGAACAGAGAGGCATTGTGACGTCACAAAGCTTGTTTCCAGGTTTGCCTCCTCCTATCTCGGTGGGGAGGTGCATCACAAAGACACCATTGTTTATGTACAATGAGACAGCACCATTGAGCGTGTTTAGGCACGTTTTGCTTGGTTAATTCACCATTTGAACGTTTTTACACACATTTTATGGGCATTTGGGTCCCACTGTCTGTCTCAGTGTACCAATTCAGAGTTTTTATTTAGTCCCATCCACAAACTATATATATTATTGTTATCCACTTATTTAGTGTTCATACGTATTTTTGTTGTTTTGCATATTTTTGTCAATATGCAAACTGCTTCGCCTCCTCCACCATTCTTGGAAACACCGGGTGACCCACCTATTAAGTGGAAACAGTGGTTTCATGGATTTGAAACATATCTTGGTGCAATTGGGGCCAGTCGATTCAGATCTGAAAGAAGGAAATATCTTCTTCATTCCTTGGGTTTTGAAGGAAGAGAAATTTTAAAACACCTTCCTCCGCCTGTTGTTGAGAATGAAGAGGTTCTTGATGAGTACCAGGACACTGTTAAAAGACTCAAAAGCAGATTTGATGTCCAACCTAGTTTAGTGATAATACGACAAGTTTTTTCTGCGCATTCAGAACCATGGAGAGGATGTTGACACTTACAGAACTGCCTTCAGGAGGTTGGTCTCTGAGTGCCAGTTTGAGAATTTTGCAGACCAGTTGGTGCGAGACCAGTTCATTTGTCACTGCACAGACAAAATGATAAAACAGAAACTTCTTTCAATGGGAAATCCAACTTTGGAGGAAACTATAAAATTGGCAAAAAGCATTGAGACATCTCAGTAGTCAGCAAAGGAACTTGAGCCTAAAAACAATGAAGCTGTGGCTGCAGTCAAGGTCAAAGATTCTAAGGATTATAACCAGTTTGACAAGTCACGTTTGAGTTATGGTGAAAAGCGTAATTCATTTTTCAATCAACAAAATATCCGTTTCAGGTGTGGGTACAGGTCTCACGAGAAGGGTAACAAATGTCCGGCAAGGTTTGTTACTTGCAGGATTTGCAACAAATCAGGCCACTTTGCTAAGGTGTGTCAAGCCAGTAGAAGTAGACAGTCTTCGTCTGTCAAATGTGTTTTAGATGAAGATGTGCATGGTGATGGAGGTGACTCCATTACTAAAGAGCTTAGCGATATGATCGTGGTTGTACAAGATGAAGCAATCAAGGTGGGCAATCCTGAACTTTGTGTTGACCCCTATGTTGAAGTACAGGTTGGGGGTAAGGTCCTTAAACTATTAGTTGACTCAGGTGCTCGTATTTCTATGATCACTCAAGAGCTTTTTGATAAAACGTGGCCCACTAGACCTCTCCTACCTCCGGATCGTAAAGCAGTTTCGTATGAAGGTAGAGAGATTAACTTGTCTGGGTACATTGAGGACATTATAGAGATTAGGGGGAGGAAGATTGCTAGGAAAGTATATGTTGCTCACAAAGGATTGAACATTCTAGGATGGTTTCACCAGGGATTATTCGGCATGGTACTTAGACCTGGGACGAGTGCACAAGTTCTTGTAATACGGGACAATGTGGATCTTGAAGAAATTATCAACACATTTCCACATGTTTTTTCTGGTGAACTTGGGAAGATCTGTGATTACCAACACAAGATTATTGTGAAAGATGGTGCAAGACCCAGCAAACACAAGCTCGGGAATGTTCCTTTTAGTATTAGACATGATTTGGAGAAGGAGTTAAATTCTTTGTGTGTGAAGGGGATCATAGAACCTGTTGACTCTTCTCTGTGGCTATCTCCTTTGGTTGTGGCACGAAAACAGAATGGTGAGTTGAGAGTATGTGTTGATCTCCGCTGCCTAAACAAGGAGATCTGGGTGGATTCTCATCCCCTTCCAAACATCAACGAGCTCTTAGCAGGGTTGAAGAATGTTAAAGTTTTTTCAAAACTAGACTTGGCCTCTGCTTACCACCAGGTTGAATTAGCTCCTGAATCCAGACATCTCACTGCTTTTGTCTCCCCTTTTGGTACTTACCAGTATGTTCGCATGCCTTTTGGCCTTGCGTCGGCTGCATCTGTTTTTCAGCGCCTAGTGAATAACATGCTTAAGGGGATCGACGGTTTGTCTGTGTTCCAGGATGATGTTTTAGTTTTTGCACATGACAGGGCTCCTCATGATGTTATTCTTCAGGAGGTGTTGTCCAGATTCCAATCTAATGGGGTGGTACTGCACAGGGACAAGTGTGTCTTTCTTACTGAGGAGGTTGAGTATTTGGGACACTTAATCACGAATCAGGGCATCCTTCCCAAGTCTAGTCTGGTAGAGTCCATTGTTAAGTCTAAGGCACCCTCTGATAAGACAACTCTCAAGTCCTTCTTGGGGCTTTGTGAGTTTTATTCATGGTTTGTACAAGATTTTGCAACCAAGTTGAGGCCTCTTTCACAAATGCTCATGAAGGGTTGTGCGTTTGAGTGGAGTAATGAATGCCAGAGTTTGTTCAATTGGGTCAAGGAACAACTGGTTTCGCCGAAAGTTTTGAAGCATTATGATCCTGATCTTCCCTGCACTGTGACTGTGGACGCAAGTAATGTAGGTGTGGGAGCTGTTTTGAGTCAAACTAAAGGTGATGAAGTCAGGACTATTGGTTTTGCTTCTAGGGTGCTCTCTCCTACTGAAAAAAAATATTCTGTAATAGAAAAGGAGTTATTGGCTTGCTGGTGGGCGGTGATGAAATTTAGGAATTACATTTGGGGAAGAAGGTTTTGTCTTCAGACTGATCACAAGCCATTAATCTTTATTTTGAGTGGGGAAAAATGTCAGAGGTTTTACTCCTCATATTGCTCGTTGTCGTCTAAACTTCTCCAGTTTGATTTTTCACCCGAGTACATTCCGGGAAGTAGGAATGGTTGTGCGGACTACCTTTCTTACTCTTCTGACATAGTGGAGGATGAATTTGTTGTGGGTGAGGAGGACAAGGAAGAGTACATTGTCGCTGCTGTTGATATTCCACAGTTGTGTGCAATCACAGAGCATGAGTGGCGGCAGGCTCTTGGTAATGGTGTTTCTTTGTTGACTGTCATGAAGTATGTGGAGACGGGCTGGCCCAGGGAAAGAAACCTGGGTTTTGAACTCAGGTGGCGGATGAATTGTCCCTCGAGGATGGTTTGCTTTTGAGAACTGATAAGCTGATTCCTCCTGTGTGTTTGAGATCTGGTATCGTTGTTCGTGCCCATAAAGGACATTTGGGAGCTACTATGACAAAAAAAGAGTTAGACTCTCCTTTTGGTGGCCCAACATGGACAGGGAGGTGGAAGAAATGGTCACGTCTTGTGTTGTTTGTTCCAGTTGTGACAAGACCGCTAAGTTGTGCACCCCCCCTCTTTCTCCCATTTAATTGCCTTCTGCACCTTGGGTTAAGTTGGGGCTTGACATTGTTGGTCCGTTTCATGCGCTTGATGCTTCTTCGAGGCTTGCTTTGGTTATGATGGACTACTTTTCTAAGTGGCCTGAAGTCAAGTTTGTGAGAGAAGTAACTTCAAAGTCTGTTGTAGAATTCTTAAAAGACATTTTCTTGAAAGAAGGTTTTCCGTAGTGTTTGGTGACTGACAATGGCCCACAATTTGTCACTAGCGAGGTGGAGGATTTTCTTTTTACTAGTGGGATCAAACATCTCAAGAGTTCACTTTTTCACCCCAGACCAACGGACTTATTGAACGCATGAATAGAGTTCTGGGGGAATGCATACAGTGGGCTTTGGCAAATAAGTGTGTGGTTACTAATTCTGTTAGGAGCATGCTTTGGTTTTATCGCACCACTCCTCATTCCACAACGGGTGTCTCACCTTTTGAGTTGTTGCGGGGACGAAGGGCTACCACTACCTTCTCTCCGAGTTGGATGAGTAAATGGGTCAAAGGTGGGAAGTGGTCAGATGCATGTGTTAGGAAACGGGTGAGTCTTGCTCAAGAAAAGCAAAAAAAGTACTTTGATACTAAGAAGATTGTCCAAGAGTTTGAGTTGAGTGTTGGCGATTGTGTTCGAGTGAAGAAACCTGTCCATGTGAGAAAGGGTGGTTCCAAGTTTAGCCCTCCTATTGAAGTAGTGGAGGTCAAGGGCGATTCTGTGAAGCTTGGGAATGGCCAGTGGTGGAACAAGTGTTTATTGGTGAAATCTGGTGTTCTTGATGCGGCATCTGGTGGATGTAGTGTGAGTGTTCATGGGAGTCCCTCAGGTGGTAGTCAGACTGTGATGAAATGCAGTCCCAGGACCAGAAATGTTCCAGCACGTTATAGGCCTTGATATGTTTTACTTTGCTGTATCCTTTGTTTTCATTTCCTTTTTAGGCATCATTATCCACCTTTGCTTTTTGTGGTGGAGCAACTCCATGTGTTCCTAACTTTTATGTTACAGATACTTTACATTGTTCTTTGTTCATTTTCCCTTTTTGCCTTCTCTTCTTTCTCTCTGTTGTTTCCTCTTTTGGTTTTCCTTCTTTCTTCCTTTATTTTTGGGGAAGACCCATGTAGTAGCTTATGCTTTCTTCTCCTCAGAATGTTCATCGGTGCAGAACCTCACTGCGTGAGCTATACAGAGGGAGAGAACTGAAGGTGCTCACAACTGTAGCAAGCACTGTGCATTATCAAAGGCCTAAAAGTGCTCTGTGAGGGTCTGCCCTTCCATAATTTTAAAAGCGCAGAAAAAACATACACAAGCAAGTGTTTTTCCACATCTTTTTATGTACAGTGGAAATATAGTTTGCTGGTTCTGAGCGGGGGGCTGGGGGGGGTGTGCTGGCGTCCATGCCAAGTCGGCACTGAAGGTAGGTGAATATGCATGTTGGAAGCATTATCAATATGCACGTACAAAAGCAAAATAATTAACTAATAACACCTTTGTTAAGTTATGATTCTCCATTAGTATCCATAATTTATACCTGTAAAAAGAACTTCAGCTAAAGGGCTGTTAAAACCTAAAAATAGTGACATTTGCCTATTTGGCGAATTATGTTATGCTAACACGTGATGCAATGTTCATGACCTCACCCATAATGTCACAAATGTTATAATCAATACAATCACTGTTAAAGTGCCATATTACATCATTCTTATCATTAACATCAATGGCATCAGTGAAGCTGAAAACAACTCCTTTTGTTTTTACATTTGTTTGCTGACAACAGAAATATAGCCATGAATCTGTAAGTATTTTCTGAGGGAAGATATGTATGTTAAACGTGGCGTGGTAGCTTTCATCTACAATTTATTTCAGAATCTGCTGTGCTTCCTTCAAGGCTGTAAACTCCATTACACACCCCTACCTGCCAGACTAGATGATCAAGATCTCCCATAGTCAATGAAACACAGACAGTGTTGACACGTGCATCCGTGAGCCATGCATTGACATAGGTCACAAGATGTAAAAAGATTGAGAAGGTACTCAATATGTTACCAGTTGTATTAACTGGCTTGTACACATGGCATTATTCCAGTAGCACTGCAACTAGACCAGTTCTTCACTTGCTTGGGATGTAGTGAACCACAGCATAGCAAAGGGGCCACAACCAACAGTCTCACAATGATGGAGAATGTATGCATGTGAGCAGCAAACACCAATCCATGTGTGCACTATCGCTAAGAATGAGCAATTTCATGCGTGTCCTTTTATGGGGCCGTGGATATGGTGACGAGAGGGAAGAATGCAATAAAGTGTCACTAGCAGCTATGGGGAATTATGAGTTTGGATGTGATATTACGTTCTGTGAGCGCTGAGCAAATTAAGAACAAAAGGTAATGTTTACAGAAATAAGAGCAAAATTCAATTTGAAGACAATTAAATTATTGGCTAATGAAAGTATTGTGTAAAAGACATTTATACAAGAATTAGGGTGATATGGGCTCATTAATGAAAAAACGAGACGCGGCTTACCTTGGTAGAAAATACGTTGATTTTTAAAAGTGAAGAATGCCCCCGATGACCTCCAGGTATGGAGGGCTGGAGACAGGTTTGGAGGAGGGATGTGAAGGTACACTGCAATTAAGGGCACCATCAGAAGCCCAACTTGGACCCACCACTCTTTCATCCTGCGAAAAACAGATGATCATAGAATTAGCAAAATGGACCACACCAACCATCAAAGCCTTACAAACAGCTTCCGACACAAGCACAACTCCACATAATACATGATAGGCACAAGTCTGGCGTCTTATGTCACCGACTTCCAATGACCTCACCCCACTACACGCTTCACCCAATACACTATTCCTAAGGTTGAAGACCAACGTTAGGTCAAGGGATAATCTCAAGCCAACCAATACTTGATCGATCCGGACAGTGGACTGACCTTTGTCAGGAAAACTATTCATTTTAGGGCTGTTTCAAGACATTTGACCTCTTCAAATAGAAAACAGATTGGACTAAAACAGAGCAGCAATCATGGAGGAGGACACAACGACGGAGCTGACTGTTAATTCGGGTTTGTGGTATTAATAAACATAGTCATAAATTAAATTTAAAAAAGAAACTTTTTTTGATGAGCAACGTTAATATGGCCGGAATTTTGTCTGTTCCACTCACTTTACCGGGGGGAGCCTCAGAAGGTGAGGGCCCTGGACAATTGCCCACTTTGCCCAAGGTTTAAAACGTCTCTTAGCACGAGTTAACAATGATTGGGTGGGTGCTATTCAGACAGGTCGAAGCAGAGCCCTAGACATAGATTTTTATAAGGCCACTGATCCGGGAGGGTCCCTACTAGAAGTGTTTATTAAGGAGCTTTTATACAACACCACATGCTACCATGGGCACTTCATATCACAAAATGCCTTCTTGTTCATGAATGGTAAAAATCAAAAAACAATAAACTTGAAAGACGCATTGTTTTGCAGCTATGGATCACCCCTCCAGCCGATCAAATGTCTGAAATGGAAAGTAAGTTTAAACAAATATTTTTTATATAATATTACACTAAGTGCAGCACAATAAATTGTCACACAGGCAACAGGCAAGAAAGATCAGTGCATTCAGGCCTAGCTACAGAGTTCTTTATGTGATTTGAATGTCATGGGTTCGAATCCTGTTAGGGTCATAAACCAAGCAGTATTCAGTGGGGTAGTAAAACCATCATTTTTTGGACATCAACATACAACTTACTTCATGGCTTATGCTATGCAAATGTCAGAACTAATAATATGCAAATACCTGCACATAAGGTGGAGGAACTGCAAGCCACAAAGATGATCAACACCAAGCCCTAATGCCCTTCCCGTCAGTAAGATTTTCTCCAACATCCAAAGCATATTTTTGCTATTTTACGATCAGTAGTTTTAGATATGTATTTCAGGGTTTTTTTCCAGTACTTATTTTTAGGCTGGCTTTCGTGTTGGAGAGCAAAGGAGGCATTACACTAGGTTTCAAACTACCTACGAAGGCAACATATTGCACCAAGCCTGATGGACGGCCAACACAGAATCCGTTTTTAGGTCTCGTCTGAGAGGGTACATGCGCTGTCGCTTGCAAGATCTTTTGATACTTAAAAATTAAACTAAAAAGGACTTAGAGCCCGCCCATTACTTACCATTGGTTGGCTTCATCGTCACTCTCATTTCCCTGCTTCTCATTGGTCAACGTGTACCGGTATCACTTACTCTCAATTTATGTGTTTGTCTCTTTGATTGAGCAAAGGCCAAGTACTGATTAATGTCCTTATTAGTATCCTTCCGCTGTTCGTGCTTGGATTCAGGTACTTTTTTTGTATAGGGTACTTCTGCAGTTCTTATGGCTTATTGTTGCCAAGTTTGGGAGATTTGGTTCCAAGCATTTCAATGATTCATTGTGTGACCTTACATACATTGCTTTCTTTCTCTATCCCACCATCTCATTTACGAATTGAGAGGTTGTAGGGAATAGAATCTGAAGAAAAAATACATTACTCACCCATCTAGTTAGCTATGTTTAGAATATGTGTTGTTACAGACCAATGCATTTTAAATCATACACCACTGCCCCTGTTGATGCCCCGGTACTATACAGCCAATCAGACCACAACATGCAACTCAATGATCAGCCATTCAACAAAACAACCACATGCAGGGCAGCTGAGAGAAATGCAGACCAGGCAATGGCAGAACACTGCTGTATCACTGAGTTGGCCATAATTTTCAGCTCATTGGGGGGGCATGGCCAAGGCGGCCAACATGGCGGTCGGCTGAACTGGTGTGCCCTGCTGACAACCACCGGAGCCTCAGTGAGAGCGGCAGGAGGGCCCTCATGGACCTGCGGACTGGCGGTGAGTTGCAGCCTTCCGCTTTGACCCCACCCCCGGCTGAGGTCTTGCAGCCGATCGGCCTGCCTCCCAGGAAGGGCGGTAAGGCCCTCTGAATCGGCAAGGGCGAACCACTGCGTGACTTCTACCTGGGGACACCTTGTGGCTGCGAGGGGGGTGGGGGGGGCAGGATACTGATTGGGTCCCTCGGGCTCAGGCCTCCCACCCCCTGTTTTATGACTGAGTGCTACTGTGGGACCCTGACACCTACTCGTCTTCCCTGGACGGACAGCCCTGGCCTCCTGTGGGAGGCTGTGTGCGGGCCTTGCTGGGTGGCGGCCTCCTGGATCTGGCTTGCTTCCACAGGGGGAGGGGATCGCCCAGCCGCGGCCCTGCCTCCTGGGGCCTGCCCCACCTTTTGCCTGTGTGCTGCAACGGGGCCCGGTGGGCCTGAGGCCTAGTGGAGGATCGTCGTCCTGGAGTGGGGCCCTGCTGTCGGCGGACGACGCTGCTGCTGACCAGTCCTGCCCAACGGCTGGAGGCTGAGGAAAGCTCCTGATGGTGAGGCCGCTGGGCTGGTGGGGGCCCGTGAGGTGAGCCCCCGCAACGTCCCTGCATCTCCTGCCCCGGTGGGGGTCGCCTGGCCACAGCGTAAACCACAGGGACCAGCCAGCCTCCCCTACGGACGTGGTGGTGCGAAGGGGCCCCTAAGAGTTGGCGGCCTCAGGGGGGAGGGGGGTAGGGGGCTGATGGCATGGCCCATGCTGAGCGACTAGAACACTCTTACCACCCGGAACTCTCTGGACTGGGGGCTGATCCAGAAGGGGGGCGCTGGGTCATCACGGCCCCTATCCTCTTCTGTGGGGGAGAACGTTGTCCCAGATTCCCACTTACACCAGAGACTTGCCGGTGCAGCCGCGGGTCACACCTGGGGCCTCCCGTGGCACTATACCTTGCCCTCGAGAAGGGGATTGGAAAGGCTTTCCTGAGGCCCGAGCCCTCCGGCCCCCCCTTTTGTTTTGCCCTGTATCTGTTACCAACGAAGCACAACTTGGAACTAAACAACTGACCCTGCCGCTTATCACCCAGACCAATGAGGAAAGATAAGGCCTTCCACACAGCACCGACGCAAACGAACTAGACCAGTATACAACTGGCTCCTCCGGTGGAACCCCAGGGCCGCCCGCCGGGGATGGGCCCTTCTGCCACGGCCAACCTCACTGTGATACTATAAGCGATCCAGACCTCCCAGGCAGCGGTGGATAACAAGATAGGAGAGGTTTGCATGGATGTGGCCTTGCTGCGCCAAGACCTACGTAATGCCACGGCCCAGCTGACTGAAGCAGAGTCCCAAATATCCTCGACAGAAGATGACGTAGCCACTCTAAAGAAGCAGGTCTCCACACTGCTCACCCGAACCGCTGAGCTTCACAAGCGAGCCGACGGAACAATGTCCGCTTGATAGGGGTCCCGGAGCGGGCGGGGGAAAGGGGGGATGACCCCCAGCAGGTGGTGGACCAGTTGGAACTATGGATCAAATCCTGGATGCCCACTGCTTGTTTGTGCCTGTGGTTTGCCATTGAGAGAGCGCATCGCGTCTTGGCCCCTAGGCCTCCACCTGGAGCCCCGCCTCGTCCCATCATAGCTGGCGTCCTTAACTATCGAGACAGGGACGCCGTCCTAAGAAAAGCCAGACAGTGCCCAGACCTCCGGTACGGTGGTGCTAAAGTACTCCTTTTTCCAGATTACACCCGCGAGGTCCAGCAGCAGAGGCGCTCATATGTGGACGTCAAGCAGAATTTGAGAGCCATAGGACTCCAGTATTGGTTGCTCTTCCCGGCGTGTCTCCGGGTGATCCACCTCAACAAGTCGTTTTTCTTTGACATGCCCAACCGGCCTGGCAATGGCTCACGGAGGAACGCCCGTTGCATGACTCTGTTGGCTCCCCCCACAAAGACGGGAGACACCCGGGACTCTGAGACCCCAAGCACTGCCTAAGGTTCGCAGACAGCGCACCAGATCCAGGCAGGGGTGCAGGGTTAGCCGGTCGCTCTCACCTGTGCAATCTCCCTGCTCTTCTCAGCAGCAAGCTGCGACTCCGGCCACTGGGGGTGAGGAAGAAGGTGGGGGCTGCTGCTGGGGAGGCAGCACTACGCTGAGACAGTTGTGGCCGGCATGAATCGCGGGTGGTGTGGCGGAGGGGGGAGGGGGTTCGGGTTAATTTAATTAAAAATATATATATTTTTTTAAACGTACCTTCGCCTCTGGTCCCGGACTCCCGCATCGCGTCTCCTGCTCTCCGCTCACAGGAAGCAGAAGCAGGCATCCTCCCTCTCTTCCCCATAGCCAATCACAACGCTGCAATGGCAGCGTTGTGATTGGCTAGGACGTCGTCCTTACAGGCGTCTATGGGGAGGCCGTTTTCTTCATGCAGGCTGCGCAGCAGCCTACATGAAGAAAACGGATCGTGCTATGACTGGTTTGGTTGGCCAACAGTCAGCGCCCATAACATTGGGCTAGCCACTCCTCCCCGACCCGCCCGCCCCAACCAGGCATACCCTTCTTCTGCTTTCTCGCAGTGCGAGAAGCAGAAACGTAAAATGGTATTTATACCATTTTACGTTTCTGCTTCTTGCACTGCGTGAAAGCAGTGGGGCGAAGCTCCGACGCCCACGTGGAGGAGCCGCCCCTGCGCTGAGACCTGACCACCAACCACTCTGACTTGTCCCGCAGTCCCGTTATTTGAACTGCACATATCTACATCGGCTGTGTACCTTCTAGGCACTACCCTTATCCCGTCGGCTTTTCAGCTGTGATCCAGGGACACTCGAGCAGCCACATGGCGGCGACTGTCACCTTCGGACATGGAGACCTACATTAGTCTTGGATTGGTCATCCGGAAGGGACAGAACTATACCTGAAAGGAGCATGTCCTTTCCCTGTACTCTACGTTAAATGGTCCGAGTGTTGCACCCTGGAGCGCAGCAATGGGGAGGGACCGGCTCTACTGGCGGAGCTCTCTCTGACATCGAGTGTTGCTTCCCTTGCTCATCCACCAGGTTGCACACTTGTTCTCCACCTTGTACCCCGAACTTACCTGACCCCTGGGGGTTCTCGAACTGTTGTTGGCGGTTGTTGGCTAGTCTTAGTGTTCTCTGCTAATATGGTGGGGGTTTCAGAACCCCTTAAGATGTACAAGATATTATGTTTATTGATTTCTTAAACTCACTTTTGTTACAAGGCGACAGATGCTTCTAGGGTAGAAGTGTGGGGAGGGGTGGGAGTTGGGGGGGGTGGGACTTTATTTGTTCATTGTTGTCGAGTGCTTTTGTTACCTTTCCTTTTTCTTCCTTAGGTTGTGACACACACACTTTCTTTACTCATGCATGCAGTCCCACGAGTGGCATGCTTGCACGACGTGTCCCTGACGCGCCCATTATTATTCCCCGACTCACGCGCACATGGATTTCAGGATCTTGTCATGGAATGTTAATGGTCTGTTGGACCGAGTGAAGAGGGCCGCGGTCTTTACTTTCCTTTCCCCTTGTGGTCAAATACGTAACCCGTGATCCACAAGGGCGCTTTCTCACCCTGGAGGGCACTTTAGAGGGACAGATGATCCTACTAGAGTGTGTCTATGTACCGCACGCTTCAAAGCCCTCCAGCCATTATGATCTCTCTCACCTTCTCACTCGTCTCCCGCACGGGTTCACAATATTAGGGGGTGATTTTAACGCAGTGCCTGACCCTGAATTAGACTGCTCAGGTGGCCCCACGACGGCACGGGCAGTTGGCGCACGCTGCCTCACCGATTGGGCCACGACCCTGGGTCTTTGTGATGCGTGGATATTCTGGCACACTCGCAGTAGGCAATTCACAAACACGTCAGCAGCTCATCACACTCACTCTCGAATAGACCTCACCTTCTTACCCGCCTCTGACTGCCAACGATTGACTCAGACATTGATTCTACCCCGTGACATCTGGGACCACTCCCCTCTGCTCCTACACCTTGGACACCCTCACACGGGTCAGCGCCCGATGTGGCACTTAAACGCCTGGTAATTTCACGATGGGAAATTCACTGATTCCCTAGGGACAGCACTGCAAATTTATTTTGAAGAAAATGTAGGCTCTGTTAACCGTGTAGGAACCCTAATATTGCGAGGCTCAGCAAAGAGCTATATTAGGGCCCAGGAGCGGGAACGTGGAGCACTCATTGGCCACCTGGAGGCTTGCGCCCTCCGAATGGAGCAGCAGTTGGGGTCTGACCCTAGGTCTGATACCCCTCGACAGCTGGGCCTCATCCGGGACGATATTCGCCTACACTCCTTTGAAGCTGCCAAACAACTTTGGTGGGCTATAACGGCTAGGATCTACGGCTGGGGAGATAAAAACCTGAAACTACTCTACTGGCTGGTTTCCTGACAACAAGCAGATAGGATCGTCCCCAGGATCTTTGACGAAGCTGGTCAGTCTCAGCAGTCCCTTCCTGCAATAGCCCAGCCCTTCGCCTGATATGACCAAACACTATACGCCAGTCGCATGGCTGGGGATGGGATATCACCCCTGGACTTCCTGGAATCAATTCCTCTCCCCAGGCCGCCTCCTCATGAGGCCCACGCGCTGGACGAACCTCTTTTGGCGGACGAGATTGGCATGGCCCTGTCCGGAATGGCACGGGGTAAAACTCCGGGTCCAGACGGCTTCCCCATGGAGTATTACACCACGTTCCAGGAGACTCTTGTCCCTCACCTCTTAGCACTGTACCAGGAGGCCTGTCAGGATGGGTCCTTCCCGCAAGAATTAGACTCCGCCACCATAGTTGTAATACCCAAGACGGAACCTCCCTCCGCATTTTGTGCGGATTACCGCCCAATATCGCTCCTCAACTGTGAAGTCAAAATCTTTGTGACGATCCTGGTGAACAGGCTTTAGCAGGTCCTACCCGATCTGATGCAGCCCGATCAGTGTGGCCTTATGCCATCTCGGAGCACGCGGCACTGTATCTGCCGGCTACACATGGCTCTGGCCCACCGTCATCGACTGCGTTTCGATTTAGCCCTGCTCCTTATCGACTTTGAGAAGGCATTCGACACAGTGGACTGGGACTACCTCCACACGGTGTTGACTCGAGTTGGCCTGGGACCACACTTCCAGCGCATGGTCTGGATTCTCTACTCCAACCCCACTGCTCGGGTTCGAGTGAATGGGATCCTCTCAGATGCATTCCCCATAGAGCGCGGTACAAGACAGGGCTGTCCTCTGTCTCCCCTCCTCTTCGCTTTGGCAATAGAGCCTCTGGCCCTGCTCGTCCAGGCGGACCCCCACTACGTCGGCTGGGGCAGGGGGCACGACGACCGCATCGTGCTCTATGCGGACGATGTCCTGCTTTATCTAAGCCACCCGGCAGTGAGTGGGCCCAGATGTCTTCTTTTGCTCGAGCAGTTTGGGTGTGCATCGGGTTTTCGGATGAACCCCTCCAAGTCGGTACTGGTACCTCTAGTGCCCTCCAGGGACTGCTTTGACTGGCAAACAACGATTACCCTCCGCCGACTCAGTTTTAAGTATCTAGGCATGTGGGTTGCTCTACACCCCGAACTCACCTGGGCCCTTAATCTTCGACCCCCTAACTCAAAAAGCTCAGTCAGCTCTCATTAGGTGGCGTACCCTCCCCCTCAATGTCCTGGGATGTATTGCCCTTTACAAAATGATGATTCTTCCTCGATTTCTATATGTCTTTCAAAATTTACCACTTCACTTGCACCAGACATGGTTCTCAGTGCTAGACGGCGCAGCTAAAGCATTACTCTGGCGAGGTTCCCGGCCGGGCGGTCCTCCACGACTGCTTCAACGGGGGATGGTCCGATCCCGCCCACTGGCTGGAACTGACTTTGATGGACTTTCCCCGTCTCCAGGCCCAGCTTTATGGGTCTCCGACCCCCCTCTTAATGCCGCTGGTAACGCGGGTAGTGTTCCTTGCGTGGAAGGCAGCCCTCCGTCATGTTCAATGGGATGGTAGGCTTACGCACAGATGCCGCTTTGGCATGGTACTTGGCTGGGGGAGGTGGCTGGACTCAGTGGTTTTCGCTCCTGGTACCTCATCGGTATTACGAGGCTGGGTGATGTATGGTCAGGGACACAGATGCGTTCCTTCCAGGACCTCCAGCAGATGTACTGTCTCACACACACCCAATTCTATAAGTACCTACAACTCAGGCACGCCCTCCTCACCCACTCTCTCCCTGCCGAGGCCCTCCCTGAATTCAATCCCTTAGAAGCCAAGTTACTTCTGGGGCACCTGGGCCGCAGCGGGATTTCGCAGATCTACTGCACACTCATTGTCAACACACCTGGCTCATTAGATCACCTGCTGGCCCGATGGGAGGGCTGGATTGGTCCTGTTGAGGAAGAGGATTAGCGCGATGCCCTGATGGCCCCCCGGGAGCTCACCACCTCCTCCAAACTGAGACTTATTCAGATTATCTATATGCAGTCTACCTCTCACCGTCTCTGTAAGAAAAAGGTACCCCCTAGGTTAAATTTAAGGTCCAAGAGTAAGGGGGGAATGACAATTATCAATGAGAAACACTGTTGTCTGACCTATATTCCATTACTGGATGGCCTCCATAGGGCTCATACTAGAGGCAGGTACACCATAGAACACTCAGACCAACTGATTTATTCAAAATTGTTCATATATTTTTTTTTTTCTTAAGTATACACAATATTTTTTTAAATTAGTTTTTATATATGTGAAAACTTTTTTTATGTAAATTCATATCAAAAACAATTTAGACAAACATTATACAATAGTTCTATGCTATTAGCGCGCAGAGAACAAAATTTCAAAGTTGACAAACAAAACCAAAATAACAATTACTTTACAATACATATCATAAAATGCATTACCATTGACCCCATTCACAACCATCCAACAGTCATACTAAACAGCCATAACCATCTCATATACACAACACATTCATACACATGACATAGTGCATTATTAAAAGGGACTCCTATTATTTAAGATGACAAGCACTCAATCATAGATTAAGTGGTAAGATTTAATCAAAGGATTATCCACTGGTGTGTTGTCATATGTAGGCTTCCCTTGTGGTCGGTCAACGCACGTTTCGGTGGGTTAAAATTGTTACCACCTGAAATGAAATGAAAGTGGCTTTTATATAGCGCATGGCTACCCGGAGGCATCCTAGCGCTGCGGAGGTGGCTAGGGGAAGAGGGGGGATTATGGGAATAGCCAAGTTTTCAAACGTTTCCGGAAAGTCAAATGGTTAGCCTCCTTACAGATAGGAGGAGGAAGTGCATTCCACAGCCTAGAAGCGTTATAGGAGAAGCGGCGGCCACCTGTTCTAGCCTTCTTAATTCTGGGGACCTCGGCCAGGTAGAGTTCGTCCGAGCGCAGACATCGTGTAGCCTTGTAAGGTTTGACCAGATTTTTAGTGATAGGACCACCTCTGCCCTGCAGACCTTTGTGCGCAATGCAGAGGGCCTTAAAATGTATTCTCTCCTGTACCGGGAGCCAGTGGAGAGAGCGAAGGGCAGGCTTTGCTGAGCAACGATTATTTGTGCCCGTAAGAAGTCTTGCTGCCGAGTTTTGAACCACTTGCAGTTTGGCAATGACTGATTTGGGAGCACCTAAATAAAGAGCATTGCCATAGTCCAGCCTGGAGAGAATGAGTGCCTGGACCAGCAGCTTTCTTGAGTGGCTAGGTAGGAGAGGGAATATTTTCCGGGTGGTTCTGAGCAGACCATAGCATGCGGCGGCCGTTTTCCTTGCTTGGACTCTAAAAGTAAGATCATGGTCGAGCCAGATACCCAAGCTTTTTATCTCTTTTTTCGGCAAAGGGGCTGGGCCCATGCAAATCGGCCACATGATGTTTGAATTGAAATTTGCTTGGTTGCCCAGCAGCATGAGCTCCGTTTTTTCGCCGTTGAGCTTCAGATGAGATGAGCTCATCCAGCTGGCGACTGCCTTGAGGCAGGAGCGCAGATCCGTGGGGGATTGTTCCGCCTGGTTCAATGCCACGATTAGTTGGGTATCATCAGTGTTAGATTTGGGGGTCTCTAGTTGGCAGAGGTAGGTACCTTTGTCCAAATAGGGACCCTTGAGTCTAGTCAGGGAAAGTAGGTACACTCCCGAAATAACCCCTGCTCACCCTCTTGGTAGCTTGGCACGAGCAGACAGGCTTAGTTCAGAGGCAGTGTGTAAAGCATTTGTGAACACATACAGTAATCAAGTGACAACACTACAAATGGACACCACACAGGTTATATATTTATAAAAATAGGTATACTTTTATATAGATTTATCACACGACCATAAACGACAAAAATAATCCACAATACTGTTAAGAATACTTAGTTCTGATCAAAAAGGCTTAATTCAAGGTTCTGTGCGAGTCGGTAGCCTCCTCCGGCTACGGCGATGTCGAGAACAAACAGAGTCTAACAAATCCAGCTGACCGCGTCGAGACGGGCCAACACAGCGTAGACAGACTCGGTCACAGTACCTTTACTTGAAGCGGCAGGCACGGGCGTGCGAGCCGGATGGCTGTTCGTCGCGGTCGCGATGCAGAAATGGAAGCGTTGCAGGACGCGTTGTCCCTCGATGCGGTGCAGGCAGCGGCTCGTTGACGTCGTCGAGACGGAGTCGGTGAGACCAGGGCCGTGGCGTTGCAGGGCGAGACGGTGCTTCGATGCGGGGCTGGCAGGTTGCGGTGCGGCGACGGAGCCGGATTCAGGAGCTGGCGTCGATCAGTCCGGACCGCGGTGCGAGTCAGGCGGTGCGTCGCAAAGCGTGCGAGCGGTGCCCAACTCCGGTGCGGTCACAGGACTCGAACTCAGCAGCAGTGACCGGGTCGGTCGGACCAGTTCGATTCGGGCGTAGCGAGCGTTGCAGGACGCGTTGTCCCTCGATGCGGTGCAGGCAGCGGCTCGTTGACGGAGTCGGTGAGACCAGGGCCGTGCGTTGCAGGGCGAGACGGTGCTTCGATGCGGTGCTTACAGGACACCGAGTCGGTCGTGAGAGTCGGTCACAGCTCCCTACCTCTGCAGCCACTGAAACAGAGTTTCCAGCAGCAATTCACAAAGGGGTGAAGTCCAATGGTCCTGGGACTTCGGTCAGGGGGCAAGCTCTCTTCCAAGCCCTTGGAGATCCTTCACAAGTTGATGAAAGTCACAGCAAAGCAAAAGTTCCTTTCTCCTTTCTTTGGCAGTCAGGCAAACCACTGCAGGCCAATCCCCCAAGCAGCACTTCAGGCTTAGGGATAGTCTCTCCTTAGTTTCTTCTTGGTTCCGCTCCTCAGCAAAGGTTTCTTCTTGTTCCCAAAAGTGATCTAATTTTCCTGGGGTCTGGGTGCCCTCTTATACCCTGATTCTCTTTGTTCTCTGGAGGCAGAGAGGCCTCTGCCTAGTCCAAAACCAGTTCTGGTCAGTTCTGGAGCACTTTGTTTTTCTGACTCCTTCTTTCCTTTCAGAATGTGGGGCAGAGTGCTCAGCCGCCCGGCAGGAGGTGGAGCCAGCATTGTGGAAGGCAGGCACAGCCCTATTCAGACCCAGGTGCAACTCCTCCCTCCACTCTGGATGCAGATCTTTCTATTCAGCCCTGCGCTGACTCACCCAGTCTCCTGTAGCCACCCCCAGCCCCTGTCACTCAATCTCCAGACAAGGAATACACAACCTAGCAGAGGCAGGCTTGGATAGTTAGGCAAGAAAATACCCACTTTCTAAAAGTGGTATTTTCAAACACAGAATGTTAAAACCAACTTCACTAAAAGATGCATTTTATCATCCTGAGTTCAGGCATACTAAATTCGGTTTTCTACCATGTTCCCTGGGTCAGTTCTGACTATAAGGTGTAATAGTCAGTCTGCCCATTCTGGCCTATGGGGAGCAGGTAGCCTTGCAATAGTGAAAAACGAAAATGGCTATAATTCACTATTAGGACATGCCACACACAAAAGGGCATGTCCTACCTTATACTTACAATGCACCCTGCCCTAGGGCCTACTTTAGGGGTGACCAACATGCAGTAAAGGGAAGGTTTAGGGACTGGTAAGTGAGTGTACTCACCAAGTCGACATGGCAGCCCTAGGCTGCACACAGGCTCTGCAATGGCAGGCCTGAGACACATTTTACAAGCCGCTTCTGTGGGTGGCACAACCCGTGCTGCAAGCCCACCAGCGGCATTGGATTTACAAGCCCTGGGCACACTCAGTGCACGGTACTAGGGACTGACAAGTAAACCAATCATCCAATCACGGAGTCACTAATACATACATCAATTAACGATAGGGAGCACTTGCACTTTGGCACTGATTAGCAGCGGCAAAGTGCCCATGAGCATCTAGTCCAGCAAAAACATATCGGCAACAGTGGAGGCATTACGAAAAAATGGAAGGGAGACCCACGCCAAGGATGCCAGGTCCAACAATCAGCATATGTGACTATGTGAATTCCAAAAGGGGTAACGATCTCTGCCAAGGGGGCCATGTATACATTAAAAAGTGTGGGGCTCAGAGACGAGCCCTGAGGAACACCACACTGCAGCGGAACTGGTTGGGAGCGGGAGTTTCCTTCGAATATCTGGTAGAACCATTCTTCCAGGAACGATTTCAGCCATGATAAGGCCGTACCTGTCACTCCCACTTTTTTTAGACGGTGAACCAATATGCCGTGGTTCACCGTGTCAAAGGCTGCACTTAGGTCCAGGAGGATAATAGCCGAAGACCCTCCGGAGTCGAGAATCTTTCTTGACTCCTCCACTACCGCTATCAGTGCAGTCTCTGTGCCCTGACCAGGGCGGAAGCCAGTCTGGGACGAGTGAAGTAGTTTAAACATTTCCAGGTGTGCAGAAAGTATACGGTTGATGTGTTTTTCTGCAATCTTACTGATTCCAGGGAGTAATGAAATAGGGCGGTAATTGCCCAGCTCAGTGGGGTCTAGATGAGGTTTTTTTAATAGCGCCTTCACTATTGCATTTTTCCAGTCTTGGGGGACAATGCCCGATGCTAATGAGGCATTAATTAAATTAATGATGGGGGAGGCGACTATAGGGATCATCAGGACCTTATAAATTACGAGGAAATCTCAGAGGTGGATGGGGGTTCTCTTAATCCAAACTAATACTGCTTCCTTCTATGTATCTGGTCCCAACTGATTTGGGACCAATAGGGCTTTTCCAAGCACGAGGGACAAGTTCCACTCTCCTATTGGGAGTAACTCCGCCTGATGCATTTGCTGGAGCGTGCTCTCAAGTTATTTATATCCACAAGTTTTCATGGGAGCATACTTTAGCTTCGATAATTCGGGATTCTCTCTTAGGGATTCCTTAACATCTCCGGTGTGTTCCGCTGCGGTCCGGACCTACATATTTCTTCGGTTGATCTTCAAACCTGAGACTTATTCAGATTAATTATCTATATGCAGTCTACCTCTCACCGTCTCACCTTCACCGAGTGAGATCGTGCCATACTCCCAATTGCCCTAGGTGTGGAACAGCTCAAGCCGATTTCTATCACATGGTATGGACCTGCACAGCAATCGTGCTGTACTGGGGAAGGGTAACCTGGAAATTGTCAGAGGTGTTGGGATGGGAGGTTGCCCTTTCTCCCAAGATGGTCCTGTTGGGGGTATTTGAGGGCACTGGGGGTACAAGGGCGGCCCTCCTAGTCTCAAAACGGGACATTGCCGCGGGTTGGGTGTCTCCTGGCGCTCCTACCCTATCAAAATGGAGGCGGGGTGGATTGGTGGGCGCAGCAAGAACTTGTGGTTTTTGAGGCCTGTGGCTGTCCTCAGAAACATGGGCAGATATGGGGAAAATGGCTGGGGCAACTGGCTTAACTAGAAATGGGGAAAAGCCTGGGACCTCTTTTGTAAGTTTACCACTCTGTCTACTTGATGCCTTACCATGTGCGGACTGCATACCTCCTGCAATTCAGTAACTATGTGTGCTTAATGTTGTCTCTTACGGGCCCAGTTGGGCTAAAATGCAATAAGGTTAATAAAAAAAAAAATATTCAGCTCATTGTAGAGCTGGGGGGCATGAGACTTCACTGCAACATGATTGAATTTTTTTTTTTAAAGCGCTATGACGTGACCTTCATTAACTATTTCGTAGCTATTTTTTAGGAATTTCCTTTCAACATCGCCAAAAAAAATAATAATTAATTTAAAAAAAAAAAAAAAAAGGCCAACAGGTCTTGCAAAGGCGAGACATATTGGCTTTGCCAATGCTTCTTTAACATTCATTCGACCTCATTTGCACAACTGATTTCCCAAGAACTATCTAATGTCTGCCAATGGCAAGAAGCATCAGACTTATGAAGGCAGTGACCAGTTTTTGTTTCTGAATCCATTGGAAGACCGGGAGGAAACATCAGCAAAAAGAAGCAGGGGCCGCCACACACTTAACTACCTAAGCAGCTTTGTGGTTGCTAAGAGCACTAATCACCTCAGATGACTGCCTGACGAGTATACAACACTGCGGCCTTTTTCTAAAAGCTCATCACCTGTATTAGAAACTACAAATCAGAACCTTATCCTATACGGACTCCCTAAAGGAAGCTACACTCCAGTAATGCTTTTACACCTTTACTGCCTCTGGGTCTCTACACCAGGAATTTGAGAACTGTGTTGCCAATGATATTGTAAGCTCTGCTGTTAGGAAGCAGCAGCAAAGGATGGGTGGCCGTAGAAGTGCGGCCTTCGGTTGCTTTAGAGATTTTGCCCACATATTATATCATGCATTCAAAATAGTGGGCTCGACTACTGACTTTTTCTATTGTATTTAATCTAGCCGCCCTCCCCTCCACGCATTTATGTGAAAGTCTAACAGTCTCACTATGATCAACGAAACAGAGGAGACGAGATTTATGTGAATATGTGTCGCCCCTTTTTAACCTGCGCTTTAGAAAATAAACATTCAACTTGCTGATTGCCCCTTCCTTCTGAGCCTCCTCGCAATGTAGCCCTTTTGTGGATTTTTCAACCCCAACTCGAGCCATAGAGCAGAAACCTACTTGTAAAAGTAAGGCTGGGTTCAATTTCACCTTCATGATAGGACAGAAGCAATAAGGTCAGTGATGGTTTTATGTGTTATACTATAGCCACAGTCACCAGGCGCAGGCATGCTATTTAGAGTTCTGAACTGTGATTCTATAAACAGAACGTTTGCCTCGCATCATATGCATGACTGGAAGAAGAACCCCCAAAGCGCTTCTCCGCTATCCAGTGCTCCAGGTCTAGAAAGTATGAGGGGTTGCTACTTTAACCACCTTAAAGGTTAAGGTATGCTAGTAAGGGTAAAAGCTGCTTGTTGGACTTGGCCCTTTTGCCCTGAATTTTTTCGCTTGTGTAACAATAAAACATGGTGTGTCTAAACAGAAAATAATAAATGCTGTGCAATGTTGTACACACTGTTAGTTCCACCATTTTAGAAGTGCACTTGGATAAAAGATTACTGTTAAAATGGACGCCATGCCTGCCTGCGCATGTGCCGCCTGACTGAGGTGGGTTGGCAGTCTAGTGGTTTGTTTCCCAGCGCCCCCTGCTTTTGGAGGGAAACGTCGCACCGAGGGTGCTCTACTCCTCCCCCTAGACCAGTTAAGACCGGTATTCCCAGGGAACCTTCTGGAAGCTTCCAGCCCTGTCTGGTAGGTGGGGTGAGGGGGATACATATAGGAGGGCTGGGCTGCCATGTGCTCAGTGAAGAGTCAGAGACAGTGGGAGACCGGGACAGTGCGGAGCGTGGACTGATTGAGAGGGGACACTCTGCCAGGAGGTACCGCCACATTGGGCCTGTGTGCTGGCCCCTGTGCCCATCTGCACCCCTCCACCGTCCACAGGGCCAGTGAGAGCCCCTTACTGGAGTGTAGACTGCCATGACAGGAGGAGTACCACGTTATGGGGGATGACTGCTTCTAGGAGCTGCGGTCCTGTTCCGATGAGTACCCACTGCCCGTTGATCTGACCCAGTATTGTTGGCCTGCTCTCCGACCGCCCGGAATCCAGCACCTGGGGAGCGCTATCCTGTCATCCCTGAAGCCCTGGCCCCCTAGCGCCTCGTGAGGGCTACCTGTGGAGTGCCAGGGGAAAAGAAGAGCTATACAGCCCCTGTCCAGGGGGGAGAGGAGCGTTGCCGTGTGGCCCTGAAGCCCTGGTGGGATCTAGCGCCTTGGGAGTGCTGCATCTCCTGTGCCCAGGCGAGGAGTGGAGTTGGTGACCTGCAGCGCTGTGCTGCCAACGTGGTGCAAGGGAATCCCAGCGTGTGGGATCCCCCCCCCCTTACGCTCCTGAAGTCAGCGGGAGCCCACCCCGCTTGTGGACACGTATTTGGGGTCAGCGGGAGCCCACCCCGCATGTGTGCTGCCCCGAGGAGCGGGTGGTGGTCAACTGGAGGCGGGAGCCCACCCCGCACTTCCAGAGCTGCCCAGGATCACCGCCGCGGCCGAGCCGCAATTGCCCGAGTTTAGCGGGTGCCTACCCCGCACTTGTGCCGCCTTGGGGTGCTGCCGAGGAGAGCGACTTGTGGGGAGGGGCAGCGGGAGCCTACCCCGTGCCCTGAATGTTAATGTTAATGTTAATTGGAGCTTCTAAAGCGCATATCACCAACTGGTCTCTAAGCGCTGTGAGAGAAGGCACCATAGCGGCTCTACTGAGTAGTGCGCCCTAGCTTAGGCCAAGATTGTGCCCCAGGCTTCTATGAAGAGGATGGTTTTTAATTTTTTCCTAAAAGGGAGAAGTGCTGGTTCTTTGCGGAGGCCTTCTGGCAACTTATTCCAGAGCTGGGGAATCAAATGTAGAGGAATCCGCCCAGGATCACCGCCGCAACCCGGGCGTCGATAAAACCCTGGGCCGCTGCGCTGCTCGCAGCGACCCGGAAGCCAGGCAGGACTGCGCCTGGTTGGAGGCTGGCCGGCCGGAGGCGGAAGCGGGAGGTCCGGAGCCTTGCGGGCTCCAAATTCCAGTCCCGGGTCCCAGGAGGGGGGCCGGGTGAAGTGCGGAGAGGCGCCGGAAGAAGAAGCCTGGCGGGAGCCTACCCCGCGCTGGCCAGCGCGAACGTCGACGGAGACGTCGCTCCGTGGAGGCGGGGCTCCCCGGGAGCTGGGGGAGAGCCCCGCGTGCAGCCTAAGTCTTCTGGAGCCCAGCGGGCTCCGCGTTGAAGTCCCGGGTCCCAGGAGGGGGTCCGGGCGAAGAGGAGAAGCCGCCTCGTGACCAGCGCCGGTGAGGAGAGAGGCCGGCGGCTGCGTGGAGAGTCAGCCGCCTACTGAGGGAAGCCGGAGGAGCAGAAAGAGGAGTCCTCCAGTGAGCCCGGTGAGTGAGGGGCTCTGGGAGCATCGCGGGTGAGTGGGGGCTCAGCCTTGCCTTGGAAGGGGGGAGATCTCTGGGCACATTGTCGGTGCCCGCCCCCTGCGCTGGTGCGATTTCTCCAGCTGCCCCACTTGATAGCGGGCAGCTGCAACGTTGGGCCTCCTTTGCTTGGGGGGTCCGCGTGGGGGCCCCAACCGAAAAAGGGGACACAGTGTCCCGTGAGGTACCCAGCGGCGCCGCAGTTGCGGGCCGCTGCCACGTTTTTGGGGGTAGCATCCCTTTGTGGAGTTCGAGAGTCCCAGAAGAGGGGCTCCCACAACCCCAGGACTGCCCAGTACCAACAGTATTGCCCACAACTGCCCCGCTGGACAGTGGGCAGTTGCCACGTGTTGGGGCATTTGTGACTCTAGAGTCCAAGAGAAGGGGCTCCAACGGGAACGGCGTTGACTGGCCAGAGTCACTCTACTCAGCTGCCCCGCAGGACAGTGGGCAGCGGCAACGTCCTTGGACAGGGTTAGGTGGAAGGCCATGATGTTCCGGGGGTATATCCCCTGTGTTATGCCAATGTGTTTATGCCTCCATTCTCAGATGTTTTACGCCCCAATCTGATGTGGTTAGGCTGTTGGTGTTCTGACGAATACGCATGCTCCTATGCATCTAATTTCCTGCCCCTAATTGTTAATCCTGGGGTGTTGAGAAATGTGGGTTTATGCAAACTAGCTTACCTTGATGTTGAATGCCCACCAGGGATGTTGCCCTAATGAAAGGAAATCAGAAATGTTTCCCCTGCTCATTGCTTTCCTGTAGCCAGGTCTATACTGAATTGAATGTACCTACATGCATTGAGCCTCATTGAAGCACTTGCTCTGAGTTAAATGTACCTATGTTGAATGCTACTTGCACTAGGTCACCCACTGTGCTGAATGTGGTTACGCCTAGGCTAACACAGGTTCCTCATTACCTATAGTGTTTTATGCCTACCGGCATCTGCTTTCTGATTAACTGAATGTGCCTGAATAGGCTGTTGTTTATGCTCGTTATTGCCCTGTAAATAGTCCCCTTGTATATGACTGTCTGGTGCCAGTTGGCGCCGTGTACACCACTGTGATTATTTGTGCTGAGTTCTGCATAATACATATGCTGTTTTTCACCTAAACTGGTGTGATCTCCGTTTGTAGTGTGCCTGGTGTGTCGCTTGTGTGTGCTGCGCGGATGCTTTACACAATTCCTCCTGGTTTAGCCTTCCCGCTCCGCACCACGCTAACCCGTTTCCAACACTGCTGCACACATTAAACACATACATGGAATTCGAAAAACACCCACAGTACTGACGGTCCAACTCAAACAGAAAACAGACTCCGGTCTGTGAAAGCATCCTCCACCAGGGCATGAGGGCACCTGAAACCGAAAGCAGTGGTGTAGCAGGGTGCCGAGGACCCTAATGCAAGCAAGGAAAGGGGCTCCGATTCCCTGGTCTGGTAGTAAAACACAGCAGTGTGCCCCTCAGACCTCTGGGCCCTAGTGACACTGCACTATTGATAGTTGCACCCCTGGCAGACAGCGCTGTGAGGCCACGCTAATGCCAAAACAGAGCTACACAAAGCTCAGTTAACATAAGCCAACATTACATATAACCTGAAGACTTCAGTAGAATCACACCTTCCCTTGTACACCTGCTTTAAACACACGATGCCTTCAGTGCAGAGTTTTAAGTCTGCTTAAATGAAACATATGATACAAAATCGAGCAGATGTGCAGTTTCAAAGTATTCATGCTCTCTCTACATGTTGCAGCAAGAAGTACAAGGTTCATCATGCGTCATTTACAGGTTTTCAGTGTAACTACCTAGGGGTCTCCCAACATTAAGTAAGGAATATGAATGAATGAATGATGGAGTTCAATCCATCTGTATGGACATTTTATTTTACCAAACAGAACTTGGTGGAACAAAGCCCTGTCCATTGTGCGCTCGTGTGATCTTTCTCAAACCGCATCTGTACCTCCAGGTCATGCCTCAAGTGCATGACACACATCCAAAGCCTACTGATGAAAGCAAAGGGATGTGCTTTGCCTACCCATGCTGTGAAGCATATATAGGCATAGATTCAATTGTATCCGTGTGTAGAGATCATGCTTAGGTCTGGTGGACCTCTATGGTAAACACATGGCTGGTGAGGATTGACCCCCCGCCTCCCCTCCACCGTGGAGTCACGAGGGACGTACTGCAAGTTCCTTTCCTTGACAGATATAAACCATTCCTCAATTTCTATCTGAAGTTGTTTCCAGGCCTTTCTCAAAAACAAAACTGCCTTCGACAAGGGGCGTGGCCAGCGAGCCAACATGGCGGACGCACCTTACTGAAGCTCTGCTACGATTCCCTCGATTATCCTGTATTTCACCCTGCATCCGCCCCATCCGTGCGAATGGGCAGTGTACAGCTGATGGCATCGGTCTGCGGTCGCTGCTGAGACCATAGACTCACCTGAACTGAAGGGACAGACCCCAGTGCAGACCCCCAACATTTTATGAGGCCTACCCTGAGGCGAGGCGGTCGCGGGATTGCGACACTACTCCTAGAGGCCTGCGGGAGCTGCGGCGGCCTTGAATCAGCGAGACGAGCCGTGACTGCATCCGCCGCATCCACTACACCTTTGAACTACAGCCATCACCGGGTGAGTGCGGACCCCTGCTTGGGACACTTGCCTTAAGCCGCGCCGACGGGCGCGCCCCGGGGAGCCCGGAGAGGCGGGCGATCGGGGGAGGAAGACGCAGCTGCATCTGCCGCACTCATTACACCCCCGAGCCCCGGCCGAGTGTGTGCGGACCCCCTGCTTGGGACTCCTCTTCTGAATCGCGCTAGCATTAGCGCCCTGCGGGGTCCTGGGGTGCATGCGCGGGGAGGCTGGGCCGCACACCACCATTAAAGAAGATTGCGGCCTGCTAGGCCAGCCAGTGGCCGCGCAACTGTAGTGCCTACTGAAGCGGTATCCTGCAGCAGCTCTGAGGCGGTGCGGCTCCGGGCCTCCGTCGGTCGAGACGCGCGCCAGGCACTGTCGCCCTCACACTGGGAGGTGACCATCCGGGACTCGCCTGCAGCCTGCAACTATACTGATGAGCCCTGCCATGGTGTCAGCGGGCGGCTCTGCTGCGCCCCCTTGACTGCGGACATAGTACACCGAATCGGCGCGATTTGTGGCGGCCTAGACGAGAGCCGGACTCCAGCGACCGTCGGCGCCCCTCTCCCCGACACACCGCCTGCCACACGCGCGTGACGGGAGCGCAATCTCTCTCTATTGAGGCCCTATAAATGCAGGCTGGGCACTCACGTTGTGATCTGGACGGAATGCACCCCCCGGCTGGGGAACCACTTAATGTGTGAACTGACTACACTTGCTCTCCTCCTGTTGCGCCTGCATTAAGCAAAAGGAGGAGGCCGTGCGCCTGCAGGCCTTACAGCGGCTCCTCACGTGCTGCCGGGGCCCCCATCGGAGGACACACAGACAGGGGGTACCAGCGCTGCTCACCTGGAGATAGTGAACCACCGCAAGGACCCTGGTCCCAATCCATCTGATACGGGCCCTCAGAAACGCCACGCCATACTACTGAATTGACTCCTGCATGCAATGTGATACACACGACCCACGGACACAACCAGATTCCTGTAGCCTGCTTGGATACCCCCCACTGCACAAACACACGGAGCCCGGGGTCAATGCTCTCTGCACAAAAGCTGGCGATGGGCCGCCTCCGCACCAATACGCAGCAAGCGGCGGCGCGAGCTGCCGCCCCGGACCTGGCGGCCACAGAAGACGGCGCCACCAAAGACATTCCGAATGCCATGATGCTGGTTGCAAAATTTGATTCAGTGCTGGCGGCAGTCGAAAAGATTGGCAATACATTGGAGCAGACGCGTACGTCACTTGAAGCCAGAATTGATAAAGTGGCCTCAGACTTTACCCTCTTAAAGGCGGACCACCATAACTTAGCTGAGAAGGTGCAATCGCAAGCCCAGTCATTGTCTGAACTGAAGCCCGTTACCCACAGTCATGCTGCGGCCCTACAAGATGTCTTGGATCGAGTGCACGCCCTGGAAGATAGAGTCGAAGATGCGGAGGGGCGCTACCGCCGCAACAATGTCCGCGTGGTGGGCCTTCCAGAGGGAGAAGAGGGCCGTGCCCCAGAACGATACGTGGAGCATTGGTTGCAAGACATTCTGCCTCCGGGAACACTGTCGCCGCAATTCGTGGTGGAGCGTGCACACCGCGTCCCAGCCCAGAGACCCCCTCCAGGAGCTCGACCGCGACCGTTCCTTTTCAAGATTTTGAACTATAGGGATAAGGATGCAGTTTTGAGGGAAACTCGCAAACTCCCCGGTCTTAAAGTTAGCGGCAACCCAGTCATGGTATTCCTGGATTACACATCGCAGGTGCAGAGAAGACGCAGCACCTTCACCGCCGTAAAGCACCAGCTACGTGATCTGGAACTCCCCTACTCCCTGCTGTTCCCTGCCAGGCTGAGAGTGATAGCCAAGGGCACCACCCGATTCTTCGATTCGCCGGATGACGTATGGGACTGGCTGGAGGAGTCGGGCATGTAGCTGGGGGCTCGCCCTTCCACCAAGGAGGCAACCAGGCCAGCTAATAAAAGACCCCGCCGTCGTGGGAAGCGTGGACGACTAGAAGACATGCCCTCGCAGACAGCGGCCCCACGACCGGAACAGAGCGTAGTGGAGCGCCGCAATGCCCTGGAGGCGTTTGCAACGCTGGGAATCCAAGCATATCGGAAGACTCCAGAACTCTGTTCCTCTGACTCAGCAACTGCCAGCGGGTCATCCACCCCTAGGCCTGAGGACTTTGATGAGGGGAGACCGCCTGATGTTACCCCACAGACTGCTGATGACATCGTGTGAGAGTCTTCCGTCGTTGGGTGCACTGAGGGGGACTTCACACGCAAGTATAGACTAATGTTACATTGTTGGGTCCCAATGTTGCACTTTAATACTACCAGTCTGCCTATATCCCTGTCTGCCTTTTACAATTCTGTCATTGCTATTGCTGTTGTGCTGTATCACATATGCACCTACTGTTGTTTGACTGTCTCTGTTGTCACACACATCTAACACTCACGTTCACTGGTGCGCGGATGGGGGGATGCGGATGACAACTCTGCGTCATAGGAAGGGGAAAGATACCACACCTAGTTAGGTACTCGCTGCCCACCCCCATACCAATACCTTTCATTGGTGTAGTTACTGCCACTGTTGGGCACTATACCAGTTTGGACGAGCCTCACCATGGCGTTCGCCCTCAGAGTTACACTAGTTTGAGTTCACGTTCTCAGTTTTAGTTTCTTACGAATGACCCGTAACCCCCACACATGTTATACCTGTATAGCTCCAAGGTCCACCCCGCATTGCTTGGTCCTATCCAGTAACCAGACATGACACAGTCTCAAATAGCCACGTGGAATATACGCGGCATGCACACACCCACACGCCGCTATTCCATATATTCGTACTTGCAGCGTCATAAACTGGGAATAGCTCTACTTCAAGAAACCCACATGTCCAAAGTAGAGCTGGAGTGCTTGCGTAAAAAGTGGAGGGGCCAGATTTTCGGCACCACATACTCGGCACATGCACGAGGCACATTGGTATGGGTCAGGGCGGGAACCCCGTTTGTTTGAGAGGAAGACATCAATGATGTAGACGGCAGATACACTTTCGTGAAAGGGCGCTTGAATGGTCAAGAGGTCTGGTTAGGCTCCCTTTATGCCCCGAACTCAGATCAGGCCTCTTTCCTCGCGCGTGTCTCCGAAGTGGTCGCCCGATGGAAAGGGACCCCCTGGCTTCTTGGGGGAGACTTCAATTCGGTTTTAAATGTGGACCTAGACAGGTCATTCCCACCCCTCAACAGGACCCTCCCCGCATCTAATGCGCAGGCTCTATCTGACTGGTTGACACACTGGGCTCTACATGATGTATGGCGTATTCTTAACCCGACCGCCCGAGTCTACTCCCATTACTCGGCAGTCCACGGGCTACATGTCTGCCTAGATAGACTAGTGGCCTCCCAAGCCTTGCTCCTGTTGGTCCGAGGTGCTGACTACCTAGGTCGGACCCACTCCGATCATAATCCTCTAATACTGCACCTCCGATGGGAACCATATCGTCCTCCAGTCCCCACATGGTGTCTCCAACCTAGTGCCCTTGAAGACCCGGCGTTCCGGTCGTCGCTGGGAACCGCGATTTGGCGTATTTCGAGTTAAACGAAGGCACGGCCAGCGACACGCTCATTGAGTGGGAAGCCTTCAAAGTATCCATTAGAGGTCACTGTATGGGGGCCACATGGAATGTTTGCAGACAACTCGCTGATTCGCTAACTCGAATTAAGGCTCAACTTCTACGTCTTGAGCGGGGACGGGCGGAGATTCGCGGCGCCTGGCGACACTACGCTCTGAACACGCGGAATACATTGAGCGACTTCTCTGCCACAATTATGCCACACACACAGCGCGTACACACTCTGCGGCAGACAGAGCTGGCAGACTGCTAGCTTGGTTGATCCGCCAAGACCACACCCACGCCCCGATTGGAGCATTGCGCTCGCACGCGGGTCAACTCTTGGTTACCCAATGTGATATACATGCCGCCCTGACACAACACTACACACTTCTATACCGGTCCCAATGTAACTGTGACGATCGAGATCTAGGGAGGTTCTTGGATAGTCTACAACTGCCCAAGGTGACCAGGGAACATAATGCAATGCTTAATGAGCAGATCTCGCCGGAGGATATTGGCGAAGCCTTACTATCCCTAGCATCCAGGAAGACCCCAGGGCCGGATGGGCTGCCGGCAGAATACTACAAAGCGTCCCGCGTCTCATTAGTGCAGCGTCTTGGTGCTGTCCTCACTTCTGCATTAGACTCTGGGCGGCACCCGCCCTCCATGCGTGAGGCTCATCTGATCTCATTACTGAAGCCAGGTAAAGACCCTATGGAAATGGGCTCCTATAGGCCTCTAGCCTTGCTTAACAACGACTATAAAATACTGGCGAAGGTGTTGGCGGAGCGACTGGCACAGGCGGTACCGGGACTGGTCCATGCTGACCAGAATGGTTTCGTGCCCGCCCGTAGTACCTCCCTTAACCTGCGGCGTTTCTACAGGGTGGCCACGTATGCGACTGAGGAGTGGCCGAGGGCGGGATGTATAGTACTGGACCTGGAGAAGGCCTTTGATTCTTTAGAGTGGCCTTACTTATTTGCAGTACTGGAAAAGTTCGACCTTGGCCCAACCTTCCTGGGCTTAACACGTCTTCTCTACACTGACCCAACTGTCAGAGTTAAAGTGGGCCCCTACATCTCCGATTCCTTCCCCATACGGAGAGGCACGTGCCAGGGGTGCCCACTGTCCCCACTCCTGTTTGCGCTCGCCATGGAGCCGTTAGCGGAAGCGCTGTGCACCCAATTAGGGGCTGGAATACCACTGGGGGATGCTGTCCATCAGGTTTCACTGTACGCAGATGATCTCATCTACGTAAGGGATATTACCAATATCCCTGTCCGGCTGACCCAGCTGCTAGAGGAGTTTGCCATGCTCTCTGGTCTGAGGGTGAATGTGGATAAGTCCTGCCTTTACCCGTTCAAAGATGGGCTTAGTGACCCGGTCTTCACTATGGGTGGCAGACCGGTACGGTGGACGCCTGACACGTTTCGTTATCTCGGAATTCAAATATACTGCCAACCGAGCGATCTTTTTGATGGGAACCTAGGGAGAGCGGTGACATCCATTAAATCGCAAATGCGATTCTGGAGCACACTACCACTGGCAGTCACGGGAAGAATAGCACTTACCAAAATGGTTATACTCCTGCGGCTCCTATACCACTTTACGAATTTACCGCTCTATGTCCCGGCCTCCTTCTTCGCCGCCTTTGAGAAACAGCTCAGAGACTTCATCTGGGGCAATGCCAGGCATCGGCTGGCACTTAATAAACTGTATCTGCCGGTAGACCAAGGTGGACTAGCGGCTCCTTGTTTTGAGCACTACTACCTCGCCTCCCAGCTACAGTGGATTGCGCGGTGGTTGTCGAACCGACACTGCGCGGACACTGCAACTACGTAGCTGCCCTACCTCCTGGAGCGCATTGTCACGCTGTTCCACCCGGGTGCGCGCCTGCGTCCGCCAGAACCTCTACTACTTGCTGTAGCCTACAAATGCTTCCGCAGGAGTCTGTACATAACGCGTAGCGCGATCCCCTATGCACCGGCTATACCACTGGAGGGAACTCCCATTAGGAGAATGGTACTGACAACGCTCGCACTCCGGGAATGGCAGGAAAAGGACGTTCACACTCTTGGAGATCTGTATCATGAGGGTGCCCTTATTCCCTACACAACACTTGCAGCTGAAGGGGGTTTAGCACCTGGGCAGTTTCTTACTCACCGTGCGCTGATGGCCTCGCTTACAGCGACATGGGGGGACATCAATACAGAGCCGCGGACACATCTTACCATGCAGTACTTACACGTCATGGGGCAGGGTAGACATCTGACACACTGGTTTGCAGCCTCGTTCAGGACCCATGCAGCGATCAGTCTAGATGCGCTTCGCCATCAGTGGGAACAAGACCTAGATCGCCTGTTCCCTGACAAGGAATGGACCCAAGTACTCGATAGCCCGACACGCATCCCCAGGAACATGCGCTTCCGTCAGATACAACTATACATTATACATAGAGCGTAACTCACACCTGCGAAAATCAACCAATACTTTAATCGGGGGGATGCCGTGTGCCTGAGATGCGAGGAAAGAGGAGCCGACCTAATCCATATGTTCTGGAGCTGTCCCAGGATGGGCACATATTGGAGGGACGTGGCCACATCATTACTTGCTTGCACTGGTCAAGAGATACCGTTCGAATGGCTAGTATATCTTTTACATAAATTCCGTAAGACACCCACCACAAAAGTTACATCCAGATTTCTAGATCTGGGACTCATAATGGCCAAGAGACTGATCAGTAAAAAATGGAAAGCATCTGACCCCCCTCGTATACACGCCTGGCGTAATTCCATGCTTGCATGGGCCAAAGCGGAAAGCTTCACTATTAAGCGCGAGGAAACCCTGGGGCTCCGGAAGAACCCTATTGCCACGTACTGGGACGCCATGTGCATCGAGCTGCAATATAACATAGGCACGCCACCTGCGGACTCACCTGTCGCTCAAGTCATAGACCACTAGCTCGCCCGCTGTTTGTAGCAGCGTACACACTGCGTCACTATCTTCAAGACTAGCATACACTGATCGACATGCCATGTATATATACACATCTTGAACTCGGGGAGGCAACTGGAAGCTACGTTACGTATAGACCACACATAATACTGTTTATGTCTGTGCGGGGAGTTGTGGGATATAGGATTTGTTATGTGTGTATTTTTGTTTCTTGTTTACTGGCGAGTCCTTTTATTGACGCTTATCCGTACACGAACACCAACACAAATAGTGACTCTACACGCCTATGCGTGCATGTGCACGCCAGAGCAACCAGGTATTAATATTCACGCCAGAATGAACATTTAAGATTGTGAGATTTAGACGGAATACTGTGCTGCTGTGCTCCCACTTACCTTCTCCTCCTTTTCCCCTCATATGAGTATTGGAAATGTATTGGGACTACTCGCATAGGCGTTATCCACCTAAGCTCCTTTTTCTGTCTCTATGATAATGTGAAATGTACGGATCTTGAATAAGCACTCACTTATGGCGCTAACTGTAATAACTGTACAGCCCAACTATGCATATATATGTGATTGTCATATTGTGACTGTACGAAAAATCAAAAGTCAATAAAAACAGATTCACAAAAAAAAAAAAACTGCCTTCCACTACTGTCATGTTTAAACTATGTACAATACCAAATGATCAGCATCATTCCAAAGTACCCACACCTAGTGTATTTCATGTTATTCACAAGATGGCAATTAAAAAGATATTTAGGATTTCCAGTTACATTTCCTTTCCATCAATTCCTTAAATTGAAGCTGCCCTCCTTAGTCGGGTTTCCCTCTAGACAAGCCCTCATTTCATCCTGACAAAAGTTCCTTATTTTGGAATTTCCTTCGACTGTACCAATGTAAGGGTGGTGAGGGCAAATGCTAACTCTGGGGGGTTCCAGCTCCAACCTGGGGTTTGAAAGGCTTCACTGCACCAAGTATAAAAGGTAGAATGTAAAAATCTAAGGATTCAGGATCAAGGAACAATTTGACAGTGACGCACATCTCAAAAGGATCCAAAGGCTTATATTTTGGCACTCATTCTTGGAGCATTAAGGTTGAGGAGTCCAGGCTTACTGGGAGGTGGTTGTGGGTAGAAATCATATCTATTATGAAACAATTGAATAAAGGGCATTGTTCAGCGATGCTATCGCGTAGAAAGTAAACAGGTCTAACTAACTGTTCTAAACAACATTTGTAATATATCTTTGTTAGATTTGAAATGTTACTCCCGTAATGTACGAACTTGAAATGTTCCCCTTGCAATACTCATACTCTATTCCGTGTTAAGTTAGCATTCACGGCGCCATCTTTATTGGCGCCATCTTGTTCTGTAACTGAGATCGAGTTTCTGTCCCATAATACTTGCCTCAGCAGAAAGGCTGCCTCTGTGCCTCCAGCTTGTATTTCTCAAGGTTGAAGCTTCGCTGCACTAATGAATGTATTATCTACTGTTGCATACCTTTGCTGTTAGATAGACCCGTTCCCACATCTTAGAATGGTAGGCACCGGCCGAACGGCCTTGGGGTCGAGATAACATGTACCCAGCCCTGTGCCATGGCTCATCCTTCTTTGCTTCCTTTGTTCACTGTAGCCTGAGCCGGAATTTTCCAGTCTGGCCGTGTACTTTGAGAATTGGGAATGTATAATATCTGATTTTATGTTGGGGGGAGTCAGTCCCTCGGCAGTCATCTTAGGAGACTGGTCAGACTGGGCTCCGCTGCAGCGCATTACTAATAAACTATTTGGTTTGTATTCTCTACTCTCTGACCGACTCTTCATTTATTGGGAAGACAGAGAGGTGGTCGTGAGTGACCCGAGTGACCCTAATCGGGCCACTTCCTTCATTTTTTCGAATTTCATTTGTTTGATAATTTTCTTGCGAGATGGACTCCAATTAAAAGTAGTGTTTGTTCCAAATTTGTGTGTCCTGAAACAAATAATATAAACGTATATTTACCACATTAAAATGTTTATTAGAAACAATGGCAAAAGTAAATTTCAAACAATTAGAATTTCTTTTTACATTTAAACATATGCTTCGCATCGTTTTCCCCTCTCAGTGAAACAAACATCCGCCCGTGGCCTATGTAAGCAAAATAACAAACACCAACGTTCAAAAATAAATGTTATACTTAAAACACATACTATTTTTGTTTAAACAATGGGGAAATCCAGGCTCTCTCAGGCAAGCAATACGCCAGACTCTTTCATAAATTCTGACGTTCTGTAGTACAATTAAATTATTCTATTAGCACTGCTTTATTTTGATTTTCTAAAACAATTTATTATAGTATCAGTTCATTTTCGAATAGTTAATTTAGAACAAAACAAATGTAAACAGCAATATAACTAACACCTTATTTACACTTTAGATTACAGCAGTAAAATACTGATTGGCGAAGCAAATGAAAAGGCCATACCAATTTCAGGGGACCGAGATAGGCACCGAATGTTCTTAAAGTAGCAAGTTACAGGCTCCAGGCTCTACCAATATTAAGACCCCCTGTCCCACCTAAGGAGGCAAATTAAGTATCTGAGCAACACAACTCTCTGCAGTGAATGCAGGACCGGCTCTGCACTTCAGAATACAGCCTTCAACCCACAGTATTCACTTGCAGCCAGACAACAGTGAGTACGACAGATTCGTGCAGGTCACTTGTAACACATACATCAGGTTTCCTAGCTAACTTGACATCAAAGGGAATAGCTGCTACACTGATTCTGGGATTCCTCAACTAAACTGTACATAGGTAGCTCAGCAGTCGATGTTAATACTGCAGAGCTTGATGTTTCAAAACATTCCCAATCCCACCAATAAACCTGTCACCAAAGGAACGCACACGTGCAAACTAAAACAAGCATTTTCAATGCAATAGGTCTCGCATTTGCGAGCGTTTAAGCTATTGGCATTGTAAATGACAATGCTTTTTATTTATGTGTTTTTAAAAGCAACACATATATAAAAGGCATTGTTATTTATAATGCCAAGAGCTCAAACTCTCACAAGTGTGAGGGCACTTTAATATTGGCCGCGCCCCTTTTTTTAGACGCTGCCCGCATATTCAGGTTACAGTGAGTAGCGTCTAAACAAAGGGGTGCGGCCAACATTAAAGTGAAAGCGCGTATAGTGCTTTCACTCAAAGTGAAACAAGCATTGGCATAGCCAATAGGTCTCGCCTTTGGGAACTTATAAGTGTTTAGCCAGAGATATTGACTTTACCTATGTCTTTAAGCTGTGCTGTACAGAAGTCTATTATAACTTTTCAGCATGCTGCAAAGAAGTGTCTGAAGCATTTTGTTACCTTAGATATGACCAAAAAAGCATTATGTACAACTGAACGACCATATTAAAAAAGTATTAAAAATAATGTCTTAAGTTTTTTTGTCCTTTCAATGCTGGCAACTTGTATCTGACTGTCCCAATGGTTGCTTGTTGTGTTTTTTGTTTGTTATGGGGGGGATAAATAACAGGAGGGTGAAGGTTTGTCAGTCAGTCAGTGAGAGCCTGTCAGTGAGAGCCTGTCAGTGAGAGCCTGTCAGTGAGAGTCTGTCAGTCAGTGAGAGAGTGGGAGAGTCTGTCAGTGAGAGTGAGTCTGTCAGTGAGAGTGAGTCTGTCAGTGAGAGTGAGTCGGTCAGTGAGAGTGAGTCGGTCAGTGAGAGTGAGTCGGTCAGTGAGAGTGAGTCGGTCAGTGAGAGTGAGTCGGTCAGTGAGAGTGAGTCGGTCAGTGAGAGTGAGTCGGTCAGTGAGAGTGAGTCGGTCAGTGAGAGTGAGTCGGTCAGTGAGAGTGAGTCGGTCAGTGAGAGTGAGTCGGTCAGTGAGAGAGTCTGTGAGAAAGTCTGTCAGTAAGAGAGTCTGTCAGTGAGAAGTCAGGGTGGATTCCGTTTTGATGGCCACTGGAGAGCTTTATTTTAGTGGGCAGGCACGTTCAAAGTCAGGCTGTTGTGCAATGGTTTGCTGCGTTGGACTGTGGTGTGAAATTACACCCCGCATCACAAACCCCTGTGGTGGGCAGCGGGGAGCGTGCCCAGACACCCGCCTGGAGGTAGTTTTAGTTTTAGGGAGTGTCCTTCGCCAGGATGCAGCCGATAGACGTTTACAGCGCCGAGTGTGGTTGTATATAAAACACAACAGTGTCTATGTCAGGACAGAGAGCTTTGCTTAACCACAAAGGGGATGAAGCATGATGTGGGTGTTTAGAAGGTGTATGGGACGATTTCGTTTTTTACTGCACATTTACGTGACTCAATCTGCAGAAATAGAAATCAAACGTCTTACTTTCTAACAAGCGCCTCCGCCCCCCTCTTGCTTCAGGTACTGTCAGCACAGAATACCGACCATGAGGGGCCACTCGAATGACTTCTGCGGGCTGCAAACCGGCATTCTGCAGCCTGCAGATCTGACTTCCGCAAAGAGTCCTTGAGCCGGGTGTGCGTGCAGACCAGCGCCCAAGGGTAGGGCAAACCAGAGAGCTGTAGGGTGTTACACGTGCTGGACCGAGACTACAGTTACAGCACGTCGGCGAATAACCTTCTGCTGACAGGACATGAATGGTTGCGCATTTAGCGCATTTTTGAAAACGTTAGGACAAATCGACGCTTTGACTTCGGCAGATGGCACGTTCTATGATGATACATATCCCTCGTGATTGGGCACAGCATTGAGGGGGTCTGTGTTCTAGATGATAGATAGCCGAGCCTCTGCTTCAGAAGAAGGTTGTGGTAGCTGGGGTAAATAGCCGCTTTGATGCCCTTAACTGCTCTACGAAAGGTGCCCTCCCCGTTTTGTAATGTGGACTAGGACCCGAAGTCAGGGGCGAGGGCACAGGCCACAGAGGTAGAAGGGTTTTTTAGGAGGTGGGTGAATTAGTTACAGTTGCGGACATCTGCAAATCTTGGGGTAAATAGTCCCTTTGCAGCCGGATGAAACCACGAAAGATGGTAAATTGTTCTTCGCCGACTGTCCCCGAAGCGGGAACGGGACAGTGCCCTTTAAGACACTCAGCACGCCCTTTGCTGCTCGAGTTTCTCGGTAGATGCGGCTGCTGCCTGCGGGTGGTGCGCGCGACGCGCGAGAGCGATAGTAAACAAGTGGGAGGGATGGGGGCAGTGCGGCCCAGAGCACACACACGTTTCCTTGCGGGCGCGAGCTTTGGGCACCATCTGTTTGGAAGTTAATTGCGAACAGATGTTGCCAAAGCTCGCACCCGCAGTGAATCGCTAAACGTGCACGCGTTGCCATTGCAAGCAATGCAATGCGTGCACGTTTTTCGCCTAAAAAGTGAATCAATTGCAAGAGGCCTCTTCCCTATTCAGCGCATGCGCGCTGCGTAGGCGAGACCTAAAAAAACATTTATTTCAAAAGGTTCTGTAGCGTGGCCGCTAAAGTGAAAGCGGCCCACGCTGGTAATTAAATAAGCGTGGTTCGCTAAAGTGAAAGCAGACCACGCCGTATATTAATTAAGCTCAGCCGCTATAGTTAAAGCTGACCGCACTAATTAGAATAAATACATTACTATTCAAATAAAAGCGGGCAGGTGCTGCAATGTCGTGGGTGGAATGGGGAAGAGCATTAAAGAAAATCGTGCTCACCGACTTATAAAGCAGACCATGTAACAACACCAGTAAAAGGTCCAGTCGTTATGGGAGGTAACAAATGTAGACAAGGTGGTACCAAGGAGGGACTAACAAGCCTAATAACGATTCGGAAGCCATCGTTTACAAAGAACAATGACACAAGCCAATTCAAAATATAGGCGGAAAGTGGGCGGGTGTCAAAGCCATACTCCACTACTGCATGCCTCGCAGCAGCGCATGTGCTGCCCAGGCTCGACCTAAAAAGGGCGATCACCCAGGCATAAGACAACAGAATAATAATTAACATAAACACAACAATTGTCACATGCTGAAAAATCTGTTTGACTAATGGGAAATAAGGGTAGAAGATGCACGAAAGTCACAAAGAACGTAAAACAAAATAAGAGGAAATGCTAAAGGAAACACACTTTTAGAAAAGGCCTACAGAAAAACTGCAACAAAATAAGTCACAACTGTAGACGCATTAACAAGTAACGAGGTGCGCAGATCTGCTTCTATGCAAAGTAGCGCAATAAACCGAGAGGAAGGGTGAGAAAGGCAGAAGGAAAGCAATCTGACAATAGCGAGAACGCCTCTGCGGAGCAATGGAGGCGATTGTGAACGGTTTGCACGTTTTACTCCTGTAGCAGAGTCTCTATTCTTCACATTCACTAGAAGGCTTTGTTTTCATACGCCATGCACACATCGATTTAACTGGGCAAGCTGTAGACAAGGTCACTTAGCTTAACAGGACCTGTGGTGAGTGAAGCACATGCAGGAGGGGAGAGAATGTGGGATGAATGAACACTAGCACTCCAAAGCACACAGGTGGCAGTACTGCAGGTTCCAGAGCACTCTCATTCCCGTATACTCACTCTCAAGCACTCAGCAATACTGCATGTTCTAGAGTCATTCCACTCTGTGCTCTCCATCTGTATCAGTCTGTCTCTTAAGCACACAAGAACCAGTGCTCCAGGTCCCACAAGCCCCTCGTCGAGCTCTCAACCTGTATTGGTTGAGCTTTGTCAAGCACAAAGGCAGCACTGCGGCAGGTTCCAGAACATTCTCCTTCTTATGCTATCTGTCTCGGTCTATCTCACTCCAACACAAATAAGCAGTACAGCAAGTTAAGGACTTGCCCGTTCTCACTTTCTCCACTAATCCTTCATAAAAGGGGGGCTGCAAGCCAAACTTGTTCATACAAATTCACTTGCACCAAGCGCTGAATTATTAATGCAGTTTCCGGATATCTTGATCTAAACTTCGAGGTGGTGAAAGACTCCACTGCCCCAGGAAGAGCTTCTCTGCTCAACTTTCAAGTAGGAAGGCATCAATGCACAGCTGTCTACCAATAGGACATTGTCTACTCCATGCTCCAGGTAAAAGTGTGAACCTTAAGCAACTCCATGTATTTTTCCGTCAGATCAATATCATAACTTTTTATAAATCGACCCAAAAATAAGAGGGAAGCTATAAAAATGTAGCACACATGCCGACTGCTTCCAATGTGTGCGTGTTTATCTCAGTATAGCTTCTGCTACAGTGCAGTGCATGTCCCATATTTTCTGCTCCATAGGACAAGCACTGAAGTTTTAATTAGTCAAAGTTTGATGTACATAATCGTATATGGCACGTTGAAAATATAGGGGCTTGAAGAGACCGAAAGCTTACCCTATGGATTTGCTCACTATTAGAGATTTGCCAGTGCTGCCCACCTGTCTGTCACCAGACACCCTCATCGCTGCATGATAGAATACCAACAAATGCCAAAAATAACTACTAGGTTATCTTAAGATGGGCACAAAATTCAAGAAAAACAGACGGAATACAAGATGGCACGTGTCCTACCTCCATCGCTCTTACACTGCAAGTGTGAGGAGGTATAAATATGCTGCATAGAAACAGAGAACAGACTCGCTCGTGAAGAGAGAATGAAGGCCTACGGCAGCCATGGAAGGGTCGTGTTTACGATATCACATCTGATGGCACCTCTGTAACAGGAAGACCAAGCTGAGAGTGACCGTGTAACGGGGTTACAAAGATTCACATGACAGGAACATCTTGCAGGCATAAATTTTCATTTTACAAACCTGTGCAATCTTCAATTTTAATCCACGGGCTGTGAACGAAGAAAACAACTCCCAAAGTAAGAATGCATTACGAAACGAGGTGTCCCGGCGCCAGGGAGCCATATGGTTATGCTATCGTAAGGACCCTAAACTATCTGTGGATGTAAATAACACAGCACTGCAAGGGCTGATGGCGTTTCCAATTCCCGTAACCCTGTAGATGTTTTTCGACCACATCCTGTTAATATCTATGCTATTATGTAGGGGGCTTCAATACAAGCGGAAGCACATAGCCACTGAAGGGGGCATACAGTGTTATCTAGAGGGAATATATACAAACCTAGAAATAATGCTCTGATGGTCGTCCCATTTGAGCGTGACTTTGCTAGGAGAAATCAGGCTTGTCTCAACTTCCTCTAATAATTGTATTTATTTTATTTATTTGAAAAGTTTTATATAGCGCTGGCTAGACCCGGAGGTATCAGAGCGCTTTACATGAGGACGAGCATTGTTTCAGAGCATAGTTACCAGTTACATAGTTACAAGTTACACAGTTTCAGAGCATAGTTACAAGTTGCTGGAGCGTAGTTACATGTGTTAAAAACATATACGTAAGGGAAAAAGCAGGCAAGGGGAGAGATTCAGGGGAGAGAGGATAGGAGATGGGGAGGTAGACAAAGAATGAAAGAGGGAAAGAGGTGGGGGAGGGTGAAGAAAACACAGCTGGGAGACCAGGAAAAAACAGTGTCCAACGTCCGGTGTGCTGTGATCCCAGTGGAAATGGTGTCAATTCCCACACCTCCACTGTGCGCGGCTCCCCCGACGCTGTGGACTCCCCCAGGGGGGCCCCCCCCCCCGAGACTCCAGGGAATAAACGCTGGATCCCTCCCCAACAAGGGGAGAAGAAGTGCTTTGCTTCCATCCCAAAAAATCTTTAAACACCCAAGGAGTAACATCTCCGAAGATGCCTGATCTCTGTTGCCAGTGCTTTAAATGGGCCGGTACTGAGTACCGGCACCTTTTTATTTTGAGAGGGAGAGTGCCTGAACTTCTCAAGAGTGACATAATACTTCTAATTGAAGAGTACCGGTGTTCTTCTCAGAAACAAACAGGTACTTTGGTACAGGGTACCTGCAGTTCTATTTTTCCATTTCATTTACTGTCTGTTGCAATGTGTTGTTTAAGTCCCTGGCTGAAGGTTTAGTGACAGATACATCGAAAAATCATTGGAGGAGAGGCCACAGACTCTGCAAGCTTGACAGTTTGATGGCAGCTCTGGAAACTGTGAGGTGAAAAACTGGCCTTCTTTTTATCCGGGTATCTCCTTTGGCTCGTGCTGTACCGAGATTCCCGTTGCGCCAACACGCTCAGGCCCATGTTGAAACTCCAGCGAAGCAGAGAAGCTTCCAGCGACCTCACAACACCTCGGAGGCACTCGAGCCCAATTGTCAGCTTTCCAGTCAGAGTTTTATTTATTTATTTATTTATGCGTTTTTATATAGCGCGGCACTCTCCCTCCGGACCGAGGCGCTCCTTCCACTTACAACCTGCTCATTACCGGCTCCCGGCTCGCCGCCTCCTCGTAAAGCCTGTAATTACTTTAATTATAATAATAATAGACCACCTTCGCCCTGGCTCTCAGCGGTTTGTGGCTGAAGAGATTCGACAGAGGTCGAGCTTGAGCATAGGTGCAGTGTGAGGGGATGGGGCCTATCCACAAACATCCAATGACAGGAGCTTAAAAACAATAGACGTCACCCACCGCAACGTGAAGAAAAGGCACAAGTCGGCACAATACATAAACTGTATGACAAGTTAAACAAGCGCGGGGTACAAGAAATGACACAGATGTGAAAAATGTGTACTGGGACTTTCTAGTTATGTACTTTCCCAAAGAGAAATTACGAGACACCCAGTTCTGGCAAAACATCAAATTAAATTTTAAATCTCAGGTGCATTCTTGCATTCCTCTTTTCAAATTGTGCCTAAGCTCTCCAGCATATCCCATTTTTAACAATAGAATGTTCTGTCGATAGTGCTTCACACCGCACTTTTGCCATTTCTCAGCGCTTTAAATAGCAAGTATTGCTACCGGCCAGTTTAGTTTTGCTCAATTTAATGACGTCGAGTCGAGTAGGAGTTGCCGCATATTTCAGCAGCGAGCGTTCAACTCCACAAACTCTTCTGTGGCTTACAGGTCCTAACAGTCGTGTACTCGGGTGATAGTTTTGTGTCGCTTTCGTTCACAATCGAAACTGGCAGTTTAAATATATGTTCACCTTCTATTTCTGGTATTTCCAGCCTGCCAGTGCTCTTGGGTGGGAAGCGCTGTTATTTGTGTTTGAGAGTTAGCCTAGCTGTTTACCGAAGTGCCACAGCCTGCCACACCATGCTGTTGGTCTGTTTCTCCCTTGTGCTCGAGGGGTTACTAATGGCGCACTTTACTGTCGGTCCATTTGTGCCTTCATCTCAAGGGAACAGTTGCTCTCTGCCACGCTGCCCCTTCCCACACCCACCTCAGCTCCCACCCCAGACCTCAGCATTATCACAGTTTTTAGGATACAATAAATATTCCTGCTCTAACTAGTACTTGAATGGAACGGCCCATACTCTTCAAATGCATGCACAATTTTGCTACACGTGGGTGCTGAAAAGTAGCAAGTAGTGACTTTTTGTGTGGTTTGCATGTCCTTGTTTAGTTGCTTCTGATGACAGTATAAAGTGTCACAGTTTACAGAGTACGCAGTTCTTCTCGCACCGACACTTTTTTTGATTAACAAACTTTAGTAGCAAAGTCTGAGATCCTGAGCTTTCGCGCCAACGGTCAGCGGCTCACGCGCCATTTTACTCAGTGCGCGCATGATGGAATGTTATTAAATACTTGCTGTGAATGCAAAACCAGTCCGTATTCACACGTTAGTACTGTGGGTCGCGCGCGGATGCAGATATCTTAAATTGCATGCTATTCATTCAGATCTATACAGGGCCTACTCAACGTTCCTCCTCCCTTCTGTCATCGATATCATGAGTGCCACTGCATCCAGAATTAACATTTCCGACTGTTTATAAAACGCGAAGATTCAGTTCTTCTGATTGGGGTTCTAAAAATGTTAACGCAATGCACTGAACACTGCTTCCACAGCACTGCAAACTGCGCCCCTTGATAGTTAGCTAGGCCGGTTTGAGCAGATCTGAGTCTGATAACATGCCTTCGTTTCCATGCCAATGTGTACTCTAAATGTGGTTTTATTTTTTAAAGAGTGGGCACACCTGGTCCAACATTCACCTATTGCTGATATTTTAAAATATTTTATGTTGTCACTTTTAAACTGACCGACCTCGTAACAAGCCTTTACTGTGAATTATGACAGACAGCCATTAGCAATAAATCCCCCTCCACAATCGGCGAGTGTACTGAACAAACCTTGCGCGCGTGCGTGGCTGGTTGTGGGACCGCCCTTCCCACTTTTTAGAATGGAAGCGATACAAATAGCAGTTTCTTCGTTCAAATGTTCATTCTGCTTTCAGTCCCCCCACTAACACAAATACTTTCGTAGCATAAAAGCTGATAGGTGCATATGTGTCTGTCCCCCTCCGTCACCCATCGCAGATTCATCTGAAAAGACGGCCTCCCGCCCCCTAACCGCAGGCCTCGGCGCGTGATGGAGTGGGAAAATGTGCGTGTTTTCTTGCCCATAAATCACGGGGAGCAGGTCTGAGAAGTACCCCTTTAATCATCCGACCAGGGAGTCCGTCTGTCTGCTTCTAAAGAAACTGCTTGAAAGTGAAAGCGGGCATGGTGGGGAAAGCACGCCGTGCCCGCAGTAGGAGAAACCCATTAAAGAAAAGAGTGCTTACAAACTAAAATAAGACATGCCCTGTCGCAGCCGAAGCAAAGGGGCCAGTCGCCATAGGTGTTTACAAATGGAGACAGGGCGGTACTAAGGAGGGACTAACAAGCCTGTTTACAAATCAGACGCCAGCATTTACGAAGGACACCGACACAAGCTAATGGCAAATATCGTCAAAGAGTGGGCGGAGCTTCCATTACATACTCCACTACAACAAGTCTCCCCTAGAGCAGCGCATGCGCGCTGACTCTAAGCTCGACATGACAAACATTTCATGGTGAGGAGGGGGTGCGGCCTCTTGCCAAGAGGTACCTACAAGGCACTTTTGCCCCAGCACTGCTTCCAAAGCCACTCCTCCAAAAACAAAAAGCTTACCGAGGCTGGTGCCCAAGTCCTGGGGTGTTTTCACATCCTTTAATTGACGTCGACAGTTAAATCCTCCGAAAACGAGCTGGAAATCCACTGTTGACAGTGGTTTCCAGCTCGTTTTCCCTGCCACTGTTTGGTATCGGCTCCTCACCAGGTGATCGTGTGAAGGGAGCCGATATCGTGTGCCACATGGTGGCACGTGTGAGTTGGCAGGTCTGAGAAAGGTTGAACATACTTCCTTAATGATTGCTGAGTTGCCACATGGATTTGGGGCAACGGTAAATCTGCGTCAATGTATATGGTCAAAATAGCTTGGTGTTCAGAAAGTCTATGGGGCCATAACTGAAAATGGAATGGGACCAAAGAGGCTCAAGTGAAAGAGAAAAGAAGTGTGGGATAGCTCTAGTGTTGCCCTGGGCTAGATGGATAAAGTGAATTGTGGGACGGGGGGAATGGGGCTGGACAAGGAAGTGTTGCTGGAATGTGAATTTACCTTGAAAAAATAAAAGATAAGAGGTGTTTGGCAAAACAGGAACACTTGGTTTAATTAAACGCTGTGACTGGGAAACAGTCACAGAAAAGGGACTGAGGACTGTCTCACCATACATTTGTTCTCAGTGCCAATATATAGTCTTTGGAGCACCATAAAACAATTTAGATCTTATTTTAGAAAAAGGAATGCAGGACTAGTCATGGAGCCGTAAATCAGGCCACCTGATTGAGAATGCAGGTGGGTCTTGACCTTGCATGAACACAATGAGGGCCAGTGGGTGAAGTGTCCAGATGTCCGGCATGAGGAGCACGTGATCACTGCATGTACTGTGTGTGCTGTGTTCTGATTGGCAGAGTATTCCTAACTTTGTGGGTCATCTGACTTAGAGGGCCAGTGGCGCAATGGATAACTCTTCGGACTACGGATGGGGCATTTGACTTTATGGTGGTTTGGGAACGCGTGCACCCCTCCGGCCATATGTGCTTCATTGGGTCCAATCTCCTGGGTCCATTGTGGTGTTGCTGCCTAGCTATGGGACTAATCTGGGTTTTTCCTGTTTGTGCATTTGTCCGGTTGGTTAAGTGCCATCCCGCCTGTAATCTGTCAATCAGTAACCTATATCGCGGGGCCTGCCTGACCACATATTTCTTATTCAGGGTTGATGGAGAGGTCGTTTCGGGAGATTTTGACAACAGTGATTCAATCTCATTTTTAAACAAGCATGTATTGCAGCGTATTTCGACTTCAATATTAACATTAGCATAAGAGATTCTTCACCACCAAGGGAAACAGTGCGAATGTTCAGAAGGGAGTCCTACATCTTCCAATCTTCAACACCTGTATATCACAGACACTAGCTCTGTTCACCATTTGCATGACTCCAAGATCTAGATGCACACAAGACTAGAGCTTTCGTCAAACAGGGGTTCTTCCACTGGCCTCTCATGATTATAAAAGGGTTCTTTCTGTGTTGCCACAATAAGCAGCTAGGCAGACTAGAACAGGATCTTCGGAAAGCTCATTCTCCTCATACAGGTCCTTGCAGTAGGTCTTTCAACCAGGCCTCTGGTCTAGTCCACAAAGCTATGGAGAGGTCCCCTCTGGTCAAGCAGTCCACTCCCACCTCTTTCTCTGAGGGTACAGCAGCTGAGGGCGGTGCCGCGATTCTACGCCTACTGCTGGTACCGAGGATTTACCAGGTTCACACCTTCTTCACTGAAATGCAGGTTGTTTCTTTAGAAGTCAAAGGGTAACTAATGTACTGGCTCAGGTTCCAATGCATTTCCAAACCTATGGTCGCCAGACGGACAAGAAGTCAGAATTACTGGGGGTGCCACCTGTGAAGTTCGGGTCCTGTTGTTCAGTTGATTCAAATGTCTTTCCTGGCTGCAGAAAACAGTGAGGAGGAGATGAAATGCAATTAATTTTCCGGGATGTTTCTTGGGTACACACATCAAGTCTGTCCAGGTTTCTATTGCTAGACGGATCTTGCTGGTTCAGCTAGCATCCACTGGGAGGAGGCCAAAGTGCTCAGAAGCATTAACTGCTACAGCTGTTTGTTGCTGAACAAACTTTGAGACAGATGTGTTAAAGCCAGAGACAAAAGCATCTCACCGACAAGGAAAATGTTGCCACTTAGGAAGCAGGCTGGGGTTACCCACAAAATGAACATATTTTATGGGAAGCGAAATCGAAATGGCATTCACTCCCTTCAAAGGCACCTCCATTTCACGCATAGTGCAGTAATATAAACAGAAAGGAAAGAGAAGAGTCAACAGTTGCAAGCAGCTAACTGGATTTTAGAATTAAGTCCGAATGGTTCTCATCAAGGGGTTCACGTAATTGGCGGTACCCATGCAAACCATTTCCAGCTGTCCAACCCTGGAAAATGGATGCATAAATTGATTTTATTAGTTGAGGCGGGTTAAGTACACACCTCAAGGAATAACCACAATCTTTATCAAAGTGAGCCCTTAAAGACACTAAGTTAACCTGAGCTCAACCCGCCTGGTAGTTATGACACTGAGCAGACAAGCTTGACTTAGAGACAATGTGTAATGCATTTCTTCAGTACTAAAAGAGTAATACAGTCTAAATGCAAAACAAAAACAAAACAAGCATTGGCATAGCCAATAGGTCTCGCCTTTGGGACCTTATAAGTGTTTAGCCATGCAACAGTTGATGTTGTTGCACCAAGGATATTGTGCTGGATAACTAAACACTTATAAGGTCCCAAAGGCAAGGCCTATTGGCTATGCCAATGCTTGTTTAAAAAGAAATGACCTTGAGGGGCGTGTTTTTTTTTTATAGCTACTGCCGTTAGCCAGGAGCCACCACAGGATAACATGATGAAAAAGGTGCTGGAATTTTGAAATTCTGCAGCTTCTGGATTTTCTGCATAATTATGAATTGACTGCAGCTGCTACATAACCCATTATCTGTTGTACAACTTGTAGATTGCAAAAAAATAAAGCTATGTTTCTAGTTCAAAGAGATCAAAAGTTACTAAAAATGCACCACACGTGGAGCTGCCTTTGGGTTATCTTGTCACATATCAGGTTATGAGTGCAGCTTTCAAATGTTACGCTGATAGTAATTGAGTGAAACTTTACCCCCCGTGCAGTACGTGTGTTAAAATGGCAAGAGTGTAATAAACCTGCCACAAAATGTGCCAGGTTGTATTGCATAAAATGTATTTTTTCTTGCCACATATTCAATCCTACCGCATAATTTCGTCAACCGCTGACGCATAATTGCTGTGTACTGACAAGTTTCATACTCGGATCCGGACGGCAAGTAATGACGGCAATAATGGCCACGTCCAAACCACTGTACCACCCAGTGATCCCAAAGTCTCACTATTGTCTGGCTTCACTTGCCCCATTGACTTTAAAGGGGCACACACATGTAAATCGAGATACTTATTCGTAATATTAACTTTTGGTCAAAACCCCTGCAACGTCACCTCAGTATAATCTTGGAACTTGGAACACATGCTCTTTAACTCTACCCACGCCCAATAATCGTCCAAAAGGCAAATGTACTAATGCTTTTCCCTTCAAAGCTTACAGATATCCCCACCCCCTCATCCCATAGGCACTCGGAGGATGCCGGAACAAGACGTGCAAACGAAGGAGCCCACAATCATGTTGGCATAGGTGGGTCCCCCTGGTCACAGTCAAAGCACTTGCGGTTGTGCGGGAGGCTCGTCATCTCCCGTAGCAGCTTTAAGTGCTTTTCCTCTTGCTTGCGCTTGGCGCTGGTGGCCATGGCGGGAACGAAGGTGGGCTCTGTGCCGGCTCTGCAAATACAAGGGGTGCACGTACTGACGCGTGACACCTACAGGAAGGCGGCACCAGCCCAGCAGCAAACAAGCAACGGCCTCCGCTCTAACCTCGAGCCCGGCGGCCGCTGCCCTGGGCGACAGCACAGGAGGCAGTCGGGCAGGGCGAGCGCCATAGAAAGAGAAAAGGGACACAGTTTTAGGCTGAGAAAAGCATAGAAAACGGACAAGGACGAAGCACTCAGTGAACCTAGCAATTTTTGTAGTGATGTTTTTCTATTCCCTACAAAATTATTATTTCTCTTGTTAAAATAAATATCTTTTCAAGTGCGACAGTTAAATTAAATATCCTTCACGGAATATTCTGCAGTAGAGACCGTGATTGCTGATTACGTTACTTGCAGATATTTCGATACTTGAGTAATGGTTTAAATATAAACACGAGTGAGCCTGCCTGCTCACGAAGATGAGGTTGTGAGAGAGAGGGGGAGCAGGAGGTGAGCCCGCGAGTGATGCGCGCGCGCTTGGGAGAGCAGTCTTCACTTTTCAAGCACTGCACTCGTGCTTGTGGCGCGCCGCTGCTCGCTCCCGCAAGGTGGATGCCGCCACAAGCACGAGTGCAGTGCTTGAAAAGTGAAGACCGATGGCTAAATGCCCTCCTAGAACAGCGCATGCCTAGGCGAGACCTAAAAATGACTTGGAAAAATAGAGCAAAATATAACAAACAAAATGACCCAAAAAGACAAAAACAATACAATAAGGTCAACTACACATGATTTTTTAAAGTTTTAAGTAGGAGTAACTCCGAGAAGCACAAAGTGCCAATGACAGTCAATGGTTGTGGTAGACTGAGACCTAGGTGCAATTTGACGCTGACCACGATGGAGTGCAGGTCGGATCCACCAACCAGGATCGTCCTGGTCAAAGATTTTACCTTCTTACTTATTCTCTTAGTCCCAATTCACCACACGACTACACTTTTAAAGCCTCCCAGGACCTCAGGAGAGGCACTTGAAGACTCGCAGTGAGGCAAGCAGAGTCCAGGTCCAGTTGTCGCTCATCAGCTGGGCAGTTAAAAAAAAAAAAACACCTCTTGTAGCTTGTTGTATCCCTGTAGTTTGAACAGGAAGTTGGACTTATGACCCTTGGTGTCCACTTCTTTGTCCTGGGGAAAGAGCAGGCCCAGTCCTTTAGGGCTATTCTCAGGTCTCAGACAGCAGATTCAGTCCTCTTCCGATCTTCCACAGGTTAAGCAGTGTTCTGAAAAGGGTGCCTGGAGATGCCACATTTAAGTCTTTATATCTAGTATGAGCTAGAGGGTAGGAATGGCCCCTGGGTATGCCCCAACCATTGGGGTAAAGATTCCTAGGGCTAACTCTACCCACTTTGAACATTTTCAAGATGGCTGAAGTCTTCATTCATAATAAACTGTGGCTCTGAGAGTTGGGGGTGTGTGGGGGGAGCGTACTATGGTAAACTTAGAGTCCTCCCAAATCTAACACTAAAATGCAGTGTGATGCATTCCCTTTACCACAACCTCAGAGGAGACAGAGGTCTGGAATAAAAAAAGCTGAGTTTTCAGCAACCAGACAGTAGATACACATGAATTGTTTTGGCATACTGTTTTTCTCCTTTGAAGTGCACCCTAAATGTTATATGTAAACCCAGCAGACCTGTCAAATAGGCTTTGACACTCATGTCAAAAAAAGGTCCAGTATGACTGGCGACTGTCTAGCTGGGTGGACAAAAGAATGTCCCTTCCCAAGTGTCGGCTAACATTGGCCTGTGACAGCGGACGCCTCTTTGAAGTGCACCTCAAGTGGCATATGAAAAAACCGAAGCAGAACTGTCAAGCAGGATGCGACATTCAAGCAGGACTTGACACTTTAAATGTCAAAAAGTATCCTCACAGCTCCAGCTAGCATATTAAGCGAGGTTCCGAGGGGTCATCTCTATCCTTTCAGGTCAGCCTACTGTTTGCTCCTAGGAGGTACTTTGCACCCCCCCTCACACCTATTCAAATGCTAATTACTGGCCTTTCAGAAGAGGGAGAGTCAAATGCAGTTAGCCTCCAGCATTTCAGGCAGGGAAAAGAACATTTCTAAAAGTTACTTTTCCGTAATACTTAGAAAAAAATCTGACTTCACCATTGAATTTGATTTTAAATAATTAAAAATATTGTTTAATTATTTTTCTAGCTAGTCCGATTCCAGAGATACAGTATTAGTATTTAATATTGCATTCCAGTGTTTTTCTACGGAACAGCCAGACTTGCTACAGTGAAAATAGTTTTGAGGTGCTAGTCACTGGAAGAACATCTTAAGTATTAAACTTTTACATGTTCTACTTTTAAATACCATGCACCTTGTCTTACGGGCAATAAGGCAGACTTAGGGGTGACTTATAAATATTTATAAGGAAAGTTTAAGCGAGTCAAAGGAGGTTATTTTGACAGGTTTAATTTGCACTTTTAAAACTGCACAGCCAGGCTACAATGGCAGGCCTGGAGACAGGTTTTGCTGTGTTATTGCAGTGGATGGCACAATGAGTGCGGATAGCATTTGATTTACAGGCCCTCGATACACTTGGTACCATATACGAAGAACTCGTAGGCAAATTCAATAAACCAATCAGGTGTAAATCAATTTTACCATGCTGAAAGGAGGAGCGCAAGCATTTTACCACTGGTTAGCAGGGGTACATTGCACAGAGTTCTATAGTCAGTCAAAATAGGGTTCAGCAAAAAGGCAAAAAAATCCGGGGTGACCCTGCAGAAATGGCAAGTTTCAAATAGGATGTATCAACCTTCAAGTAGCGTGAGGGTACATTGTGAGCTTAAATTCTGGGTGTACACTCAGTCTTGTAGAGTCCAGAACTCTGCTAGAAGAAGGAAACACAGAAAACACGTGCAGTGTCAGCCAGTGGGGTCATAATTCCTGATGACTGGACAGAAGAGATACCAGGCTAGAAAGAACGCAAAATATGGAGGCCAGATGGCACGGTTCACAATGCCATAAAGGTCATTTGGCTCAACCGCCACTGTCTGAACCTCTGCTCAAACCGTTCATTGTTTTGTCAATGCTATCTCTGCCAATAAATTTTGTGAAGTTGCCACTTCTGTAAACCCTACCTACTATCCGCTTCAATCTATATTGCCAAATCTCATACTGCTGATTCATGTGTTTTTTGTTGCACCTGGGTAATTCATGTCCCAGTTAGGCATTTCCCCATGGGTTGCAGAAAAACTGACTTATTAATCCTTTGCTGGGAAAAATAATGCTTGATCATATTTTCGGCTAACCAATTTTTGCGAAAGAAGAAGCACCGATGTGAACCTTTACAACTGGAAAATTGCATGAGGCAGAATAGTTTTCATGGCACCTACTAGTCCAGTTTAAGTCCAGGATGCAGTACTCAGATGCCTATATTTAAGATACTGGATAACTCACTGTGCATACTAGGAAGAGATCGCTTGTGGCAGTTTGTGCTCTTGGCCTGGCAGTTCGAGCTGGACTGTACCCATTGGGAGCAGGGTCAAGACGGATTTGCATGTGGCTGGGTCTAAACTGGAATGGCATGGCGTGCAAAAAAAGATGTATTTAACCCAGATCTGTGACTGGAGGTGAATGTTTGATTTGTTCAGCATTCAGTCCATCACCTGCTCTTTGTGCATTTGTCGCCCTAAGTGGGAAGGGTATGCCCAGACATGGGTCCCGTGCTCGCTACACCGCCAGATTCAAGCTAGCCTGGCTGATGAGCAATGATACTCCGAAACCGTTCCCCGGATGCTTGTTTCTGGTCCATGGAGGACCTGGCCTGGCAGTTAGGGCTGGACTGTTCCCATGGGGAGCAGGGTTAAGACTGATTTGAGTATGGCTGGGTCTTAACTCGAATGGCATGGTGTGAAAAAAAAACAATGGATTTAACCCAGATCTGAGACTGGAGGTGAATGTTTGATGTGTTCAGCGTTCCATCCATCATCTGTTCTTTGTGCACTTGGATCTATCAGCAGCATCTGACAAGTTTACCCTTTATTTTAGAGACCTTCCTGAAGTTCAGGGGCCCACAGCTGGGCTAGCTGTCATCGTTTTGTGTGGTATCTTCCCGTCTGAAATCTTAGATATGTAATACGTAGAATGTTAATGAGTCACAGAAGAGAAAGTTGAGGTTGTGATGATTTGAATTGAGGTAAAGGGAAAAAGAAGCAGCGAAGGAGCGGTGGCTGAGGTGTAACTCTTGGATCTTAATAAACCACCTGTTGTGAATGTTTTTTTAACTAATCATCTTTGCTACCTTGGCGACAAGTGGCAAGAACCTCTTTGTTCACCCTCACTCAACACCTCAACACGACCCACTCGTATACATTATTTAAGAAACTTGACTCTTCATTTATCCTTCATCTCCAGGAACCTGATTTTGACAAGTAAAATTGTGCTGAGCTTGTCTCATTGTTTCTCTATATTTGTTGGATGTACTTAAATCTGAATCCTGCATTGTAACGAAAACTAACCTTACACGTTCATCACACACCCCATGCGTGAACACGCATAATCAAGTACTTGCTATCTTCAGTGCATCTACAAATATCGAACATCGATCGGATGCCATTCTTCTAGTAAGCAAGTGTGTGCATGGTCTTCAAACAAGTGAGAATGCACTTTTTCTTTGGCCGTCCTTAGACATCAGCGTATCTGAATTCGGTCTGATTGTGCAACTCACTGGGTCCTCAGAGACCTGTCGTCTGAAACTTACAGGAAGTCTGGATTACTCCAGGGTGAAACACTTCCCATCATGTGACCCCTCCATGACATTTTTCTTAAGACGCGCCTCCTCAATTGCATCACGCCATCCTGGTTCAGGCTGGAAATGTACTGTTCGAGTGAAATCAAGCATATGGGATACAACACTGTGGAGTTATAACTCAACTTTTCCTCTGCAGCTTTTCTCTCTTTGCATAATTCAGCCTAGGTCTCAACGGTTCAGTGTGTCGTGGTGGTTCTTTGTGTTTTTTTTTTTTTTTTAAAGTCTTATTTTTCTTTTCAGGTTGACACAATTTTTGGGTGTCATATCGGATACCGGTGTTAGCCATAGGATCGGATATAAAAGTTCATAATGTGCATCTGTTAAATAGACACACGCACATAGATATAGGAGATATATATATATATATAGATATATATTCTCAATATGCAGAATGTCCGCCCTCCTCCATTTTTTTACCAAGTCCAGGGGAATTGGTTTTAATGTGTGGAAAATGGTGCTTTCACATTATGCAAAGCTTTGTGGTATTTTTCTGAGTGCAGAACACAAAAACTCTTTATTGATGCATTGTCTGGGTCTGGATAGTCAGTAGGTTTTTGAGTATTTACCAGAATTATCAGTGGAGGATGCACAAGACTTAAATGAATATGAAATTTGTTTTTAAAAAACCTGACTTGCATTATTTACCTCAAGTGTTCATAAATCTCGATCATCATCATTTTGGGAATTACATGCAAAGGTCTGGGGAAACTGTAGAAGAATATATCAGTATTAAGAAAATTGCCTTCCACATGCAATTTTGGTTCGAATAATAACAAGCGTTTTAGGGATCGGTTTATGTTAGGTTGTAGTATTGAAAAGGCTAAGGAAAGCTTTTGGTTAAAGGATAACCATTCTCTAACTGAGGTAGTAACCGTTGCGAAGTCATGTGAACATAGGATAACTTGTCTTCTAAATTTTCTCCTCCCATGAAGGTGGTCAAGGTATTTAGAAATGCAATAAAAACACATGACCATAAAATTTGCTATTTGAACAGGTTGGCTAAACTATCTAGTAATGAGAGCTTGAATCAAAGGCGGGCAGGTGAGCAAGGAGATCAATACATCAAAACCAAGAATCTAAGGAAAAGTGCAAGATGTAGCAAGAAACCTGTTCATCTGAGAGATTATGTATGTTTTATTTATGACTGATGCAAAAAGAACAATTGATGGACAGAATGCAGAACAATGTCATACATTCACCCCAGTACAGAGATCTGGGCCTAAATCCATCGTTTTTTTGCTCACCATGCCATTCCAGTTTGGACCCAGCCATATGCAAATCAGTCTTGACCCTGCGCCCAATGGGAACAGTCCAGCCCGAACTGCCAGGCCATATATAAGAAGGTTGTCATGTGATAAAATTGCAAACAGTATTTAAATAACTGCCTAAACTACCAGCGCGTCACGTGATCAAGTCCCCTATGGCAGCAGCATTGTTTGGGGAGCACAAATAAACATTGCAAATTGAAGACTGATGAGGTCCGCGCTCTTTCTTTGTGCCCGGTGAAACTGACATGTGGAGAAGGAGTTTGGTGAATATTTGGAAACTGGCTATCTCCTCCAGTTTCGAACGCAGACCCCTCTGAGCAACAGGGCTTACCTGCCAAAACGGAGTAACTGCTCGGAAGAGAGTTTTGTAGGAATCCGGGAGGATTGTTGGCAAACCAGCCCCCCAACGGAGCCGAAAATCAACGGAATCGGATGGCATGATACCTCCACTTTGAAGGTAAGCTAAGGCGGGTCGGAGGACGCGCTGGGGGCTTAGCCGGGAGTGAGGGGTTTGTGACGTGCCGCAACAACCATTGCTCCAACTTGGGTTTAGAGTTTTTCTTCAGGTCAACCGACGGGAATATAGTGGACACTTGCTCGGTTCCAGCGTGCTGGAGCATTCCCTGACTTGACACATTGAATATTATTTCAGTAAGACTCCCAACAACAAACAATGGCTGCCGACGCGCTGCGAGAAAGAGAGCAAGCGGCAGTGGCAATGTTCAGCGATGAAGCCGAACACAGAAAAGACTCAAACTCCCATAATCCACTAAGTGAGCCAAAAAATACCAGCATGAAGGAAAAGAGTAAACAACTAGAGAAGGCGATGCGTACTGAACAGAAAAAGTGGTGGGAAGCAAAATCCCTACAGCGTTATATAGATGTTGAACGCGTACCACGAGGATTAAGAATCTTATTAGCCCCCAGTTACGAAGCTCCTGATCGTGACATGATGAAAGAATGGGCTGAGACTAATTTAGATTCGTCAAGGAGATTACTGTGTATCTTAGTAAAGTATGTTGAAAAAGATTGTGCTCGTTTATCTGTGGAGATTGAAAAAATAAACAAGGAATTAGATGAAATGGGGCAAACTGATGAACTTGAAAAAATCAGAAATGAAATGAAAAAAAGATTAAAAAAAGAGGAAGACACGATAAGGGAACGGAAAGCTTACAAGTTTCACCGCGACAGGTGTGATTATGAATGTGGCCGCATATTCACGTTCGCTAGGAAATTTGATAACATGAAAGCAGATAAAGCAGGCTCGCGGCAACATAACTCCACTGAGGTAACAGTCAATAATCTACAACCTGAACTAACCTCAGCATCTGATGCGAGTTCAACAGTTGACAGTGAATCAGAGATGGATGTACGCCGCAAAATAAGGCAGCAATCAACCCGTCGATTTTCCCTAACAGAGGAGGTTGATTTTTTATGCAAAGAACGTCTCCAGTCCCTGCGCCCGAGAAAACAGCAGAGCAACCAGCCGGGCAACCAAGAATCAGTAGGAGCAGGAGCAGAAAGCGCAGGGAAAGGCGCAAGGCAAAAAAACGAAAACAAGAGAAGGCAGCCAAAACGCCAGCAATACCAACAGTGGAGGAAGTTACACAGAATGTCCTTGAGCCAGAATGTGAATCCAAAATAGTGATTAATTTGACGGACACAATATTAAACAAAGCGGAAGAACAACTACTGGCCCTTGGGCTTTCCTATTGTCCTGAGAGTACCTTTAATTATGCGGCAACCCGAGTTGATATATACAAAGGTGTGAGAAAATTAAAACTGCAGAAATATTTCCAACACAAAAAGAAAATCCAATATGATTCAGTTAATAAGGACATTGGCGGCATAAGTGACCTAACCCAATGTGATGCCATGATACATACAAGTGAAAATGATACAGAGAGGCAATTGGTGGAAGTACTACAGGGATTACTGGACGAGGATGGCAATGATAATACTTACCAGGAAAAAATCAAGTCACCTATTCCCACGTATCGAGCAGGCCTCACACCATTTAAACCACCATCAACCTTTTATCCGATGATGCCTAAAGACTCAATAGATGCCTTTCAAGAGCAAGTTATTAGTGATTTAAAAAATCTTAATCACAAACTCCAAGGCATTAATAAATTGAAACACAATATTAAAACCAAGAAAGATATAAAGGAGATTCAATATCATGAATTAATGACAAAACTGACTAACAACAATGAGATAGTCATCAGAAGTGCCGATAAAGGTGGCAACGTGGTGTTATGGAAAAAAGATCAATATGTTAAAGAAGCAATGAACCAACTTAACGATAATACCTGCTATGGTCTCAGCAACAAACAAGCATTAACCACAATGTATAGAATGTACAACATTAAACTAGCTGCCTGGAGAAATACGGGATTAATTTCAATGGAGGAATACAAATATTTAAGAAATGATAATCCTACAACACCTATTTTATACTTCATCCCCAAAATTCACAAGGATGCCAAAAATCCACCTGGTAGACCAATCATTTCGGCGAGAAACAGCATCTTTGAAAAAACATCAATCTACATTGACTATTTTCTTCAGGAATATGTACAAAATTTGGCATCATATATTAGAGACACTGGGGACTTTTTACAAAAAATGCTGAATTTTAAGTGGAATAATGATTACTTGCTTATCACTCTTGATGTGACCTCTCTCTACACTTCGATCAGGCACAAAGATGGCCTAAGAGCAACTCAATATTATTTAACACGCAGAGGGCCTGAATACGCGGATCATACCAATATGCTATTAAATATGGTGGAGTGTTGTTTGACTAATAATATTTTCATGTTCCAGAATGCCTATTACCAACAAGCCAGAGGTGTCGCCATGGGGGCCAGCTTCTCCCCAGCTATGCATGTCTTCACATGGGCTGGTGGGAGGAGCTGGTCCTCATGGTCGAACACAGAGATTCCATGGTTCAACATGTAAGGGAGTGGTGGAGATTTATAGATGATCTCTTCCTGGTGTGGCAGGGCACCCAGGAACAAGCTGAAAGTTTCATAGCAAGAATCAATAAGAATCAACTAAATTTGAATTTTACTGCCTGTATCAGTAATAATATGGTGACCTTTTTAGACATGGAAGTTTATGTTAAACATAATAAAATGGAAACGAGACTCCACAGGAAGCCAACTGCTGGCAACGCCGTATTACATGCCAGTAGTGCCCATCCAGGACACCTGGTAAAAAGTATACCCTACGGTGAGCTACTGAGGCTTAAACGTATCTGCAGCAATGATAGGGACCTCCAGTTAGCTCAAAATGAGTGTATCAAAAGATTTAGAGAGAGGGGCTACAGTCAAAAATGTCTAGAGGCAGCTCTTAAAAAAAGTAATCGAGGGCAATGCTTCTTAAAACTAAATCAAAGACGAAAGAAACCAAAGAAACCAGCAGTTTTAGGTTCATTTTAAAATACAATCAGCAGGAGGTTGCTGTAAGAAAAATCATAAAGAAAAATTGGTACCTAATTAAACAGGACCCAATAATTGGCCCCACAGCCCCGAAAAGGCCTGCCATAACTTATTGCAGGGGCAGATCCATGAAGGATGCCTTAGTAAAAAATGATCCATTTGGCCCCGTGAACAAAAATACATGGTTGTCTCAAAGATTTGGCTTTTACAAATGCAAAACCTGTAAAGCATGCCAACACGAGGTCAATATGACGAGCTATAAGGCTCCTTTTGGAGATATTGAGAGGAGGATAGATAAAGTGCTTAACTGCAAAACTGACTATGTGGTGTATGTGCTGGAGTGCCCATGTAAATTAAAATATGTCGGTAGCACTATTTTACAGGGTCACAAAAGGGTACTCCAGCATATACGAGCAATCAAAAATAAAGACACCACATACCCAGTGGCACGCCATTTTAGTGAAAAACATGAAGGCAATCTGAAAGACCTCAAATATTATTTAATTGACTGTATTCCAGTCAACAAAAGAGAGGCGATCGTGAGAAAGCCCTTCGTAAATTAGAGATGCAATACATCTTAAATCTCGACACTAAACAGCCAAATGGATTGAATGCCACTGAGGAACTTCATGCCAGTCTAATTTTCTGAATTCACAAGCTTAGACAAAAGAGGCATGAAGTGTGTCAGATTTAACCAAACTTCTCCGAGTAAAAATTTGTAATAAATATTTTTTAATTCAAAGTCAATTACTAAATGATTTTTAAAATACAGCAACCATTTTTGAACACCTGTTGAGTAAATGAATCACACATAGATACTCGGGTCCTCTCTCTCTTTTTACATGATGTGTCTAATATAGTATACTAGTAAACAACTTCAAAGTAACTATAGATCAAATCAACCAGTTTTCCCTTTAACATTTTAAGTCAACATTTTGTCCAGACCGCTTAAATAGAATTTTTAGTACATTTCAGGTTTTAAATTTTCATTATTCACCTTTTTATTCTCTCACTTTATAATAGATAGTTTAAGGCAGACATCACGATAGGGGTGTAAACACGTTTTATTTATTTTTAGAAACCAATCATAGACAACGACAATATATATCATATACATGAGGGGGAAGAGGGTACCAATAAACAGTACCAACCTCCAATAAACATTTGAGTCATGACTAAAATATGTTTTAAAACCGATTTTCAATGTAATATTTATGTATTTATATATTTATTGAATTTATATGTATATATATATATATATATATATATATATATATATATATATATATATATATATATATGTATTCAAGAAACAAATCGGTGTAAACAGCATTTATGCAGGAGCTATATTGTCAATTTTGATAGTTTGGATACGTTAAACTTTATTTATTTATTTATGAGCACTGTGCACTTTAAGAAGGTTGTCATGTGATAAAATTGCAAACAGTATTTAAATAACTGCCTAAACTACCAGCGCGTCATGTGATCAAGTCCCCTAGAGGGACGAAACGCGTCATGGCAGCAGCATTGTTTGGGGAGCACAAATAAACATTGCAAATTGAAGACTGATGAGGTCCGCGCTCTTTCTTTGTGCCCGGTGAAACTGACACGTGGAGAAGGAGTTTGGTGAATATATATATATATATATATATATATATATATATATATATATATACACACACACACACACACACACACACACACGCATATACACATACACACAGTTTGTTATTTAAGTCCACCTTGTTAATTATCTTTTCTTCTTTAGTCTATGGGCATATATCCATGCTGTTTGGATGTATAGTCAGGGAGATGTGTGGTATCTTCCTGACTGAAATTTTAGATATGTGATATTTAATGAGCCAGAGTAAAGAATGTTGATGTTGCGATGATTTGAATTGGAGTGAAGGGAAAGAGATGCAGCGAATGAGCGGTGGCTGAGGTGTAACTCCTGGACCTTAATAAATCACCTATTGTGAAACGGTTTTGACTATCATGTTTGCTACATCTTATTAGTTGATTTCAGGTGACAAGGGCTGATGAACCCTGTCCCCTGAACTCGGGGGGGGTTTTGCTGCTAAGCGATACTGCTTTAAGGGCACTGGAGACTGAAGTCCTCAGCAGTAAAACAATCTAACAGATGGAGCCTGTCGGTGCGGCCTTGCTATGGTGTTTACAAAGAGGTGTTGCAAGGTTGTACCTCTCAGACTGTAAAAGCAACCCTCTCCCACTCTAGTTCATCCACGGGTCAAATAAGGTGGTGACTGGGATATGTTCATCTATTTTTGTAATTATCACAGATGCATTAAAGTGGAGATGGGGTAATCATGACACTACAGAGTTTTCAAAAACAGCACATGAATCATAAAAAGGGGTTGCCCATGGGAGGCTTATTCAAGTAATGAAGTTTATGGAAGACACACCTATCAATCACCTGTATGTAAATGTTAGTCCGGGTCAAGGGCAATTTTATCAAAAGGCATGAGCACTTTCTTGGGAAACAGAATAAGGACTAGAAACCCAAAAGGAGTTGTTTACCATCAGGTAATATCAAAGATATTTGACAGAGGTCATTTATGTTAACCACGGCGCATCAAATGTTTTTTTTAGCATAATTTAAATCAGTATCTTGTACACTTTGGATTTATCACATATTAAAACAAGCATTGGCAAAGCCAATAGGTCTCGGCAATGCCCGAGCTAACAGAAATGTCAATGTCTTTTAGATCATTTCCCATAGTAGTCTATAGCATTTGTGAGGCGTGCTTCGATGTGGCAGGCAGCTGACAAAAGTGTGCACATCTATTACAGAATATAGCAGTCATTATTAAGCCCAAATGTAGAATACAACTCACTTATTTTATTTCCTGCCTGGACATCTCTGTCCAATAACTTAAATGACTTCTTCAGAGACTTGTCCCAGGTACCGTGCTGAGCAAATAGAAATGTGAATATCACAGAGAGGACTCCACACTTAGAATATGTCTGTTACCTTATTCCAGGTAAACGATAGAGAAAAACAATACAACCCGTTCTACTGCGCATGCTCATAATACAAGATACAACACTTAATGGTTTCGGAGTCAGCATCACAGGGGTAGGTTTATATTACAGTCTCACTGCGCATGTTGTAAACCTCCGATTTTCTACTCGCAGCACGCCTTATAGATAGATCTATAGTTCCCCACAGAGCAGATGTGCTAAGTATTCTCTTTTCAGTATGTTTTCACAGTCGCTCCAAAGTGTCAGAGACACTGAGCGTAGTATGCAATGCGAATAAAAACAATAATAATATAGCAACCATGAAGGAATTTAATTCTTTAAAGGGATTAGCCTGCAGTAAGCGCACAAAGAACAAGCAACACCAGTACACTAACATAAAAAGTGCATGCAGGTAGGCTCAACAAGAGAAGAAAATTCACTTTGTGCGTACGAGTTTGAATTAGCCAATCCCTTCTTATTAAGCGGCACTATAATATAATAATCTGCATGTGTTTCCACAAACAAGTGAATCGCATCCAAAAGCATCCGTTTCTGAAGTGTCACACTGTAGTAAACAGATCTTCACATATCACAAAGTGGGATGGCGGAATCTAAATACGAATCCCCTGCGTGGATAGCAGATCATGCGGTGACTATTAGACTGGATCTCCAAGAACAATGGTTTTCACAAGACACCAAGCGAGCTACACAAAGCGAATAAAAACAATAATAACGTGACCGCCGTCAAAGAATTTTATTTTTCAAAGGGACTGACCAGCAGTAAGTGCACAAAGAACAAGCAACACTAGGACATTACATAAAAAATCCTCTCATGACACCGAGCGAGGGTCGCAACACACATAAACATAATAATAATGTGACAGCAGTCAAGGGATTTAATTCTTTAAAGGGATTAGTCAGCACTAAGTGCAAAAGAACAAGCAACATCGGAACATTAACATAAGACGCGCGGCCAAGAAACGCGCTCTCTGGTGAGGGAGGAAAGGAGGGGGAGGAAAGGCAGATGGCGCCTCGCCAGCGATGCGAGGAATGGAAACGCGCTCTCTGGTGAGGGAGGGGGAGGAGGGGTGAGGGAGGGGGAGGAAAGGCAGATGGCGCCTCGCCAGCGATGCGAGGAATGGATGGCAGCTGTGCGCGTGCACGCCATCGTGAACGCAAGCTGGTCGCCAGCCGAAAGCCAGTGGGTTTGCACTTCCAAAACCCGCTTACTAAAACTCTTGGCCAGACCAGCGCAAGCGTGGTGCAGGCCGAGACCTAAAAAGCACTGTAATTGTGCGGAAAAAAAGTCTGTTTGAAAAAAGAAAAAAAAAAACAATTCCAACAAAGTCATGTATATACATAAAGGTTTACGGAAAATACGATTTCTTCTTCTATTCCTCGCTCTGGTGTTTACCTTTGCAATTTTGACAGTCAATAGCAATAGCGCGCATTTTAAAATACTGCAAAAAAATGTGAAATCCTGCTTACTTCTCAAGTGAGTTTCCCCGCTGGCCAAGTCGTCCCTGCTTGCTTAAGGAGGGTTCCCTCGATGGCTCTGCTGCACGAGACAGCGGCTGGATAAAGTCTAGAGAGAACTCGTCGAGATCCCGAGGATTGGAGGCGAGGAGTCTCTCTCTACTGGCTACACGGGCACAACTCACAGAAACATGGCCGCGGAGTTCACCGATGTGACCCGGCAGCACAAAGTCCACACACTTAGTTCGGAGTGGAACTCAAAGGGGTGTGCAGGCGAGGCCAAACATTGCACATCCCTCCTTTAATTCCTTCGTTATCGGAGCTGCAGGAAGCCAGGAACCTCGCTCCTTTTGTTTTCAGCAGTATGACAACATTAATCCCTACACTGGACAGTCTTTTAATGAAATCATTCATCGTGCCATCGCGACAAGACATCACTAAAACAGCACGCACATACAAGAAATTGGCAGCATAATTTGCCTTTATCCTGCTCGGAGAACATCACCTCACAAAGCAAAAGCTTTAACAATCAAAGTACAACTGTCACTGGAAACATGTTTGACTTTCCAGATAACGGCAAAGGATTCGAAATGCAAAGAAGGAGAAAACACCCAATGTATACGGTCTGATGCTCGTGGCCACACAGACCTTACCTGCTCTTCCTTGCCTATGTTTGCGAGTGTGATATGCTGTTACTGCCTCATCAATAGGCAAAACATTTGCAACATGTAGTCATAAACACCCCTTACTGGAGCTGGTAAGCGTTCTAGAAACTGTATGTTTGTCTAATTGGCAACTCCAATTGCCCTTACCACTTACCAGGCCACGCAAATAACGGGCACTGTAGCTTTAAGATCAGAATAGCGCCAATTGATTTTTATCGGGCTTTTCGATTAGGTGGGGTCAAGCGACGGTCTACTCCCATTACAGAAAGGCGTCGTGGTAGTGTTCATAGCATCCCTCTGAACTGAGGTGGCAGTGGTTGAAGCAGAGGCATGATCTGTGAGCTCCAGGCCAAAGGAAGTGTAACAAAAATATACTTCAGAAAACGTAGAATGTCTGCAGGTAAGTGGAAACCAAGATGCAGTGCGTGAGTACAGTCATACTACGGAGGGGGGGGCCAGGGTGGTAGAGCAAAATCATTTGTCAAATGCTTGTCATGCATAGTTTTCCCACTCTCAACGTTTTTACGTTAACATGTGTAGGTTCTTTTACATTAATATTCAGAAGACAATGTTCTTGGACTTGTTCTTATCCAGCAATAATCTACTTATTTGACGAGACATTCAGCACCGACTGACTTCCTACCTCCATATGAAATACAGGTGCTTGGTGCAGTTTGACTGACTTCCTACCTCCATATGAAATAGCTTGGTGCAGTTTGACTGACTTCCTACCTCCATATGAAATACAGGTGCTTGGTGCAGTTTTATATATCACTAAAAGAGAGCGCGGTCACTATAACGTATTATCTATGAAGACAGAAAGAAAATAGACTGCACAATTTAGTACTCAGTGATAAAATGCATTTTATTTATTGAACATTTTTTCTATAGTAACCGAACTTATAAAAAAAAAAAAATCACCTGGTGGCACTGCGCACTTTTAAGTGAGCTACATTCATATTTAGTAGAAGACTATCGTTGGGATACACAATCACATAAACTCCATATTGGCAGCAGCCCAAAGAGTAAGTGTAGACAGCGTGGGCCTTCCACTGTAGCAAAGCAAGCGTTGACTTCTGGCGACAGAGGCAATACCAACGAAAGCCTCAGCAAGCTCTATGCATCACCAGGACCTCTACTGAGGCTGGTGTCTGAGGTGCCTCACACTGTCCGCAGCAAGACTGTCAAGCCACCCAGTCCCTCAATGCATTACAGACTCGTCGGTGGAGCCCTATTGAGGTAGTATAAAGGGTGTGAGGAGGTGAGAAAAGGCAACGACTCGTTTGCTGAATTTCTACTGCCCTTGATCATTTTCTAATAATAGACAGAAACATGAATAATAGTGACAACAATTATAAAATGAATTCGCAAGCTTTGGGTACTTTTGGTTTGTCCTGTGGCAAGCAGGGTCAATGGGAGTCAAATTGCTATAAACAGAACATTTTACCACTGGGGCTTTACCTTATTTTGGAGCCTTAAATTGAGCACCAAGAGGACTACCTCAGAGTTTGACCCTTAGACTAGCGAAGTAGAACAGTTCAAAGCTTACTCGGGGAGGTAGTATGAGTTAGACACCTAGAAGAACTTAGTCAAACAAATAACCCCAGCCAGTAAATCGTTGTCCAGAAAGTTTTTTTTTTCTCCAAGGAAAGGTAACACTGTCCCTAAAAGTTCAGCGGAACATAAGAATACACACAGTTATGGCTGGGGAGTAATCACTGTGTAGGAGATCCCGTCAGTTTGGCCTCAGCAGTCTGTCTGGGCACTAGACAGTTTGTGCACGGTAAATTGAACTTAGGGACTGGGTAGCTAAAAATGCTCTCTACGTTCACAGGTGGTCCTTCCTTCTCTATTTAGGTTTTGCCTGAGGCAGCTCACATGCTCGGCCTCTGAGTTCTATTGTACCTTAAAACAAGAATTGGCATAGCCAATAGGTCTCGCCTTTGGGACCGTATAAGTGGTTAGTCATGCTGTCACTTGGCGTAGAAGAACGAAAGTGGGATATAGCACAGGGAAACCAGGAGATTTTCCAAGAGGTCACGGCAAGTGTAAGGCTGCGAGAGTTGGAACAGTAATAACGCAAGGCCTGGTCCAGGAGACAAGTGTTTGCTGCTGATGACGTGAGAATGGTTCGCATCGTCCTGGTCACTTGAAGATCCTGCCTTGCCTTTGTAACATATTTCCACAAACTCCAGTAAGTGTACAGTGAGCTGCGCGTCCATGTACAATAACCTGAGGGCTTACCTGAGTGTCTGTCACTTCCCTCTTCCTGCTCTTCCCCCACCTGTCCGATAATCCCCCACTGTGTCTAGAAAAGTAGGTTGCCTGTGTGCAGAAGAGGCAGATTCATTCTCTGTTAGTGACAGGGTACTGTGCACGTGTTGCACCAACTTAACAATACCCACTCTGTGTGCGTTTGGACAAGTGGCGTAAACGGCGCTTAAATCACCAGGCGGCCCAAACGAGGTGGTAATATGAACCACCTGCAAACTCCTGTAATAAAGCAGAGGCCCATCACCAAAACATGGCCAATGAATAAAAAGTTAGCAGGGCGGCGATGGAAGCTCCCATTAGCGTCCACACTAAGGTTCGGACCACACAGGGTAGCGCTGTAAAAATCGATTCCCATCGATGAGCTATAAATGGCAATGGGGCGCTGGGGCCAGTGGTGAGTTGAGACTATTCAGTGTGTGACCCTCTCCTTCCTGGAGCGGCAGGTTAAAAGGGGGGGGGGGGGGGGAGAGAGAGGTGCATTTAATTCCACGGTAATGTTTTTTGGAAACATTTAAAAAAGTGCCCCCTCCGCTGCAATAAAGAGGTGGGTTAAAGGGACTGCTGCCTGCGGCACAGTGGACGCCTTACCTCCCTCCTCGGGTCCGCTCTCGGGGTCTCAGTCGGTGAGGGAGTCCCCGTCTCCGTAGCCCACCACTCCGACCAGATCATCCTGCACGAACAACCTGACGCGATTCACTGCCCCCAGCAGAGCACCCAGGCTCTCCCACAGACTGCAGTGCACTGAACGAGCAACCTCAAGCGATTCACTGCCCCCAGCAGAGCACCCGGGCTCTCCCACAGACTGCAGTGCACTGCACGAGCAACCTCACGCGATTCACTGCCCCCAGCAGAGCACCCGGGCTCTCCCACAGACTGCAGTGCACTGCACGAGCAACCTGCCGCGATTCACTGCCCCCAGCAGAGCACCCGGGCTCTCCCACAGACTGCAGTCAATTAAAATAAAAAAATACCATGAAACCGGGCGCCGTGGTAGGGAGAGCGGCGCCCGAGTACGTTAATTGAAAAAAAAAATGAAACCGGGCGCCGTGTTAGGGAGAGCGGCGCCCGAGTGCATTAATTAAACAAGAGAAACAAGCGCGGCCGCTAAAGAGAAAGCGAAAGCGACCGCGCTTTAACCCCTTCGATGCTCGTGACGAGCTCAGCTCGTCATGCTGCGCGGTAGCGCTGTGCGCATGACGAGCTGAGCTCGTCACGACCACACCCGCGATCGGAATGTCCAGCACACGAGCGGAATTCCGATCGCGGTCAAGGGGTTAAAGGCACAAAAAACACGGTTGAGGGGGCAGGGACCTGCACAACGAAGACAGCTGGAATAACAAGCGCGGCCGCAGTAACCTGATCCACGATGAGGAATGCAGCGCGCCGCTGCTCGCTCCCAAGAGCCTTAGGCCGTGGGAGTTAACTTTTGGAAGAGAGGTGGGACATGCACCCGCCTTTGGCCATTTGCGTGCTTTTATTTTTGAAAGCCACACGCAATGGCCAATAAAATGTGTGGGAGTTCACAAAATCACACGGAGAAGTCTGTGGGAAGTTTGGAGTGCTTACAAGAAGCCTCCCCATAGAGCAGCGCATGCGCGCTGCGCTAGGCTCGACCTAAAAACCTAAAAAGGGCTAAGAGCCCACCCATTATTTACCTTTGGTTGGAGTCTTTCTCACTCTCACTTCTTTTGTCTTCATTGGTCAGCGGCAGCTGGGCTGGTTTTATTTTGCCGGCCTGTCCTGCTCCAGATGGCTTTGGGTTTCACTTAGTTAGACTACACAGACAGACAGACAGACAGACAGACAGACAGACACCAGCACCCCCACTTCTTCAAGATTTTGGTTTCATCCTTTTAGATTTTACACACAACCACACACACACACAACCCCACGCACAACACCCCCCCCACGCGCACACACACAGCTTTGAGCCTGCACATATCACATGAATCACTGCACTTCACACAATGCCACTTTCCTCCACTCTACGCCACTACACTGTACACCACAACTTGTCACTTTATTCCACTCTGACACTCTACTCTACAATAATGTACTCTACACTACTCCACAACACTCCTCTCTATGCCTCTCCACAACACTCTAGACCACGCCACTTTACTCCACACTGCGCCACTCCACAACACTTTATGCCACTCAACTCTATGACACTGTGCTCCACAACACTACTCCAGGCCACTATACTCCAGTCTACGACACTCCATGTCACTCTACTGTATACCAGTCTACCATTCCATAACACTCTGCGCAACTCCACACCACTTTATGCCACTCCACCCTATCCCAATCCACAACACTCTACACCACTCCACTCTTCGCCACTCCACTCTACTTCACTCTCTACCACTCTACTCTACATCACTCTCCTCTACACCACTAACCTTTAGCAAAGCTGAAGAGCAGCCACGCTGGCAGGGGCACATTTTCAAGGGAGGTGTTTGGGGTGTTACACCCCCCTAATAAATGGTTGCGTACAGGTGCTTTCAGCCGAGTATGGTGAGGTGTTGGTCGAATTTCACCTGGAATTTGCATGTATGCACACAGACAGAAGTATACATACACGTCAGTTTTGAAGATCTTAAAAAGTGTTGATTATTTAAAAAAAGAATGCATTTTAAGTATCCCTAACAATCCCTACTCCTCTCCCTTTCCACTGCCCCTTAAACCCCCCCCCTCATGCCATGCTTCTCATATAATTTATTTTAACATGATATGCCAACATGATTGTTGCAAAATCTGAAGATCACCCCCCACCCCCACTCTTACTGACCAAGCTATAGCGCTGCACGCTGGTGTGCAACATGGCTAAAACACATTGGCAAAACTAATAGCTCTCACATAGGCAACACCTATTGGCTTTGTCAATGCTTGCTTGGGTAGATGCCATGCCATGTCCCAAGTATGGGGTGTTTCAGTAGTCCTTTCCTTGTTCTTTCCCATGTTCACAATTTGTTTTTAAGGATCTGCAGCCTGGACCTATCTCGCCGGCAAAGTCTGGGGATTCACTGCTCCTTCCCGCCTGTACCAGCTGCTGGGAGAGGTCATAGTGACTTTACCACAGCCCAGCTGACGTCACTTCCATCTTCTGGCTCTAGTCGAAATCATGCATGTGTGTGCTTCCCCAGACGGGAGTGGTGGGGTGGCCTGTCTCGGATAAAGAGTGATCGCGCTCCGCTCCCAATGGTCTGAGAAGGTGGGTCTTCCCTCAGGGGTGCTTCCTCGGTCCCAATCTCAAACCTGCCACCCAAACAATGCAAAAAGCCCACCCCAGGTTGCAGTGGTGATACCAGGCAGAGTTTGAAGGCTCTACTGATGCGATTCTTGCACATTGCCAAGCCTGTTAGAGGCACTAGTTGATCTTCATAATGGGTGCCAACCGCAGTCACAAGCCTTTTTAGGTTGAGCCTGAGCCAGCGCGCAAGCGCTGCTCTGGCGATCTGTTGTAGTAGAGTACGGAAGAGAAGCCCCGCCCACTCCCCCGCCCCTATTTTTCATTGGTTTGTGTGTTTGTCCTCCGTAAATGCTGGCTGCTGATTTCATAATAGGCTTGTTAGTCCCTCCTTAGTACCTCGTCATTTGTAGCCTACCATGGCTACTGTCCCCTTTACTTCGGTTCTTACACGGTACGTGTTATTTTTAGTGTTGTGAGCACTATTTTCTTTACTGAGTTTGGCCTACTTCGGGCAGGAGGACGTGCTTTGTTTACATTCAGCGCGCTGTGCGTGCTTTCACTTTCGAATGGGACAATCGCGACCGCTTGTTAAAGGAAGGGGGCGGGGTGGGTTCTAGAAGCAGCGCCTCCGCATATGAAAATCCCTCTTTGGCCCAGGGGTAACACAAACGCATGGTTGAAATAGGCAGGAGACGGAGCAAATGTGGCTGATTGTGCGTTTGTATGCACAGGAGGCAGAGAGCACTGCGGCAGATGTACAACTACAGCAATGCGTATGCATTTTGTAAAACATCCCAGCTCCGTGCTGCTTGGAAGGTGGGGTTCCCGCCATGCGGCAGGCCTGCTTCCAGCAAAATGCAAGCCTTTGGAGCCGTGAAGTGCACTCTCCCCTACGTGTGCATGGCAGGGCTTTAAGTGGGCCGGGTCTCACCGGTGCTGAGCACCGGCAGTTTTTTAAAGGGGGCCTCGAAACGGGTCTCTATCGGGCTCTGTTTTGTGCCCTGGCACATGCGGTCCGTTTTTTTCGGACTGCAATGACAGCAGGCACATGATGTGAGCGTGCTCACTTCTCACTAGTGGGGAAGTTACAGCATGACGCCATGCCAGGTGAACGTTGTAGGGGAAGGGGAAATCCTTTAACGGGAGTCATTTTCTCTCTGGATTTCCCTTCTCTTTTTGAAACTCAGGAGCAGCAACATTGTCGTGATGTCACCAGGGCTTTAAGTCTAAGCTTTTCAATATTATATACAAGGCATAGTTGCTGCTTATTTATCTTATGCAACTAACAACCATTGGCAAAGACAACAGTCCCGACTTGCTGTAGGTATGAGGTTATGTTAATTAGATTTTTAGAGCGCAGCGGTTACCCTGAGGTGTCCTGGCGCTATGTGCTGCCTACTGGTTAGCGGAGAAATGAAGTCAATGAGTGAACAGCCAAGTCTTCAGTCCCCTTCTAAAAGAAAGGAGATCTGCTGCATTCCTCAGGTGGAACGGCAGGTCGTTCCAAGCCTTAGATGTGCAAGTGATAAAACTTCTGCCTCCCCAACTGGCTTTCTTAAATGTGGGGACTTCGACATTTTTTGCTCCTGTGGACCGAAGAGCCCTACCAGGAACATACCATTTAAACCTTTGTCTCAAATGGTCAGGGACTATTCCATTAAGGGCTTTGAAGGCCATGCAAAGGGCCTTGAAGCGTACCCTTTGTCTTACGGGGAGCCAATGTAGTTGAATTAGTTCTTTTTTAACAGAGACGAATTTAGGTGTCCCTGATAACAGCCTAGCTGCCGCATTTTGTGCCATCTGAAGCCTGTTGATATGCTGTTTTTGGGTATTCAGATAGAGGCTGTTGCAGAAGTCCAGACGTGCCATAACAAGTACCGTGACCACCGTCCTGAGATTTCCTTCTGAAAGGTAGGGCTTTATTTTCCTTATAATTCTGAGTATCAGAAAACAGGCAGACACCACGGTGCTTATATGATCACTAAACGTGAGTCTGTTATCTACTGACACCCCCAGATTTTTTGCTTTCAGGGTAGGGGCGGGGTAGATACCCAAATCTACTGGCCACCAGTCTGGTATCCATAAGTGTGGGTTATTTCCAAATATGATAACCTCCGTTTTGCTTGAATTTAATTTCAAGCAATTAGTCGACATCCATCCTGATATGGCTTTCATACAAGTTAACAAAGCAGGGACTGTGGGCTTTTAGACAGGTCCAGCATAAAGGCCCAAGGACAATGATTTCAAGAAAAAGGTTATGCTGTTCCTCTGGGATGAGAGACAAAACACAGGGAATTATGAACCAACCGGACCTAGAAGGGTCAAAGTTGGGAATATATTATATTGGATTGTAATGCCCTCACACACCCTGTCGGGTGTCATGCTTCATCATCGGGCTGCTCCTCGTCGGGTCGGCGGTGCAATACCAGACGGGCTCCCTATAGTAGGGGCACTTTAACGGAGATCTTTTTCCAATAGCCGTCAGGTGAAGTGCGGGTGGGGGGCCTTGTATGTGTAGATGTGTGTGAGTGATGAAAGTGAATGTAAAATAGGGTTGGGAGTACCTACGAAAACAACTTTAATCAGGGGGTCTCCTACCCTAAGTAAAAACAAAAACTATAAGGCGCAAGGCTGGGATAATGTCTCAGGTTGTGGCGCTCTTATAAGTAGTGGGTCAACATGTTTCTCGCCAAAAATGAGTGTTCTGCAGGCGATTCGTCAGGACCAAGAGGGTAACTATCTACAACTAAAACTCAATAGGTGTTGTGGCTACACACTCACAACAACCATAAGACTAAATCGTCGAATACCTGGTGGTGCAGGAACTACCTGTGGAGAGAGAATGCATCACATGGATCAATGTAGTATGATTGTAAGTGACTTCTCATCAAATTATCTGTGTCAAACTGTCTCTCAGTAAGTCATAGTGAGCATCAAGCAATTAAAACAATTTAAAACCATTACATACCACGGTGCCACACGGTGAATACATCAGGTGAGCAAGCATTGAATTCCACCTAATGTGACACACATGGAGGTAGCAGAACGAGCGAGAAGGAGGGTCTTACCCAGATCAATGGACTAGCCAGGCATCACAGTACCCGGTAGGTTATACACACGAGGGGTTCCTCATGTACTAGAAACAAACAGGGAGAGGGAGGGAGAGGAGACAATGGGCATATCACCTTAAATGCACAAGTATGCACACACACATGTTCAAAAGAGACCATCTATGCCCTGTCCACTGGTGTTAGGAAACAACCTCAGCTATGAATATAGTATATAGAAGTTGGTCCACAAACTGCACAAACCATGTAAAGTGCTGTTGTTCGCTCTTTTAAAGCAGGATGGGTTATACTGGCACTGATGGTGAAATAATACTAACTATAGTATTGTAGTACAGTATAGTTAGATGTGGCGCTCTGCGCAGTGAAGTTTTAGTCCAGCAAAGTAGGTATAAGGGTGGAAGCGCCTTTGAATTAATCAAACCCCTATAAATATATATATGTACTGTTCTCATGGGGTCACAAAGATCGTGTGTTATCTCCGAGTATCCGCAATCTCTTTAATTATAGTGAGGAAGTAAGGGAGTGACAATTTGTAGACCTAATTGGCCGGTTAAGTTAGAGACGGGTTCATAGATGAAAGCACTGTGGCAGACAACTAATAAGGTTACGCTGTCACCCTGGTCTGTGTAACACCGCTAAGCCTAAATATGATAACTTTATCTAAAACCAGCGATCACCAGATTGCAACGAAAAAGGGCAGAATATTGCAAGGTGCCGGGCGCTGTCAGTTAATTCTGAAATAATCGGCTCGAGGGTCGTGGAAAGGCACGATGGAGTCTATAACGACCTTTCTTCACTCGGTTGGCTCTAAATTACGGAATCCCTCCAATATCAGGCTGCGCACAAGTAAATCAATCCCCGTGTTGCAAAAGTTACCCCCTGCGTACTGTGAGCGCTAAAGGGAATACACCTTCCTCTAGGAGGTACTCACATTTGTGTTGATCGCACGAAGACTGCAGACCTACCCACTCCTACCGGGTCCGGGTGGTAGAGTGGTGTAGGTCTGTCGTGTATTTAGGCATTCTCTTCGTTTCCGGGAGGCGGGAAGTGAGTGTATCAAGTTTGAGTGCATCTAACGCTGACCTCGATGGCGGCCATCTTGGAAGGAGGTCATTCGTTGAGGAAATGGAAATGACTTTGGCAGACATCTTAGAACAGTGTCATTCCATGGGTTTAATAGGTTTGAAGCTACTTTAAAATATCGTTAAAAAGGAGTATTCTGAAATCTCGCTTGAAGATAACGATTCATACTTATTGGTGTTTGTGAACAATTTCAATCATTAGGTATATGGCAGGAAATTGTTGTCCATCAGTTAGTAATATTGTGTCATCGAGTAATCATGATACAGCACTTACATGACTATCATATGTGAGCAAATGTCAGATCATTGGACAAATGTAGGTTAGCAAGTACCTGAGTCTCAGTCACAGGACAATACTGAGTCTCATATGTTATAAAACCGTGAGTCTTTATTAATGCCCCATCCATGAGCAGGTTGATGAAGGATATGATGTCATGTCATGTCCTCAGTGTGCTCCATGGTATGTCATCATTTAAACCCTGAGTATGTAAGGATAATCGATGTATCCATCTCTGTTCTTTCAGAAACAGGGCGTGCTTGTTAATTTTCGTGAATGTTTCTAACACCACCCATTTAAGTGTGTCAGGTGAATGGTGTTTCTCCAGAAAGTGGGAGCACATTTTCGTGTTTGATCTTTGACATCGGATGTTGCTCCGGTGTTCAGCAACACGTGTTTTGATGGTGCGGGTGGTCATCCCTATATATTGTAAATTAGAGGGACAGGTCAGCAAATATATGCAATTTGATGTGCTGCAGTTGGTATGGGACCGTAATTCCCACGTAAAACCATTGGAAAAAGTGATTGATTTGCATATGGTGGTGAAAGCACATGCTGTACAGGACCCACAAGGGTAGTGACCCTTGACCGGTGGTAAATCCCATAGGGTTCTTTGGACAGCCGGTTTCGCTGTCTTGGGTCTGGTGTGGATTAGCATGTCTTTCAAATTACGTGAGCGCTTAAAAGCAAAGCGCGGTAAATCCAGTGTCATGTCACCAGTGTTGAGTATACCCCAATGTTTCCTGATCACTTTATTAAGTCTGTTCGACCCAGGTGTGAAGGTGGTCACACATGTGAGGGTATCACTAGGGGTCTTAGTTCTCTGCTCTAAGAGTGCTTCCTGGTTGTTGTTTCTGGCTCTTTTTCTACTTGGGGCAATGCTTCGTGGGGGGTAGTGTCGTGCCACCAGTTTTTTGGCCAGTATTTCTGATTCTGTTCTGTAGTCTGCAATTTCACTGCAGTTTCGTTTCACCCTCAGAAACTGTCCAAAGGGGAGGTTTTCTTTCAAAGCATGAGGATGATAACTGCTATAAAGCAGCAGGTTATTGCGGTCTGTTGCTTTTCTGTACATTGTAGTGGTTAGACTCCCCTGTTCGAGTCTAATCGTGAGATCCAAGAATGGTATCTGTTCTTGCGAGATGGTACTGGTGAATCTCAGATACGGATTCAGTGTGTTAATCCAAATACAGAATTGTTCGCAAGATGTCAAATCACCTTTCCAGAAGATCAAAATGTCGTCTATGAATCTCTTCCATAGGCGGATATTTGATCGATATGGATTTGAGTCATGGAGGATCTGCTCACCCTCAAAAGATGCCATATAAAGGCATGCTAAACTGGGAGCGAAGGTACTCCCCATGGAAGTACCTTGCTTTTGGGTGTATAGCTGCCCTTTAAACTCAAAAACGTTTTCAGTCAATGCCAAGGATGCACACTCAAGGACAAAGCTGGGTGGTGTGCTGGAGTCCCAGGGTGTCGAGTTAAGTGCCTCCTCTATCACATCTAGGGTCGCTCTCTGAGGGATGTTAGTATAGAGCGCCTCTACATCTAGAGTGATGAGGAGATCGATATCGCCTGTTGGCTGGAATTCTGAAACCAGGCGTAATACGTCTGTAGTATCCTGTATGTAAGATGGTATTTGTCTCACTAACGGTTGCAGAAAGTGGTCACAAAATTGTGACAGAGGTTCAAGTATGGAGTCTATTCCGGATACAATGGGGCGTCCAGGTACTGGTGTGACCCCCTTGTGTATTTTAGGTAGTATATAAAAGTAGGGGGTCCTGGGGTCTTTTTTCATAAGAAAGTCAGCCTCCTTTTTACTTATCCAGCCCTGGGTTTCTGCCTCAAAGATCAGTGTGGTTATGATTGTGCTCAGGCGTGTCACTGGACTAGTGGTGATGGGGGTGTAGTACCGCCGATCACTCAGTTGTCTCAGACATTCAATATCATAGTCAACAGTGGCCATGATAACAGTAGCCCTGCCTTTGTCGGCTTGTTTAATAGTGATGTTGGTGTCATTCGACAGGGCAGAGACAGCCATCAACTCTTCATTGGTGATGTTACAGGCTTGTCTAGAGTTAGACTCCCTTTGTAAGTCCTTGAGGACAGCCTGTTCAAAGGTAATGACCTCGTTAGGTACCATACTGGTGTTGGGAGTGAAAGTTGCGTGGTTATGTAGGCCAGAGTCACTGACTTCCTGTGGTGGAGTACCGTCAAAGAAAGCTCTCAGGCGTACTTTGCGAAAAAATCGCTGAAGTTCACACTGTTGTTTGAATTTGTCTTCCCTGGGGGTAGGAACAAACCCCAGTCCTTTCTGTAGGACCCTGTGTTCAATCTCCGTCAGGGACTTGGGAGACAGATTGACAATCAGGTTCTCTTCTTGGTGACACTCCGGGTTTCCACTACTCGTTGTTGTGGTTCCTCCCATTGTACCCTCTTGTCTTGCTGATTGCCTCTTCTTCGCCCGCGCCCTTTGCCCCAACCTCTGCCTAAAAAAGGTTGGCTCATGCCTACAGGGCCAAGGGATTGTGGGCCCGGCGGACCAAAGGGTTGTGGGCCCTGAGGGAACATGGGGTATTGCCAATATGACGGGCCCTGATAGTGGGGTATAGGGAATCCCTGAAAACCCTGGCGGCCCCTTCTCCTGGGGTAGTTATTGTTCCAGTTCTCTGTGCTCGAGTCGCTGTTACTGGACGAGCCCCTCCTAGAGGAATTGGAACTGGCGTCTGAGACAATGTTGGAATCTGGGGGAACAAAGTCCTGTTTCAAGTATGGATAGACTTTCTCTTTGTCAAATCTACAGATGTCTTTCTGTAGTTTGACTACTTTCTGTTTCATGAGGTATTCCTTATGTTCCGCTATTTCATTGTTAAGTTCTGTAAGTTTCGTCTTGAAACTTGTCTGTGGGGTGGCACTTTTCAAAGTGCTTTCTGCTATCTGGATCCTTGCTAAAAGCTCGTCAGCTAGTCTTTTAGCTGTGTTAATTATCAGTATCAACAGATCTCGTGTACACTTCCATGAAATTTGGGACCATTCTATCTTGAACGTGTCATCCTCAAGGAAGATCCGTGGGAAATTCTTGATAAGTAAGCCATTAGGTGCTACATTTCAGAATTAACTGACAGCGCCCGGCACCTTGCAATATTCTGCCCTTTTTCGTTGCAATCTGGTGATCGCTGGTTTTAGATAAAGTTATCATATTTAGGCTTAGCGGTGTTACACAGACCAGGGTGACAGCGTAACCTTATTAGTGGTCTGCCACAGTGCTTTCATCTATGAACCCGTCTTTAACTTAACCGGCCAATTAGGTCTACAAATTGTCACTCCCTTACTTCCTCACTATAATTAAAGAGATTGTGGATACTCGGAGATAACACACAATCTTTGTGACCCCATGAGAACAGTACATATATATATTTATAGGGGTTTGATTAATTCAAAGGCGCTTCCACCCTTATACCTACTTTGCTGGACTAAAACTTCACTGCGCAGAGCGCCACATCTAACTATACTGTACTACAATACCATAGTTAGTATTATTTCACCATCAGTGCCAGTATAACCCATCCTGCTTTAAAAGAGCGAACAACAGCACTTTACATGGTTTGTGCAGTTTGTGGACCAACTTCTATATACTATATTCATAGCTGAGGTTGTTTCCTAACACCAATTGACAGGGCATAGATGGTCACTTTTGAACATGTGTGTGTGCATACTTGTGCATTTAAGGTGATATGCCCATTGTCTCCTCTCCCTCCCTCTCCCTGTTTGTTTCTAGTACATGAGGAACCCCTCGTGTGTATAACCTACCGGGTACTGTGATGCCTGGCTAGTCCATTGATCTGGGTAAGACCCTCCTTCTCGCTCGTTCTGCTACCTCCATGTGTGTCACATTAGGTGGAATTCAATGCTTGCTCACCTGATGTATTCACCGTGTGGCACCCTGGTATGTAATGGTTTTAAATTGTTTTAATTGCTTGATGCTCACTATGACTTACTGAGAGACAGTTTGACACAGATAATTTGATGAGAAGTCACTTACAATCATACTACATTGATCCATGTGATGCATTCTCTCTCCACAGGTAGTTCCTGCACCACCAGGTATTCGACGATTTAGTCTTATGGTTGTTGTGAGTGTGTAGCCACAACACCTATTGAGTTTTAGTTGTAGATAGTTGTCCTCTTGGTCCTGACGAATCACCTGCAGAACACTCATTTTTGGCGAGAAACATGTTGACCCACTACTTATAAGAGCGCCACAACCTGAGACATTATCCCAGCCTTGCGCCTTATAGTTTTTGTTTTTACTTAGGGTAGGAGACCCCCTGATTAAAGTTGTTTTCATAGGTACTCCCAACCCTATTTTACATTCACTTTCATCACTCACACACATCTACACATACAAGGCCCCCCACCCGCACTTCACCTGACGGCTGTTGGAAAAAGATCTCCGCTAAAGTGCCCCTACTATAGGGAGCCCGTCGGGTATTGCACCGCCGACCCGACGAGGAGCAGCCCGATGATGAAGCATGACACCCGACAGGGTGTGTGAGGGCATTACAATCCAATATAATGGATTCCCAACTTTGACCCTTCTAGGTCAGGTTGGTTCATAATTCCCTGTGTTTTGTCTCTCATTCCAGAGGAACAGCATAACCTTTTTGTTGAAATCATGGCTTTCATACAGTCATGAAAGCGTGCCCCCGTTTCCTTTTCCTCGCCATCTCTAAGGGATAGCACTATTTGAGTGTCATCCGCATAGGAGGTGAGTTGGAAACCAAAGGACCTTATCAGGCCTGCCAATGATATCACATACACATTGAAAAGTGTTGGGCTTAGTGATGAGCCCTGGGGCACCCCGCAAGGAAGGCAAAACGGCTTAGACTTATTGTTGTCCAAGTCGACTGTTTGTGTTCTTTCAGATAGAAAGGACTGTAGGAGGTTCCAGGCAACACCCTGAACCCCTACTTCATACAAACGGTCCATCAAAACTTCATGATGGACCGTGTCAAAGGCCGCTGACAGATCTAACATAATTAGTATTGCCTTGCCTCAACAATCCAATGCCTCCCTTACTTCCTCTATGGATTTAATTAAGGCCAACTCCGTGCTATGTTCCGCTCTAAACCCATATTGAGATGGGTCGAGTATATTATTAACTTGAAGAAATGCACTGAGCTGGATGTTCATAGCTTTTTCAGTGATTTTTGCCGGGAGCGGCAAAAACTTGTTGTATCATATATCTGGATGTAATGACAGAAACAGCAAAATACAAGTCGGGCGGCACACTATGCTAAGCACAGATTTTTAGCTTACGTGTTTTTTTAAAGCCACGCCCTTAATTACATTGGCCACGCCCCTTTGAGAGACCCCGACCCAGTTTTTTATCCCACTTAAAGCCCTGGTGCATGGTTTCTGTATCATTAGGACAACGCAGAGCACTTGTGTGAAAATCTGTTCAATGATGCGTGTATGCGTACTTCCGCTTGAGGTTCTCGATCTGTGAAGTACTGAATACGTCATAGCGTCGTAGAAACAAAACAGTAAATAGCTCGCATCTGGCAAAGAAATGAATTGAGAAACACTCTGTTTCCACTTAGAGCATGACAAGCTGAAAGCCTCCCACACCATCGATTTCAATCCAGAGCGTCTTTCCGTCTTATTTAAACACACATTCCTTGCGTAATTTCTTATTCTTGCATTCAGATACAAAATTATTTTTGTATTTTCATATTTTTCTTGCGTTTGGAAACGTTATTGTTCATTGAGGACGGGTTAGTTCACTTCTCTTACAGAAACTCAAATGCAGATTTCCCTTGAATATGTCCGTTCATGGGGGCGCTAGAGGGCGCCAGGCAAGATGGCCGCACATTAGTGCTGCTCGGCCCGGCTGATCTCTTATCCGCCCAGAATCCGTCTTAAAATCGACGCATCATAGCTGTACGGTGACTGCCCTGCGCGGCAATTTTCCCGCTGCTGCGGATCGGGCAGTTGCGGCCCCCCGGAGTGCATCGTGAACGACGATATCAGTCTCACAAGTATCGGCCGGGTGAGGGCAAGATGGCGACCGCTGTGCACGGAGGATGCCCGACTGGCTGTATACTGTGCTGAATGCTCGGCTGTGGGGATTGAGCAGCCGCGACAGTGCCGGGCTCGCGGGATCCCCTGCCTGATCGAGAGCTGACGGATCGCACAGCTGGTGGGGCGGCGGACGCACTTGGGGCCTGCCCTTGCACAACCGGGAGACTGTCCCAGGCGCTGGCATGGAGCGTGGCGGCCAGCTGGGGCCCGCTTTGAACTGTCGCTAAGGCACTGGTCTGCAGCGGGTGAGCGACGGCACCTGGGGAGGCCAACGAGACTGCTGGCACCGCTGTAGCTGCAAGGTGCTGAAACCCTACCTGGGTCCCGAGGCTGGAGCGGATCCCGTCCCGCATCGCTGCACATCTCGGTGCAGTTTTCGCACTGAGGGCCGGCCCGGGGCCGGGCGTACTCCTGTGGTGAGGACCGGCGCGGAGGGAGGCTGCTGGCGCCTGCTGCGGGTGGCGGTGAGTGGGGCGCGGCCTGCTTGGGCCTGTGTCTGCGGAGGCGGGTGTGGGCCTGAGCGCTGGGCCACGCTCTGCGTGCTGCGGCCTGCGAGCGGGGTGAGTGGCGGTTGGGACACCGGCGAGGCCTGCACGGGGAGTGTCTCGGCTCCCATCCTGGTCGGATCTCTGCGGCGGACGACTGGTGGGCCTGTCTGCGGCAGTCCAGCATTACCCCCCTGCCTTATCTTGGAAGGATCCGGGGTGGGCTGTCTGATGGTCTGTCCCCACTCCTGCAATCCAGCTTCTTGGGCCTGGTCTGGTGCGTGAGCTGCTCACCGGTATTGAGGGCAGGCTGGGGATCGCCTCCTTCAGGACTAATTGCTTTTTTTGACTTACCTGCTCCCTGCGCACTGTCGGGTGACCTGCATCCCCAGAGATATAGGGGTGACCTGCTGTAGGGTGTGAGTTCACCTGCTCCTTGAAACTAGTTGTGCCATCTGGGGGCCAGATTGTGGCTATTGCTTGAGCACTAGCTGGGGGTGCTCGCTCCCTCGCTGGTTGGACTTGCCTGCTCACACTACTCACGCTCTCGAGCACTGACCTGGATCTGCTTGCTGGCTTGCCAAAGACGCCGTCTCCACAAGCGCTGTGGGGAGTGTATATCATAGAGGTTGCATCTCATACTGGGCCCATTCACTGATAAAGAATTGTAGGAGAGGCTGGAGATAGCTGATATATTCTTGTTGCTCCGCGTCTGCCTTCTCCGTTGCTCATCATGGGGAAGCCGGATAAGTCGCAGCCCCGCCTCACGTTTGAGGCACGAAAGTCCGGCAGGGTCCCACAAAAAGCGGCTTCTGATTCTGAGGCTGATGGGCAAGGGGACCCACCCAATCTGGAATCCACATTGCTAGCAATGCAAAAGAGTCTCCAGTCCATCGAGGGCAGTATGTCCACTATAAATCATCGGCTGGACTATATGTCTACGCAATTGGAAAAACAGAATACGAGAATGGGGGAGGTGGAACAAAGAGTATCTAGCGCGGAGGATGGACTCAGCGATGTAACCAGTAAGACCCTCAACATGGAAAAGGTCCTGGCCCTCATACAGGCCAAGAATGAGGATTTGGAGGCCAGGTCCAGACGGAACAACGTTCGCATTACGGGCCTTCCCGAATCAACAAATACGGGCAGGATGGAACACTTTATTGAATCTCTCCTTAAAGAATTATTTGGCCCTGAGCACTTGTCCTCCATATTTGTCGTAGAGCGCGCCCATCGCTCTTTGGCGGCACGACCTGTCCCGGGGGCTCCACCTCGTCCCATAATAGCTCGACTATTGAACTACCGGGATCGGGATGTCGTCTTGCGGCTGGCCAGGGAGAAGGGTACTGTAAGTTATCAGGGGAGCACGTTGTCCTTTTTCCCTGACTTTACCGTCGCAGTCCAAACTGCGCGGCGTGAGTTTGGGGCAGTCAAAAAATTCCTCCAGACTGAAAACGTTCCCTACGCCATGTTATATCCCGCGCGTCTTCGTGTGGGATCAGAAGGGAACTTCAAAATATTCTTGACCCCCAAGGCGGCGATGGAGCATGCAAAGCAACTGAAGAGGCACAGGCGCGAGACTGAGACTGAACAGGGAGAGGAGGAATGATAATGTTGTGGTGGGGGCTGCGGTTGTGCGTTTCCTTTTTCTTCTTTTTTAAATGAATACTTCTGATGGCGGGGTTCACTTTCTGTATTAACTGCTTCTTGTATTTCCGCGCAGGGCAACTGCCTATATGTTATCTGCAAACTAGATTGGATGCTGTATATTTAAAGTATTTACTCTTGAATTGTAACACAGGTACTAGACCTGATCAGCCACCTCCTACGTTGTGGGAGTGTAGGAGCGCTCTGATGCCCCCCCTGTATGGGAGTTCCCCACACTATGTTGTTGCTTTGCTGGGGTTTCTGGGGTTTGCTTAGTCGCTATTGGGATGGCTTTGGCAAGTTGGGGGGTGCCGAAGTGGGTGGGGGGTTTGGGTTGGGGGGGTCGGCATTTGCGAGTTGTATCTTGGTTGTGTCTGGATGGAATGCATTCGAGGGTGGGTTACACATTGCTTACATAGGGCTGACTTACCTGCAACATGGGTAGTGAGTTCCGATTTGTGACATGGATTGTGCGCGGTCTCAATAGTCCCAGAAAAATCAGCACTGTGTTAGCTTCGCTAGATAGGTGGAACGTACAGGTGGCCTTGTTACAGGAGACGCATCTAACTTCACAGACAGAAAAAAATGTAGGCACCAGATGGGCTGACGTTCGAATGACATCTTCTTACTCATCCTACTCCAGGGGGGTGATGACTTTGGTCAAGAAAGGTACACCTTTCCAGATTCACGGCACGTACAAGGATGAGCAGGGCCGGCTGGCAATTGTGCATGGTACGCTGGATGGCACGAGTGTTCTGTTGGTGAACGTGTACGGTCCTAACATAGACAATGCCTCCTTTTTCGCGGATGTCTGGCGCAGGATATCTACCTTCCCGAGCGCTGAAATTATCTGGAGAGGGGATTTTAATACATGTCTGGACATTAACGAGGACAGGGGGGGGAGCGGGGCCCCGCGACACAGACAATCCACTGATACACTTGGGGGGCTTTTGGACACTGGCGAGGTGCATGATATCTGGCGCCTGAGGCACCCTGGGGTCAGGGAGAGCACTTTTATTTCTACGGTGCATGGGTCCTGGTCCCGCCTGGATTATTGGTTGGTGTCAGAGACTGCATGCACCTGGGCGGTAGACGTTCGGCACTTGGCCAGAACCCTTTCTGACCACTCGCCGGTTCTCCTAGCTTTGCGAGTCCCAGGGGGGGGAGGCCCCCATTTGCGTGGAGATTGCAACCTTCATCCTTAGCGGATCCGGTATTTAAACACACCATAGGGGAGGCCATTCATAACTACTTCCGGGAAAATGCAGGCACTGTGGATAGTGTCGGGGTTACCTGGGAGGCGTTCAAGGTCACTATTCGGGGGGTTTGTATGGGGGCGCAGGCAGGAGTTCTCAAAGATTTGCGCCATAGGATTAGGAAATTGGCAGAGGATATCGCTGCCTTGGAGCGCGAGTATGCCAGTTGCCCTGCCACAGAAAAACTGGCCGCAATCCGGGAGTTAGTGTCGGAACATAACGCGACGGTAGATCAAGAAATGAGGCGGAGATGCACTGCTAGATATTATGGGGAGGGGGGCCGACCTAGCCGTTCACTAGCGCAGAAAATGGCGGCGTCTCGTAGCCAGGCCTATATTACTGAATTGGTGGATGAGGCCGGAGAGACGCAATTCGGTAATACAGATATTAGCGGTGTGATACTGGATTTCTACTCTAAATTGTATGGGGAACGCGATCAGCCGCCTCTTAGTGAGATTAATGGTTACCTCGATGATATCGCACTGGGCTGGCTGTCCCATGATCAACGGGATTATCTCACCTCGCCATTTGACGTGGAGGATGTGAAGCAGGCAATCATGTCCCTCCCTACTTGCAAGGCAGCGGGGCTTGATGGTTTGCCAAGTGAGTTTTACAAGGCTTATTCGGACACTTTGGCGCCGCAGCTGTTGGAGGTATTTGCGGAGGCGCATGAAACTGGCAGGCTGCCTCCATCCCTCACGGAAGCCTTAATTGTAATGCTCCTGAAGCCTGATAAAGTGGCGACTGCCTGTGACTCGTATAGACCTCTCTCCATTATTAATATAGATGCCAAAATTTTGGCCAAAATGATTGCCACAAGGCTCCAGCCCCTGGTCCCCAAATTGGTCCTGCCGGACCAATCAGGGTTTGTGCCTTCCAGGTCTACGATGCACAACCTACGTACTATATTTTCCACCTTGCACTATTTCGACCGGGATTTTCAGGCAGTGGCCGTGCTGCTGGATGCGGCAAAGGCATTTGACTCCCTTCAGTGGGGGTACATGTTTGCCGTCCTACTAAGAATGGGTCTGCCTCCGTTCTTTTTAAAATGGGTCCGCCTCCTTTATGAAGCACCGATGGCACGGGTTCGTGTAAATGGCTGGGTCTCTGAGGCTTTTCCCATCAGGCGCGGCACGCGACAGGGATGCCCGCTATCGCCCATGCTGTTTGCGCTGGCATTGGAGCCATTGGCCTGTAAGCTGCGGCAGCGGCACGCCCAAGCGGCATTGCGGTTTCGTAAACGACCCTTATTGGTGTCGTTATATGCTGACGATATGCTACTATATGTGCGCGAGCCTGCCACGTATTTGCCGGAGTTATTAAGAGAATATGTCCGGTTTGAGCGTTTTCGGGGTTAGGCATCAATTGGGCTAAATCCACGGTGTTCCCCCTGACAGCCGGCACTCAGGAGATTGAGATGGACTTTCCATTGCGATGGTCAATTGACCCGGTGAAATATCTGGGCATATGGCTGCACAGAGACCCTGCAGTGGTCATCTCTGCTAATTATGGACGCACCGTGGATAGAATCTCTGATCAGGCGGCGCGCTGGGCTAAGTTACCCCTCTCTCTTGCGGATCGCATTGCGATAATAAAAATGACGTTCTTGCCCAAGCTGCTGTACCTGTTTATAAATATCCCTATCAGATTAAATGCTGCGCTTTTCACCACATTGCAGTCGGTCCTGCTCGCGTTCGTCTGGGGGGGCCGGAAGCCCCGATGCAGTTGGAGGGTTTTGACGCTACCATTTGAACGTGGTGGTTTTGAGGCCCCGGACCTCCGTTTATACTACTTATGCGCTCAGGCGCAATATGCGCATTTCTGGTACTTCCCACAGAGGTTCCAGCCACACACGGCAATTGAGGCGGACGCGATCCTCCCGGTGCCCCTGGCTGCAGCAGCCCTGATGGGTGGAAGAGGGGGTCCACGGAATGAAATCAGCCCGGTTCATTGTACGGCTTGGGCGTGGAGTGCACTAGCTAAGAGGGCGGCCCCAAACTGCCGATCGCGGCACATCCAGATATATCAGCTGCACGGGAACAAACTGCATTGCAGGTGCTGGGTAAGGTGGGGATCACTCACCTGGGGGATTTGTATGCACAGGGCCAGTTTCGGGCACTTTCAGACTTGCAAAGATGTCATGGCGCTGGCTTTATGCTGGGATTTACCTATGTGCGGGTGCGACAGGCTATCCGCGCTATCTACCCTGAATTTCCGGCAGAACCGCGCACTCTGCAAGCACTGCAGGCGGTGCTGGCGGGGGGAACGCGGGGCCTGATCACCAAACTATACAACGCCTCTTAGGGAGACTGAACTGGCGGAGTCCCCCTCATATGTTAGATGGGCGACGATAGTGGGTACATCTATGACACTGGTTGACTGGAAATTTTGTTGTGAATTAACGGGACGCTTGACAGCGAATTGCAACCTCAGAATAATACATTTTAAATATATACATCAACTCTATTATACCCCGCTTCAGCTAAGACGCTTCGGGCTGAGGGACTGTGCACGCTGTGTGCGTTGTGGACAGGATGATGCAGATTTTTGCACTTGGCCTGGCACTGTGCAGGGATTGCCGAGTTTTGGGCACGGGTTACACAAGTGCTTACGGAGGTTGTCATGGAGCCTGTGGCATGTGTGCCTGCGGTATGTCTGTTGGGATGGGTTCGTAAGCTTAAACCTTGTAACAGACGATTGGTTGCCATCTCCACGTTGTTTGCTAAGCGTGCGGTTGCACAGAGGTGGGGGCAAAGGCTGTTCCCACAGTGAAGGGGTGGATGCGTGACCTGTTGTATTGTAGAGAACAACTCGACACCTATGCGGAGGAACTGCCGGAGGCATCTCGCCCCAAGGACTTCTGGGCCCCTCTTACGGGGTATCTACTGGGCAGACCAGACCTATGTTAATATATTGTATACTGTACGGGGATGTTGTGGAGGGTGCAGGGACTGTTGGACTTTGTAAAGTATGCTACCCGAAGGGGGCTGTCCAGGACTCAGTGAAGTGCTATTCCAAGTGCCGAGGGGGGGAGGGTTGCAAATGCGGGGATGATTTAAGTTGGGTGCTGTTCTAGAATAGTAAATCGGTTTTCATTGATATCCTGTAATGAACGATTGTTGCTGGCATAATGCACCTCATGTTGAGGTGGCTTTTGCTTCTTACTACTTGCAAACTACACAATAAATAAAAAAAAAAAAAAAAAAATAATAATATATCCGTTCATAAAATGGAGGTCCTTCTGATCTTCACAGCTGTGTTTAGTGGCTGTGACAACAATGGGGCATGTCCCCATTATAACAATTTTTAAATCTATAAGGAGCCGCCTTCAGGAGCTATTTATGGGGCTTATTTGCGGCCTAGGAGGCTTCGGGTCAACATGTTTGACCCCCTCATCCTTGTTAATTACCCACTTAAACCAGATGACGCTTGTTACGTGCCGGTATTTGCCAATAAATCTAAAAACAGCTATTAACATCAAAGTTGTGCATCACAAGCACGGACCACGAAAAAGATGCAACAATTTAAAATGCGGCCCTTTTACTCAGTTATTTGTTTTTCCTAAGCCTTGCATATATATTCGTTTTCTTAACCAAACCATCTCTCACAAACCTGATTTTGCAACAATTAGAATACAGCTAGCCATTACGGACAGCAGCTTTTTCCTTTGCTGGCAAAAGCCATTAGTGCAGGTTTTATTGTTACAATTCAATACAAGGGCTTCAGACAACTTATAATTCTATGTTTTACAGAAAAAAACAATGATTATTTATTCAGGAGTTGCGCCGCACCTGAACGCCTGTCCAATTGAACTCTTTCTACAAAAGTGCATTTTTGTCACAGCTGAACAGGTCATGTTGGGAAATGCCTGCACCCCTCAATTATTCCATTGTAGACCTAGCAACTTACAGTCCGATGCTTACTGTGCACTGGATGCCCTTATAGAACCACATAGAGAGTAAATTGGCGAATACACAATTTTTGTGGTTCGGCTTCTCGAGATATGAACCCCAGCATCTGTAGGCTGTTTCCTGCCAGTGAAAAGGTTTAAGAGACCGTACAATGAGACCCTATAGGTTAGAAATGATACAAGGATAATTGCATGATCATAGAGTAAGGGTCCAAACAACATTCAAGTGGGATTTAACACATTCTCCCCTTTTCAAGGCTGAGAACCTGGGACCCCCTGGCACCTGATAAAGAGATGGGTGGGACAACCAGACCCACACTTGACTCCATGGCGCAGGCTGTATCCCTCAATATCTCAAAGAAACAGAATGCTGGAACACCCTGGCCAAAAACTGTTCCAGAAGTCGACGCAGAGGGTTCCATTCCCAAACCCCCCCATAAGTAATTGATATTCCATATGCCCCCTTTGAGGCCCTGTTGAAAATAGTCAAATCATGTGAGCTTATTTTTGATGCAAGATGCCAAAGGTGCATACATGCCAACATTTTAGAAGAGGAAAGTGGGAGATTTTAAAAAAATAAGCTGGAAAATGTATTTCTCCGATTGACTTCTATTGAGGCCTGAATCTGGTCTATTATAGTAAACATACTTTTTTTCCCCTTACCTGTCAGGAGCACTGAGAAACTGCTATGGCAGGCAGAGAGAGAGTCTCAAAATGTTGTGCACTTCCCTGCAGGAGCAGGTCTCTGGCAGTGCATATTCCAAGTCACACAAGACAAGTCCCTGTCTGCAGAAGCCCGCCGAGAAATGTTTTTTTTTGCATACAGGAACCGAAAGGCGGGAGACTAGCTTTGAAATCGGTAGTCTCCTGTCTGCATCGGGGGGATTGGCATGTATGAAGGTGACCCAAAATCTCACTGCAAACCACCAGCTCTCCCCACCCTGAATACAACAACATAGAACAACTGCAACAATTGAAAGAATACCACAGTATTGACAAAAGCTGCAAACAGACCACAACTCCCAACTCAAAGGGTTCAGTGGGTGGTAAAACTGGAGCTGCTTGTTGCCAGCAGGCTGGGAGCTACCAGTGCGTTGTGGCGAAAGAGGCCATCCGATCCTTGGCCCCCACATTATCTAAGTGGTTGGGCCCACACACTGCTGCCCACCCCACCAGTGAGAACCCTGCCACCAGCAGCTTCTGTCGGAAGCAGATCTTTTGATGGACAGTCCCCCAGGATCAAAGGGTGACATCACAAATGAGATGGCAATTACCCTCAGCCCTTTTCTTCATCCGTGGACCCTCTCAACCTCAGCCCCCTCATTCGGAGGCAGCCTTGCTGCATTTTCTGTTCTTTTCTACGGATAAATATGGCTTTTTCTGTGGGACCGAGGGAGTAGTTAGTCTTTTTTTGATTTTGTTATGCCTTTCCTTGCAAACAATGTTTTATCCTGCTCTATTTGTTGAAAAACCTATATTTAAGATGACACAAAACACTTTCTGGTTAAATACTTAGCCTGATGTCCTCCCCCTGAGAAGACCAACTCCAGCACATTTATTACATAAAAGCAGGAGGCTAAAGTCGAGGTTGAGAGTTCCTCTGCAGGTCATAAAACATATGTTTGTAAAGACATTAACGTTCAGTTGTCAAATCCTATGTGTCTCAGACTGCTTAGGGAACCTCAGCCGCAGCAGCTGTCTGTTATATTTTATATGGCCTAAAATCCTGCACAAAGGCACTTTTAGTTGATGACATCATAAAAGAGGAGAGGGTGGGCAAGTCAAAGGCACAGGCTTCTAGCTGCATTTTTAGGTCGAGCCTGGGCAGCGCATGCGCTGCTCTGCAAGGCATACTGTATTTAGGTAGGGACTCTCCGCCCATATTTTTCATTGGCTTGTGTAATTGTCCACTGTAAACTGTGGCTGTTCATTGGTCAAAAGGCTTAGTAGTCCATCCTTGGTACCGCCTGGTCTCATTTTGTAACCTCCCATGGCGATACCCCCGTTACCTGTGTTACTCGGTAGGCTTTAATTACAGCCTCCGAGCACTATTTTCTCAAATAGCTTAGTCCTGCCTGCTGTTGCAGGCAGGACACGCTCTCTCCTAACGCTCTTTATGGTTCAAATCTTTTATTGAGTGTTTTAAAATCAATAAACAATGCCAACAATAGAACTTGCACAAATCTGGGCTACGCAGAGCCCTGCGTCGATTAGCTTACAAGCAAGTGTCATATAGGCAAACAAACTCTTCCCCTCTCACCGCCACCAACCCTCCATTCACCAATGCGCCAGCTTTGAGATACCTGTTAATGTCGCTGTACACTGTTACTGCTCTGGGGATGATGGCGCAGCAGTCTCAGGTAGACGTAGCAATCACAAATATCTGGGGCAAGTGAGTTCTCGGAATTTCCGCGATAGTAGGGACAGGAAGGGCCGCCATATCTCTCTGAAGGCCGAGCCCTGCCCGGCAAGCGTAAGTGTTATCTTTTTCATTCCCAGTATGTGCCATAGTCGGGCTAGCCAACCTGTGTGTGTGGGAGTTAGGGGAGTTCCCCAGTGTGCGAGTATGTTCTGCATGGCTGCTCCCAAGGCCAGTCCAATCAGTCACCCTCCACTAGATTTGAATGGATAAGTCAGTGGGTTGGGAACCCCCAGTAGTACGTATGCGGGGAATCGGAGTAGTTGGGTGTCTAGATGTGTGTCAATTTCGTCTAACACTTGGGTCCAATAGTGTTGTAGCTGGGGACACTCCCACAGTACGTGGACCAGCGTACCTCGTGCGCCGCAGTTCCTCCAACAGTCTGCACTCAGTGAGGGGTTGATCTTATGTACTCTCGCTGGCGTGTAATACCAGTAAGTAGCCACCTTTGTGAGTGTGTCAGTTAAAGCTATATTACTTGCCGTGTGTCTAGCCCTGTGACATATTCCATCCCACTCTTTGTTGCTTAGGGTTCTAGCTATATCTTTTTCCCATCTGTCTCGCCCCGCATTGTACATGTGTTTGTTCCGCATATTCAATAACCCATATAATTCAGAGATTAGTTTCTTGTCCGAGGTCTTGGACAGTAGCCATCTCTCATAGTGAGATGACCTTGCGCGGCGGCCTTGTTTTGTGGCTGTACTATCCAGTGTCTAAGCTGCAGATATCGAAGTCGCTCTGTCTCTGGGATGCCATAATCTGCTTTAATCTGTTGGAAAGAAAGTACTCCCTCGACATCAAAGAAGTGACCCATGGCGCGGCACTCAGAACGACACCACTGAATAAACTGGGCCTCGCCCACCCCCGGTCCAAAATCTGGGTTGTCTAACAATGGAGTCATAGGAGAGGGAAACGTTGTCAAATTGTATTTGATACTAGTCTGGTCTCACGCCACCATTGTCATCTGCGTGATGGGGGACAGATACAAGCTTCGCGGTCTATGTGCTTTCTTTAAAGAGGGGATTTTCATCAGTGATGTTCCAGCTACAGCCCTATCTTGAAATAGCCAGTGCTTTTCTGATTCAGAGTGGCTCCATTCCACTAAGTATCTTAATTGCCTGTGACGGATCTGGGGATACTCGAAAGATCCTGGATGGTACAGAGAGTGCTCAACTCATCGAGGACAGGGCGGTCCAAGGAGTGGACAGTCCGAGTTGCGTATTAATCCCTTATAACGAATTGCCCGAGCCGCCTTGTCCTGAAGGTTCAGCCTGCCTGCCTGGTAGTTGTGGCGGACAATCGACGGCTGGGCACCTTTGTTGCTTAACTCCTGGACTTGTGCAGATCTATAATGGCCGGCGGAAGAACTACGAAAGCTTCTACGCAGGCCAAGTTGGATAAATACGCCTGGAACAAGGGTGCAGGCCCTAGGGACAACGACGTGGATGACCTGCCGGGAAAACAACAAGAGGGCGATGGGTCGTCTAAACTCACTCTCCAAGATATAATGACGGCTATCACAACAGTGAGGACGTCACTGGAAACCAGGATTGACTCAGTTTCTGCCGAAGTGTCCCTCATACGTGCAGACATGCGTAACATGAACTCTAGAATCAGAGAAGTCGAATCTACCACTAGCTCTTTGGTCAAGGACACCTCCGCCCTCCAAAAGAAGGTGACTGAGCTACAAACCCGGAGCGATCGAATAGAGGATCTACTTGACGAGTATGAAGGGCGCTCACGACCCAACAACGTGAGAATTCTTGGAGTTCCGGGGGGGGGGGGGGTGAAGGGTTTCCTTTGTTATGTTTCTTCAAAGTTTTGACAAGGTCAACAGAGCAGATTGCTATTCTGTCGCTGTAATGCCTATATTCAAAGGAACTACGTTCCCACTAGGCACTATAGTCTGGATTTGGGCAACTAGCCAAAGATATGGCACATCCGCTGGGACTACCCTGGCAGATCGAATTGACGCACCGCACAGATATGGGACTATCATCACCAATCGGTTTTAAATTATTGTCCTGGAACGTCAATGGGCTGGGGGACAAGTTGAAAAGGGGTATAGTGCTTCAATACATCAAAAGGCACCTACCTGATGTGATTCTGCTTCAGGAAACACACTTATTGGGAAATGCGTGCAGGGCTCTGACACGCTGGGGGTTTAAACTAGTGGCGCATTCTGCGTTTGGATCTGGGTCTCGGGGAGTGGGGATAATGATCAGGAAAAAATTTCAGATGACGACTGGCCGTACATGGACTGACACCCTGGGCAGATTCGTGGCAATCTCAGGATGTTGGGAGGGGCGTACGCTAAATCTAGTTTCTGTCTATATCCCCACTGGCCTTCAAGCCCCGGCCTTCATGGACCTGGGCAACCTCCTACTCTCCCTGCCTGAAGGGGGACTCATGATAGGGGGAGACTTTAACTCCATCGTCTCCGACCGGTTAGATCGCTGGCCCCCTAGAGACCTGCCGCCGGCTCGTACGCAAATCCACAATTTTTTTACAGCAATGGGACTCGTAGACACCTGGAGGGCGCTCCATCCCACAGAGCAGCAATACACGTTTTATTCTGGTGTCCACCGTAGTATGTCAAGGATAGATTATGTTATAACACCGGCGGGACAACTGGGAAATGTGAAGGAGGTGAATCACCTTGCGAGGGGTATATCGGACCACTCGCCTATCTGGGTCCGTATGGAAGTGGGGGAGCCGCAAAGAGGGAGGATGGCCCCTATAAACCCCTGGTATCTTAAGATCCCTCAGATACATGACACGATTGTACGCGACACAGAACACTACTTTCACGAAAATGAACACTCGGTTGACTCGGCACAGGTACTGTGGGAGGCTTATAAGGTCGTAATAAGAGGATCGGCTATCTCCCAGATCGCTGGCACTAAACGAGAGAAACAGATGGGACTAGTGCGAATAGAAACTGATATTTTGGACTTAGAGGGGAAACTTCAGGATGCAAATTCTGAAGAGATACGGCATGCTTTGCAACTCAAAAAGAAAGAATACTTAGCCTTGGCCACTGACGCAGCTAAAGCACAACACAGAGCAAAGCTCAGTAAAGTATATGAAGTGGACGACAAGGCCGGGAAACTGCTCGCCTGGCTCAATCGCAGAGAACAGGCCAACAGGGTAGTAGTGGAACTCACGACTGGGCCAAGTCACACAATCTCGGACCCGCAAGAAATTGCGAATGCGTTCGGGGACTACTACCGCGGGGTATACACGTCACAGACATCGTACACAGAAACGGACGCACTCTCCCTCTTACGGGACATTCCTTTACCGACACTCTCTGATGACGAACGACTAGACCTAGAAAAAGACTTAGAAAATACGGAGGTGGAAAAAGCAGTACAGGACCTGCGTGTGGGCAAGGCATCAGGCCCGAATGGTTTGCCAGTTGAACTGTATAAGCTTGCCCCAAGTAAAATCGCACCGCACCTGGCTAATATGTTCCGTGAAAGCTGCGAGGTAGGATCGCTCCCAGCAGATCAGCGATTAGCCACTATAGTGGTCATTCACAAGAACGGGAAGCCCAAGAACCTATGCTCCTCCTACAGACCAATCTCATTGCTCAATGCCGAAGCCAAGATCTTGGCTAAAATACTCGCTACCCGTTTATTAGGCGTCATCACTAAACTTGTGCACCCTGATCAGTCTGGCTTTATGCCAGCCAGAAACACCTCCCTTAACCTGCGCATATTACACGGGGTGCTGGACCAGGCTAACACGATACTGGAGGACGCAGTGGTGATGTCACTCGACGCAGCCATGGCGTTCGACACGATCGAATGGCCGTATCTATTTGCAGTATTAAAGAAACTGGAGTGTGGTCCGGGCTTCTTGCGATGGGTGCGCCTCTTATATGCTGAACCTTTGGCTCAAATAGTGGTTAATAACCGAATATCCCCAAAATTCATGCTTGGAAGGGATGCCAGACAGGGCTGCCCCCTTTCTCCTTCGCTTTTCGCCCTCGTGTTAGAGCCCTTGGCAATGTGGATACGGAAAGACCCAGTTATCAGAGGGCTCAAATGGGCGACAGAATGGGAAGACCGCATTTCGTTGTATGCCGACGATATACTACTATACCTGGCATCGCCGGCGGCCTCCCTAAATAGAGTGCTACATATTTTTATAGCCTTTGGCAAGTTTTCTGGATATACGATTAACTGGGCCAAGTCTGTTCTGTACGTTCTTAGTGGTGCGTCACCAATTTTACCTAGGGGGTTCACTATTGCTGAGGCCACGACAGGATTTAAATACCTGGGGATCCAGGTATCCAGGGACCCGACTCTCTTTCACGAACGTAACCTCCTCCCCCCGTTGCAGGGACTCAGGAGTGACGTCTTGCATTGGAGGTCACTTCCACTGTCCTTGTTGGGGCGTGCAGCCCTATTTAAGATGATGTCCCTTCCGCATTTCCTTTATGCTTTGCAGAACACGCCACACCCAGTGAAAGCAGAATATTTCAAATCTATTGACAGTGCCCTAAGGGACCTACTATGGGAGGGGAAACCACCACGGATATCGATCCAAAAGTTATCGAGAGGCTGGTACGATGGGGGAATAGCCCTCCCGGATATAAAAAGATATTACTGGGCGTCACAACTCACAGCTATCAATCACTGTACGTACAGGCCGCAGGGAGACCCGGGATTCAATATGGATAGATGGTTACTCCCAGAGGGGGGGGTTTGTGGGCGCACTCTATGCTAACCCCTCCAAATTGAAACTGTCGGGGCCAACTGGACATGCTGTCCAGGTGTGGCAGACTGCCACGACGAGTATGGGCTGGAAAGATAGAATCACACTGGCCACTCCACTTTGGGACGCGGCAATATTGGGCAACCTAAGGTTCACTAAAGGCTTCGACCGATGGCACCTGATAGGAATCTCCACGGTTGGGGAGCTCTGGAAGGCAGGGGAGATGATTTCCTTTACCCAACTGCAGGAAGAATACGAATTAGCTGATACAGAAAGATTTAGGTACTCACAGATCTAACATGCACTGCAGGCGGCAATTCCAAAGGGGGTGACGCCACCAGAGTCATCTCCGCTGGAAGACAGGATACTAGATGGTAATCTACCTGAAAAGGCAATTTCCTTGATCTATAAAAAGCTTGTCAATAACATGCCGGACTCTCTACTCCGACTCAGAACTAAATGGGATCACGACGTAGCGGGACTAGATGATGAGGAATGGATGGAGGCTCTCACCTCTCCCAGGGAAACAGCTATTTCTTCCAGGCTCAGACTTGTACAGCTTAAGATACTTCACAGAATATACCTTTCAGGGCCGACCCTGGTGAAGATGGGCTATAGGACTGAAACAGACTGCCCGAAGAAGTGTGGGCATGAGGGCACTTTCATACACATGCTCTGGGAGTGTCCAGTGGTCCAGGACTACTGGGCGAGGGTGGCGAGTGGCATGGAGGAGGTGGTGGGTATCCAGATTGATTGTAACATAAAGTTGTATCTTTTGAACATTTGGGGTCCCACTGACTTAAATACCAAGGAGAGAATATGGGTGACACTGGGAATGATGATTGCCAAAAGAAATATTGCGAGATTGTGGGGGGCGCAAAAAAAGCTGTCGCTGAGGCTATGGGAAACCGATATGGACCATTGTATGTTCACCGAAAAAACAGTATATGTATCTAGAGGCTGCCCCAACAAATGGACACAAATATGGACTAAATGGAATTGTTATAGAGGAGAGATCTGTGAACCGCCGTTGTCTAGACGAAGGAACGACTCAGGGTAGGATGGTCCCATTTTTGATTGCTTGTTTATTGTTGGTAACTTGACATTTGTTTACTGTATTTGGGTGGGGGTATACCATTGGATGAGTTAATGTCATACATGCTTGTAGGCTGTTTTCACCTGTGATGCCTTGTCTTTAATAAAAAGAAAAGTAAAAAAAAAAAAAGTATCTTAATTGCGCCGCTTGATAATACAGTTGGAGGTTAGGTATTCCCAGCCCACCCTCACTAGGAGGAAGAAAGCTAAGGGTCTTTTTCATCCGGGGCTTCCGACCCTGCCATATGAAGTGCATGATCTCCGCTTGTAATTTATGAATCATTCCTGTGGGTGGCTGTAAAGGGAGTGTTTGGAACAAGTACAGAATTTTGGGGAGGACCATCATTTTAATAGCAGCAACCCTGCCCAACCATGAGATCTGGTGGTGCTTCCACCTATGGATGTCATTGCGAATTTGTCTATGTAGGTTATTATAATTAATGGTGGCAGTAGCTTGTATAGTTGATGCTATTTTAACCCCCAGATAGGGAGTGGTGTCATGGGCCCATTGGATTGTGTACTGTTTCTTAAATCGTTCCACCAGTTGCGGCGGGAGGGAAAGGCTAAGTGCTACGGATTTCCCTATGTTCACTCTGAACCCAGAAGCCCTGCCAAAGGATTCTAGTTCTGCAAGGATGGCCCCCAAAGATGTGTCCCGGTTGTCGAGAGTCACTAAAACGTCATCTGCGTATAAGCTTATGGTGTGTTTGTCCCCCCCAAATGGTACTCCAGAGATCTGTGGATGTGTTCGCACTCGCTGTGCTAGCGGCTTCATATATAACGCGAACGGCAAGGGGGACGGGACATCCCTGCCTTGTGCCTTGAGCTATTCACAGTGGGGCAGATGTATGGCCATTGACTTTCACTGTTGCTGTGGGGAAGCGATAACAATTTAAGATCAGAGTCTTCATCTTCTTCCCCAGACCAAAATGGGTCAAAACCTGTTCAAGATAGGGCCAGTGTACCCGGTCAAAGGCTTTTTCAGCATCTATAGCCATCAGCATATAGTTGCCGGGAATCTGGAAGCCTTATCTAGGATGTGCAGGACCCTTTTGGTGTTATCGCTGGTCTGTCTCTGAGGGATGAAGCCCGCCTGGTCGGGATCTACTAGGGCTGGTATGTACTTGCTCAGTCTGTGAGCCAATATCCCTGTGAATAATTTTAAATCTAAGTTAAGAAGTGAGATGGGCCGGTATGAACTGCATTGAGTTTTGTCCTACCCGGGTTTGGTAATAACTATTATGGCGGCCTCCAGCATCGAGGCTGAGATCATGTCAGGTCTGGAGAAGGTATTGAAGAGCCGTGTCAATAGAGGCGCCACCTCTGGGCAAAAAGTTTTGTAAAAAGTTGCCGTAAAGCCATCTGGGCCTAGGGTTTTAGCCAACTTTAGCGGGGTAATTACAGAGATTACTTCCTCGATGTGAATCTCTCCCTCCAATATTGCGGTTTGGTCCGGGGTCAGTCTAGATGTTTGAACATCTTGCAGGTATCTATTGCTCTCCGGGTTATCTAGCGTTTGGCCCGAGTAATGATGTTCATAGAATTCTCGGAACGCCTCAACTATTGCAGTATCTTCCGTCACTAAATTTCCCTCCCGGTCATTTATTGCTTGGGTACCTTGCTGCTGTCGGCTCTCGCGGAGCTTATGTGCTAGGCGGCGGCCACACTTGTCCCCCCCCCCCACATAGAAGGAATGTCGTAAACGGAGGGCTGCATACTCTGCCCTGTCCAAGTCTAACGCTGCCAGTTGTGAGCGAAGTGTCGAGAGCTGGTGCCAGACCCTGGGGGCCCCCATCCTCTGGTGTATGTGCTCTAGTTCCCGGATCTGCAGGGAGAGGCCCTCTTTTCTCCTTCCAGAGTTTGTTGTCCGCAGCGGATATCGCTATGAATTCGCCCCGTACAACCGTTTTGAGTGCTTCCCACAGTGTGGATGTGCTGATCTCTGGAGTGTCGTTGTGTGTCAGGTAATCCCCTAGCGTTCGCTTAATTTGCTCCACTACTTCCATGCGTTGTAGGAGTGTCTCTCTTAGTCGCCACTGTCTATAGGGGCGGGTCTGAGGGGGGAACGACACCGTGGTCACCACCACCGCGTGATCCGAGAGTGTCGCCGTGAGTATCTCCGTGTCTGCTGCAAGTGAATGTATATCTCTGGTGCCGAGGAGATAGTCCAGTCTGGCATATGTTTTATGGGCATTAGAATAAAAGGAAAATTCCCTGGTCTGGGGATGGGATGCCCTCCAGAGATCCACCAGTCCTAGTTCCCTCAGTCTGGTGTATCCCTCCTTAGATAGTGCTCCCGCCTGGCCATATCGTTGGGCTGACCTGTCTGCATTATTGTCAAACACTAGGTTGAGGTCCCCCCCCAGTAGTATGTTGCGTTCGTCCGTGGCCAACACCTCCGACACTGCTCTATGTAGGAACCCTTCCTGTCCCTCGTTCGGGGCGTAGATCGATCCCACAATCAACCCCTGGCCCCCCACTGTGAAACGGTAAGTCAGAAGTCTCCCCTTGATTTCAGCCTCTTTCTGTACCACCTGTCCCTGAAAAGCTTGGGATACCAAGATAGCCACCCCGCAGTTTTGGTAGGGCTTGAAGAGAACAGCTGGGTGGGAAACGCACGCACCTTGAGCCTGTGACAATCCCTGGCAAGGAGGTGGGTTTTCTGTAATAGACAGATGTCTGCGTTCGTGTGTTCTAGGTATGATAAAATCGCTCGTCGTTTAGCCGGATTGTTAAGTCCCATCACGTTGAGGGTGAGAATTTTGAGACTAGTGGGTTGCATTATTGATACTCACACTTACATCTAGCGTATACCTCCCTTTGTCTAAGCGCCCTGGCTGTTCTGTAGTCTTGCCCTGATTAGACTCAAGTGTGTTTGAAATGTGTCCTGCAGTGAGATTGCATGGTGAATGGAGGCCCCAAAGACGACCCCTAGAACAGGAAAAATGGGAGAAAAAGGAGAAGAAAAGAAACCCTTTCGAAACATGAACCAAGTTAACCAGCGAAAAGTTCGAGGTCAGTCCTTCGGCCATTCTTGGCCGCCAGGAAATATGTATGGGGTCCATGTTGTGGCCAAGCTCTCATCGCCTCCCCCGTCTGACGCCCGCCAGCAAATTCTCAGTGAGACAGCTGCCCACTTGATGTGCTTAGTTAACCTCAGTCTTTGCCAGTGCAGCGGGGATAGACTCCAGTGCCTCTTGCTGGCCTTTCGCTATTTCCGTTTGGTCTAGTTTCCTCGGAATTCGACGGCGGCCTTGTCGTAGCCAGCGTGGGCGTTGTTCTCCTCGGACAGGGGACCCCGGCTCTCTGCTACAGTTTTCTCCAGGGGGCTCCAGACCCAGCAATCAGCAGGCCTCCGACAGGGAACGTAACTGCTGGAGCCTGCCTCCCTAGCGGAAAATGAGTCTGAAGGGATGGCCCCACGAGTACGCGATATCCTGGTTGCGTAAATGAGTGGTAACTGGGCGAAATTCTCTTCGCTTTTGTAGCGTTAGCGAGGCAAGGTCCTGAACCAGTGTGGGGGTCGGATCTCGAAATGTGATTGGGTGCATTGCCCGTGCTTTGCGTAGTATCTCCTCCTTGGTCTGAAAGTCATGTACACAGACCAAGATGTCCGCTGGGGGAGCCTTTTCGGAGCGGGGGGGGGGCACACTCTGTCTAGTTTGAGCACTGTGTCTTGGAGGTTGCCGAGCCCATGGTTAAACAAGTCCCGTACAAAGCCAAAGATATCGCTGCCCTCTGCTTTCGACGCCACTCCACGAATCCGAAAGTTGTTCCTTCAGGATCGATTCTCGAGGTCTTCCAGGTGCGATTGTAAATCTATATGTTGATCCTGAAGTCGGATAACCTCCTGCCTTAGTGCCTCCGTTTCTTCATCCCGGCTATCCCCTTTGTCTTCCAGTGTTGCAACTCTGTCCCCAAGAGCATCAACATCTTTTCGGGTCTCCTTAATTTCTTGTGCGAGGTCTTTCTTGACCGTTTGTAGGTCCTCCCGCAGTGTCGTAAACAATGATTCTAGAAATGCGCGGGTCACTGGCTCTTCCGCCGGGCTGTCCGCTAGCGCACGGGGCGCCTCCCCGACAGAAGGGACCTCCATCGTGCTGTTGCCAGTAGGCCGCGTGAGCATATCTTTGAGGGAGCGATCTTTCTTCACTCGGCCGGTGGTCATTATCATTCACTGCCTCACTCACCGTCTGCGCTGGGACTCAGGGGCCCAATCTCTAGTCCCAAACGCAGGGCCTGTGGTCTCCTGTCCGTGCCTTGGTCCTGGAAACATGCAGGGACCTGCCATCCAGACCACCTTCTCGCCCTCTTACGTATCCCAGGTGTTGGGGCAGCACGGTCAGGCCACTGGGTTGCCTCTCGTCTTCTGGCTCAGGTTTCTAGTCTATCACCCAAGGTCAGTGATTATCCCCTCTGCTTTGCCTCTCCGCCCTGGAGTCTTCGGTGTGCTTGAGCCCCGGGTGCCCTATGAGGGCGGCCAGATCAGCCTCATGTCAGGTCCAGCACAGCCATCGGAACGCCAGTACTCCACACTCCAGCCAGGGGCACGGCGCCCAGGCCACCAACCAGCCACCGAATGGGGCCCTGCCGCTGCCGCAGTCGTTCTCTAGGAGAGGCCTCTACGGCTCTTCTCCGCTCTTGAGTAGCCCCGCGGGGTCATTGAGATGTCTACCTCCAGGGGTCCTTTACCGGTGTGCCTGCGGTAGGTCTAGGGTTTCTATTGGCTCCCAACTCAGCCCTTCATAGGCCGGGCCCCAGCGAGGGAACCCTGGGACGGCGCTGCAGCAGCCTATCTGTACCTCTCCCCTCCTCCGCTACAGGCGTCAGTGTCCGTTCTCGTGCTCACACAGCGCGCCGCTTACCTCAGGGCCGGGAGCGGACCCGCAGCTCCCAGACGGTGTCTCCGGTCCGGGAGGTTAGGAGCGCTTCTTCGGGATCACGCTAGACCCCAAGACCGCGCGGACCTGTGGCCGGCCCCCGCTCCCCGTTTCAGTGGGTTCCGCCGCTGCCGTCGCGCACCACTCAGCCGCCCCGGCGGTCGGTTCGACTGGGTCTCTCCGTCTAGTGTAGACCCTCAGCTACTGGTGCCTCCAGGGCGACACCTCCAGCGCTGACTCTTCCCGGCCAACTGCGCCACACAGGCCGACCACGCGTTCGGTGGCTTCGTCGCCGTCTCTGCCTCACGACGTTTCTTGGTCCAGAACCTTCATACGAGGATCGGCTCGCCTTGGATCGCAAGTCCCCACTGTGTAAGGGTCTTGATCGCCTCAACCCCCGATTCAATGCAGCTGCTCCACGAGGATAGTGCTTTTAGGCCGACGACGGGAAGGAGCGACGAATTAGAGCGTCCTACCTCACAGCCATCTTGGCCACGCCCCCCTCCTAACGCTTTTTAAAATGTTTTATAGCACGGGCGCCGAACGCATTTGCAATGCAATAGGTCTTGCATTTGCGAGAGTTTGAGCTATTGGCATTGTAAATGACAATGCCTTTTATTTATCTGTTTTAAAAACAACGCATAAATAAAAGCATTGTCATTTACAATGCCAGTAGCTCAAACTCTCCTAAATGTGAGACCTATTGCATTGCAAATGCTTGTTTAGAACCCAGTTGGCGAGACACTTTGGTTGTGTCTGAATGCAACACCGATTGTGGTAGCGAAACATCTCAGTGCGAAGTCATACAGGCTCCTTGAGAATGTCTTGATAAATCCAGCAACTGCGGTTGTGTTTCTTTATCGTGCCACGTTGTCACGTTGTCACAGGAGCTCCACTTTCTTGAGAAGCACAATACTCCACTCCAAACATGCGGTTGAGGAATCCGTGAAACAAGGCCTCACCGCAGGGGTATGGTGACGCCAGTCTTTCCCTGGATCACAAAGAGCCAATCTCCTGTGCTTCCTTCCCAGCACCTTAAGGCTTAAGGACCCCTCTGCTTGAAAGCCTTCTTTTCATGAAGGGGCACCTCCAGGACACTCACCAGCAGTCAGCGGGCTCCTCCTTCCCTCAAGATGGTTGCAGCTTTGTTTTCTTTCCCATCAAGATGCAGCCTTTCCCAAGTTTCTCCTCCTGAACCTGGCAAGGGGAGTTGAAAGTCAGTGACCTCAGCCCTGGTGCTCAAAGGTCCTTCCTGTTCTCCACTGGTGTGGCACCCCTGAACTTGGCGGATAAAAAATACTAGCGAAATGACTGGGGATTTTAGCCCAATCTTAATACCCAGCTCAGAGACAGCGTTTGTGGATTCCAATGGTCCTGGTGTAGCTCTAGGACCAGTTTCAGGCAGATCCTGGTTTCGGAGTGTTCCTCACATGCTGGTCCAGCTAGTGTCTTTGTCGGACAGTGCCAACAGGAAGCAGGGGTGGCCAGAGAGTTCCCTGTTAGGACAAAGCAAAGACACAAAAGAGGCTTATCCACACAACTACCACTCAACTTGTTGGGGGTAACCCCTCTAAGAGTAGAATGGAGCAGGAAAAGGCAAACGGCAGGCCATGCACTGCAAAAAGACTGTCTTCTATCCTCCACACCCTAGTGTACAGTCCATTTCAAAGGACTGCAGGAAAGCTTTGGAGGAGCAATCTACATTGCTGTCTGGCAGGCTTTCCCTAATCTCAGTGTTGTGTACCTTTCTTACACAGGCAATTAAAAATGGATTCCTGGCAGTGGCATAAAAAGGAGGGGTGGAGGGGGGGGGCAGTCCTCCCTGAGCAGCACGAGTTTTGGGGGCGACGGCCTCCCCCCGTCCGCTTTTATTTGCGGTCGTCGCGGGGCGGGGCTAATGCAGGAATCGCCAGAAGCCCCCCCTTTACATGCGTCAGCCGCAGGGTAGCAAACACAGGGGCCGCCACGGGCAGCAAAAGGTCTAGCTACGCCACTGATTCCTGGTTGCCACAAGCACGCAATGCTTACTCTGCCAAATGTGTGTGTGACAAACAAGCATGCAATATTCATATCCCATATGAATGTAGCAAAGGACTGCCAGTCCTCCTCAGCTGTGTACTGATAACTGTCATACTCAGTAACAATGGGTGACAATGGTGCCTCCCTACAGACAACCACAGTCCAGCTCCAGGTTTCACTCCATGTCACAATGTGTATATCCACAATTCTCATGTGTGCGGAGGCCTAAAAATCAAAAACCTGTCCAAAACTTGCTATCGGGAAATTAGGGCAAGCAGTCCTGTTAGAAAATGCCATACATGTATATACATCCATACCCGTCAACTCACCGGCCTTTGGTGGGCGTCATCTGATTTTTTTCGTGTTCATTCCCCATTCACCTTAATGGGATTACCCTATTAAACACCCGACTTCATCTGCATTTTTACATCAGGCGTGACAGCACAGCTGTCACCCGACCTTATGTGATCAATCTAAAAAAGAGCTTTCAGGAGTATTAGAGAGAGGAGCTTTGGCTCCGCCCACATGATGGCGCACATGAATACATGTTTTGATTGAAAGTTGTGTGTTTTCACACAGAAAAAGTGCTACCCCTCCATGCAGCTGTGATTGTTTTGTTTGTTTATCCAGCTACATGAGCCAGCAGCAGTATGGCTGCCTGGGCAAGGCTCATTAACATGCATTACATATCAAGCTTACAATGGGATAGAGCTTGAACTTTCAGGGGCATGCACATGACACTGGTAACGGGTCTTGGAAAAGTAGATAATTTATAGCATTTGTTTTGTTTTTGTCTGGTAGCAGCACAGATCATCTTCTATTTCCATCATTAACATTAGACTTTAGTGAGCAGTTGTGTGTTTGAGAGCATTTGGGCGTGCCCTGGGCTACTGTAATTCACATTCATTTTTAGGTCTGTCTTGACGGTGCAGCTGTCACTAAACCATATGTGAGCAGCAAAAAATTGCTTTGAAAGTAAAACTGAGGGTTGGGCCTAGGCTTCACCCACGTGTTCGTTTCACTAAGTAGAGGATTTAAATGGGCCCATGTTGAGTGCTTCCACTAAAAAGAGTGCTTGTATTGCATTTTTTGACTTGTGGCAAAGCTTATACAGCAGGACTGAGTCGTTTATGGTAGCATGCCAAAAAACATGGCTAGAGGCCTGATATGTTTATTATGAAATGTTACAAAAAACGTACTAGGCAGGATGTATTTATTGTGAAAAGCCTGAAAATAGGTATTTTGTCACATGGATTCTTGCTGATTATAAGAGTAGGCAAGGTTTTTGGTGGTGGTTACCACCTTTAACAAACTGTGGGTATAGAAGTTTTGGGCTTTGAGAATCCTTTTGAAGCCTGTTAAGGAGAGAGAATATTTGCTTTGCCAACTGGATTTTAGTGTACAATTATAATTGTATGCCTGATGTTTGCCTTGCGGGAAAGCTTACGTTCAGTGCAGGAGGCCTGAATTGGTTATGGTGACAAGCCATAATAACCCCTAGAGACCCGAGTGGTGTGCAGGGGAAAATTGTGTGTTATAGGTCTGGCCTGTTTATTGTGAAACGTTATGACGAAAGCAGCAGGCCTGGCTTATTTATTGAGAACAGCATTTGCTTAAGCCACTAAGCCTATGAGAGTGGATTGTTATCACACTATGTTACAGACTGTAGAAGGTATTTTGTTACATGTAATATTCAAATTACCATAGTAGGCTAGTGTTTTGCTATTGGTCACCTACTGACAAAGACTGGAAGTAACAGATTTTCACTATGATGAATCTTAATAGGCCTGTCGGAAATCACTCTCCTCAAGCCCCGACGCTAAGTCCGACTCACCCCCGCAAACTGGCTCTCTCTCTTTTCCCCAGTTGCCGGACGCTGACCTCAGTCTGGGAGACCAGACGCAGCCGCTCATCTCCCCGGACTGGCCCTTTAATTACACCACAGAGGACGAAGGACCCACCCCAAAGGGGGAGGATGACTACGGCCCCTGGCAGCTTAAGGAGGAAGGCCCCCGCGAGAAGGACGTCATCGACCGGAAGGAGGAAGACAAAGGAGCCCGGACGACCGAAGACGCGAGCGGAGCTATTGCCCAAGAAGCCGGAAGAACAAGAGAACGACTGGAGGTCGCTGCGCCCAGCCACGGCCCCGGAGGGACGTGGCTTCAACAGGTGCATGCCCGATTGCGGGGACTCGGGAGCGGGGAGGGAAGAGGTAGCGGTAACGGCGGGGCTGGGAATAGAACAGGGTTAGGCTAGCTGTTCTGAGAGGGCCTTCTCCCTGATTCTCACGACCCTCTTTCCTGGTGTCGGTTCCTTTCCCGTTCCTCACTCTACGATAGAATCCGGGTGCGACTCCCTCACTTCCCCATTCCCCAACACGGGACACGTATGCAGCATTAACCCTGGTTACTTTCCTTTTGTTTATCGGTGCCGGGGAGGAACTCGAGGACCCAAAGACCCACAAGCGCCAAGGAGGAGAACTACATCCCCTGAAGAAGACGCTAGTGGACTAAAGAAGGAGCTAGAGCCCCTGGAAAAGAACCTGTATTCCAAATAAAGGTCTTTAAAGCAGTACCAATATCGTTGTTTTGCCTGAGTGTTCCCAACCAGCCTCTGACACGTGGTGGAGAATGCAGGCATAGAATACCCATTGTGAGCCCAAAATGGAGGCCCTGATCCAGCACATCGTGGAGGGCCAGAAAAAGCTCGAGTGGGCAGTTGAGAGACAGTTGACCTCTGCCCAGGCAGACAGAGACATGTTAAAGGAGATGATGAAAGGCCAACTCGATGTGTTACAGAAAACGAGCGAGGACCCAGGTCAGACCGGGAGTGGACACAAACTCGCTAAGAGCTTCACTTCCACCCCCACTGTGTCTCGGCAGAAGTATATCCCAGGAGAGGACCCGGATGCATTCCTCCTAAACTTTGAGAGAGCCGCCAGAGCATCCGGGTGGCCTGTGGCCAAGTGGCCTTTCTTTCTTGCCTCTCTACTAACAGGGGAGGCCCAGGCCGCCTATCAAATTGCCAATTCAGGGGGCGTAACCCCCTATGAAGAAGTAAAAGCGGTCATCCTAGACCATCTCGGGATGGATGCCGAAACCTACCGGATGAGGTTTAGGAAGGAGAAGGGAGCTCCTGGGGATAACCCAAAGACATTATATTTCAAATTGAAAATGGCCGCCGATAAGTGGCTAAAGCCATCGGATAGAAGTAAGGAAGAAATAATGAACTCTATTTATCTCGAGCAGTTCATCGACGCTCTCCCCTACGCCACCCAACGCTGGCTCAGGCAACATGCGAACCTGACACCCGAACAAGCGGTAGACATGGCTGCATCTTTTACACGTGCCCAACCCCGCGGATCCTTTTGGGAGCCTGAGAAACCGTCAAGGAGTATACCCACCCCGAGAAGACCCCTACGCCCCATAAAAGAACCCGAGAGGGCTCGGTCGATGAAAACAGAGGCATCGGCTTCGAGGGGACCGCAATGCTTCGACTGCGGTGACTGGGGTCATATTGCTCGGGCCTGTCCCAGGAGGAAGACAGAAGAACCGATGGACGTAAGCTATCTCCCAAGGAACCTGATGTATACTGAGGAAATGGGAGCATGCTTTTACGTAAGTCTGCAGCTTAACGGGGACCCCGTTACTGCTCTTCTTGATTCTGGCTGCAGGCAATCAGTGATCAGGAAAGAACTGGTCAAATCCGAACAGTATCTCCAGAGGGGACAGGTCCACATACGTTGCGTACATGGGGACATCAAGGCATATCCTACAGCCCGGGTTCCTCTTAAGTGCCCAGGGGGGGTCCTGTCGGTGGTGCTCGTAGGGGTTCTTCCACACCTCCCTGAACAGCTCATCCTGGGTACAGACAACCCCGGATTCATGTCCCTGTTTTTGGGCAAGGTAAGGGAGGGACAAGTAAAGGCTAACCGCTCCAAAAGAAAAGTAAAAGGGGCCCTGCTCACACAGGAACCGTGGGAGAGCGATAGGGACTTCAAGTGGGCACAAACCAATGATCCCACCCTAGCGATAGCTTGGCAACAAGCCCGCACCCCGCTCACTACCCCCACCCCGGTGTACCCCTCTTTCCAACTAATCAAAGGACTCCTCTATCGGCTTGGTGCCAACAATACAGAACCCCAGTTATTGGTGCCCCGGGCCTTCCGCGAGCAGAGACTGTTTTATGCACATTCCCATCTGCTAGCCGGACACGTAGGGGCACAGAAAACAACCCACAACCTTCTGCGGCATTTCTACTGGCCTGGTATCTATGCCCAGATCAAGAAATATTGCCAGGAGTGTCCTATCTGTCAAAGGAGAAATCCATATAAACCCCCAGCCGTCCCATTACAGCTGTTACCAATAATAGGGAAACCCTTTGAGAGGGTTGGTATGGATCTCATCGGCCCCCTAACACGTTCCACGAGGGGTTTCCAGTACGTCCTCGTGCTTGTTGATTACTGCACCCGTTTCCCCGAGGCTTTTCCTTTGCGTACACCCACGACCGCGAGCATCGCGGATAAGCTCCTCGAATACTTCTCCAGGGTGGGTTTTCCCCAACAAATCCTCACGGATCAGGGAACCCCCCTTTGTATCTAGGCTCATGTCTCAGGTCTGTCGGATGTTGGACGTAAGACACATAAAGACCTCTGTCTACCATCCACAGACCGATGGCCTGGTGGAGAGGTACAATGGAACGCTGAAACTGACCTTGAAAAAGATGCTGGCAGCAGAAGGGAAACAGTGGGGCAGGCTCCTACCCCTCGCCCTGTTTGTCATACGGGGACAAGTCCAAAGCAGTTTGGGCTGTTCATCCTTCGAGATGTTGTACGGCCGACAGCCTAGGACTTTACTGGAGATGACCAAGGAAGCCTGGGAAAAGGAGCCAGATAACACCACCGATCTTCTTGAGTACACCCAACATCTTAAGTCCAGGTTGGGGAAGCTGCGGGACCTAGCACATACCAACCTCGAGAAAAGCCAGAGACAACAGAAACAGTATGATGATAAAGGTAAAAAACTAAGAACTCTGCACATAGGCGATTGGGCTCTAGTCCTCCTACCCAGCTCCTTAGCCAAGGTCAAAAGCGAGTGGAAGGGGCCCTACAAAGTTGTAGACACTATAGGTAACACCACCTACCGACTCCAACTGAGTCCCAACCGGTTACAAACCTTCCACATCAACCTGTTAAAAAAATGGCTAGGCCCTCCGCCTGCCACCAAACAAGTAGCCCTTGTTCGGAAGGGGGAAACCTGCACCCTAGAACACCTTGTAGTTAACGAGCAGTTGACAGGAGAACAGCGGGAGTCCCTGTTGGACACCCTAGAGGTATTCGCCCCTCTCTTTTCTGACCTCCCCGGGAGAACCTCCTTAGTGGAACATCAGATCGATACCCCTCCCGGTAAGGTAGTACGCTTGCGGCCTTACCGGATACCGGCTGCCCGAAGGGACGCAATAGCGAGGGAAATCGAAACCATGCTGAAGATGGGCGTAATACGCCCCTCTCAGAGCGACTGGTCTTCACCCATAGTGTTAGTCCCCAAACCAGACGGCAGTATCAGGTTCTGTATCGATTTCCGACACGTGAATTCCATTTCCAAGATGGACGCTTATCCCCTACCCCGGGTGGACGAACTCATAGAAAGACTAGGAGACACCAAGTACATTTCTACCTTAGATCTGACCAAGGGGTACTGGCAGGTTCCCTTGCGTGACATCGATCAAAGGAAAACGGCCTTTTCCACACCAGAAGGTCTCTTTGAATTCACTGTATTGCCCTTTGGTTTGCACGGTGCCCCAGCCACTTTCCAAAGGCTTATGAACAGGGTTCTGTCCTCGCACCAAGCGTACTCCTCAGCTTATCTTGATGACATCATCATCTTCAGCCCAACCTGGAGAAAACACCTAGAACACTGCCGTATGATACTCGGAGAATTAGGAAGGGCCGGGCTCCACGTCAATGCCAAGAAGTCTCGCATGGGGTTTTCCAAGGTGAGATATCTAGTGTATCTACTGGGGAACGGGTGCATCGAACCACAGAGGGAAAAAATCAAAGCCATCACCGAGGCCCCCCTCCCTACCACAAAAAAGGAGGTCAGGGCCTATCTGGGTCTCTTAGGCTATTACAGGAGATTTATTCCCCAATACTCAGACCTGGCCGCCCCTCTCACAGACTTGTTAAAAAAGGACTGCCCCAACAGTATCTTGAGATCACCCCCTTTGTCAGTCAGGAAAGCGGTTCAGAGCCTAAAGAACGCCATCACCCAGAGCCCTGTCCTCATATCACGAGATCACACACGCCCCTTCATATTACAGACCGACGCCTCCAATGTGGGTATTGGGGCAGTTCTCTCACAAGTATCAGAAGATGGACAGGAGCGTCCTGTCCTGTTTGTCAGCCGGAAGCTCTTTCCTCGGGAACAAAACTATCCGGCCCTCGAGAAGGAGTGCCTGGCTGTCAAATGGGCCATCGAGAAGTTGCGATACTATTTGGAAGGGAACAAATTTATTCTTTATACTGACCACGCTCCCCTTGTGTGGATGAGCCGGAACAAAGGAAACAATCCTCGTTTCATGCGCTGGTTCCTCTCCTTACAACCCTTTTCCTTTGACGTCAGGCATCGAAGCGGCTCCCAAAATTCCAATGTGGATTTCTTGTCCCGTTTCATCCCAGAGCGGGAAGACACTGGGGGTGGGATGTGTCGGAAATCACTCTCCTCCAGCCCCGACGCTAAGTCCGACTCACCCCCGCAAACTGTCTCTCTCTCTTTTCCCCAGTTGCCGGACGCTGACCTCAGTCTGGGAGACCAGACGCAGCTGCTCATCTCCCCGGACTGGCCCTTTAATTACACCACAGAGGACGAAGGACCCGCCCCAAAGGGGGAGGATGACTACGGCCCCTGGCAGCTTAAGGAGGAAGGCCCCGCGAGAAGGACGTCATCGACCGGAAGGAGGAAGACGAAGGAGCCCGGACGACCGAAGACGCGAGCGGAGCTATTGCCCAAGAAGCCGGAAGAACAAGAGAACGACTGGAGGACGCTGCGCCCAGCCACGGCCCCGGAGGGACGTGGCTTCAACAGGTGCGTGCCCGATTGCGGGGACTCTGGAGCGGGGAGGGAAGAGGTGGCGGTAACGGCGGGGCTGGGAATAGAACAGGGTTAGGCTAGCTGTTCTGAGAGGGCCTTCTCCCTTATTCTCACGCCCCTCTTTCCTGGTGTCGGTTCCTTTCCCGTTCCTCACTCTACGATAGAATCCGGGTGCGACTCCCTCACTTCCCCATTCCCCAACCCGCGACACGTATGCACCATTAACCCTGGTTACTTTCCTTTTGTTTATCGGTGCCGGGGAGGAACTCGAGGACCCAAAGACCCACAAGCGCCAAGGAGGAGAACTACATCCCCTGAAGAAGACGCTAGTGGACTAAAGAAGGAGCTAGAGCCCCTGGAAAAGAACCTGTATTCCAAATAAAGGTCTTTAAAGCAGTACCAATATCGTTGTTTTGCCTGAGTGATCCCAACCAGCCTCTGACAAGGACCTATTGAGAGAGGTAATATATTGTTTCGCCAACTGTATTACTGTACATATTTGTGATTTTATAACGGAATGCATGATGGTTACCAGTTTATGCACCCTTCAGTACGCCTGTTCTAGCTACTGTGTCAAATCACAGGTAAAGGCTATTGGCCTTACCGGACCACTGGGAAAAGTTATGTCAGATTCCTTAGGATTAATCTATAATGAAAAGTCACAACAAAGCAAGCAGGCATGACTTAATTATTGGGAAAAGCGTGAGTTAGGCAATAGAGTTTTAGGGGTGGGTCATTACACAGTACTAAAGCATGTAAGGCAGGTATTTTGTAGTGTTGTGTGAAATTCATGTAATTTGACTTTGGGTAACTACACGAAATTTCGGGAAATTTATGCAAATTACAAATCAGGCCTCGAAATATCAAAAATGTTACTAGACCTGCAGGTCTAGTGACTTAAATAATCTACACAACCTAATTGTAATGCTCTTTACCCACAAAATGGTTTCACATGATGTGATCCTGGGCGAACATTTCAATTCACTGACCCACCATTTTCTACATTATCACTTATGAGAGCACCTTCAAATTTGCAAGTTCCGCATGTCTGCTGTACAAAAACACCTTTGTTTGTCTTAACAGACTAAACCTTTGCTCCATATAGAATACAAATCTAGCCATAAATAGTATACACATGACCCCCGATTTGCCTCTTAGTTCATTAACAGCATTGTCATCAGGGCGGGGCAGGCATGTTTCTCAAATCATGTTAAAAACCTTTCACTTTCAATAAATACATAACTAAAGCATGAAGTGGTAGCACACTGTCATTTGCAATTAGCAAATTTTACATTGAAATGGCCCCAAAATTTCCCACTGACATGCAGGTTTACTGAAAAAACTATATAATGTACAAACAATAACGCTTGGAAATCGAGTTTCTGTAAATATTTGTCATTGGCACATCACCAAGTAAAGTGTGCTGATTCGTTTTGCTCCTATTTATATCTTTGTTTGCATCACACTTCTCAATTTTTAAAAAAGTGTGCTTTTGTAATTCCCGATATATTTTGAAATATTTGTACTATCCGTTTACAAGCTATTTAAATGGTATGTGTTAGAAAAAAACTGACATCTTACAGCCTTTTATTTCACTATGATTGTCAGACAGCTCACTTGACAAAAACCTCTAACTGTAGTAAGAGAAAGAAAAATAAATTCCATTTTCCAAGCAGCAATTAGTAAAAAGACAAAATGACATTTGACCTCTTTCCTTGTACAGACAGCAACTGTGTCACGATAGAAACAAGATTTAAAGCCATCTTTATTGCTCATTCACTTTCTGAATGAACAGAACACCTGTTCCTTTCCAGAACGGACCAGTAGCTGCTAAAAATAGCTCGATCAGATCAAATCCGACTCGCCATTGCGAGTGGACGAGTAGATTTTTCGAGGCCTGGCATACTTTATCCATTATATAATTGTAGACTTGTGAAGCACTGAGTCGCCTATTATAAAGAAAAGATGTCAGAACTTGACTGTAATAAGTCATTGCAGTTAAGTTCTGACGTCACAATGTCTGCTGCCAGCAGTCAAGGAGAAAGGCAAGTCAGGTCACGGAGTATAATTGAAGCAGCGGTTTAAAGCAACGAAAACAAAACATTGCTTTTTTTTCTCTCTTCTGCTCTAGGTTTCTGCTTACAGCGAAAAGCAGCAATAACATTGTTTTGCACTCCTTAAATAATTATAGAAAAGTTAGAATCGTTCTGCATGTTTCTACGCATTCTGAACTACTGCAGCTTCTTTTTTTTTTTAAAACTGACTTGATCTGTTTCTAATATCTTTTTGCAACAAATATCTAACTGGTTTCATTTTGCACTAGAGGTTCCATATTTATTCTTTGTGTTTGCAAACACGCTCTCTCTTTTATACTAAAGAGCTATGCACCAAGGATTTAAGTGGTTTGTGGGACAGGTGATGGTGTGACCATGTATTATATGGGATAAAGTACCCCCTGTCATACATGATAATGATATTGCAAGTCACCTTTGAGTTCCATAGCCGTATGAAGGAACTCCTCTGTGACTTGCAGCAATATCCTTATAATGTATGGCAGGGGGTACTTTACCCCTTATATAATGTGCTTTACTGAGCTTCATCGCTACAAAAAACTAGCTTACCTACAAGTTTGCTTCAGTTTTTGTGCCCTCTCATTATCTTCTACCCTTTTCTTAGGAACACAAGGTGCATGTGCTGCTAGATGTAAGATCATACAGTGGCCCACCACTAACCATTCCCCCAGGCCTGGCCTGGCGCGAACTGCTCTGTACAGTTTACCAGAAGACCAAACCTTTGCAAATTTCTCTATGTCATTTCCCTCAGCTATTCCCTTGGAGGGGTGTCCTCCGGAATCTGTAGGAATACAAGTAGCATCACATATCTTTTTTCTTAAGCATGGTTTAGGATTTAAGGTAATCTGACTATAATATACTGATTCCCTCATGGAGGGGTTTAATCATGGAGTGTAGGAATATGTCATCATATAAATCTTTATTCAGTTATAAATATAACCATTAAAAAAGTATAAAATCAGAATACATGCATTTCATAAAACTGTAAAAATAAACACACATTATGATAAAATCATTAAAGTGATAAAAAGAAGGAAAAACAGTGTTGATAACTCAGTACTTTAAAAATTCCCCATAGGGGCGTGGCCAAGACTCCGATGGAGTAAGACGCACTTCGCATCCGCTCCGTCTCCTGGCGACCGGCCAAAAGCATAGAAGAGCTGCGGGACCTCGGGGACACAGCCTGGCCCTATCCTGAAGATCGTTTGACCCCCCCACCACACAATTTTCGACCCGCTGTAAACTCCGGTCCTGAGCTGGGGGCCGATAAGAGGAATTCGACCGGCGAGAGCCGCCATCTTGGATCTAGTCCTTGCGGGGACGGACGGCCGGGCGGCGACCTGGGGCACTGCTGAGGGGGCCTGGCTAACAGGCTTAACCATCCGGGGGCTGGCCTTGGAGATCGGGGTCCGCGGACCGGGCCCCAGCCGCCACCCGTGAGACTTTGATTACCGGCCCCGGCTGAATCGGAGGCGGTCCCCGGTCCCGCGGTGGGCTCGAGGCGGGCCTTTTTTGCCGGGGGCCGGTGGGGTCGCCGTATGCCGGACCTTTCTTCCGCTTGTGGGCCCGCTGTGGCGGGGAGGGAGCCCTGAGTGACTAGGCTCCTCCCTGGGAGTACTGTAGCTGCCGGAGGCCGGCGGGGCCCCCATCGAGCCGCCATTTTGTGGGCCTTCTCCCCGTGAAGGGAGGAGGGCCTGCCACGTCGTCATCGCCGGGGCTGAACTGCGGCGTCCCCAGGAGGGGTGAGGTGGGCGATCCTGCGGCTCCCCGGAGTGGAGGGAGTACCAATTCCCTTCCCTCGGATCGGGGGGCCTTGGTCGCCGCGACGGCGGATGGGAGGAGAGCCACCATCTTTCGTAGGCCCATTCAGACGATCCTGGAGACGTGAGTACAGCAACACTACGAAGGAGCTGAGGTGAGGCGGGGGCCTAAGGGCTGAGCGACGGGGGAGCATCTGTGTGGCCTGCGAGGGGCTGAGAAGACCGGCTGTGCAATCGGCCAGCTAGCTGTGCTCCGTTCATTCACCTACCTAACCTTGACTCTTGCTGGCCGTGTGGTGGGGACTCGAGCCTATCTTCCTGGGAGGGGACTCCCACGTTAGGAGGGTGCAGCTGGGTGCTCTAGGGAAGATCGGGGAGATCGGCTGCACAATCGGGCAGCGAACCAGATCCTAATTGGGTGCCTTCCATGCTCGACCCCCGGCGGAATCCGGGCCTGTGGGTTGGGATCATATTAGACTCCCTCTTGACTCTCTCTGCGACCCAACACCCCCTCTGCATCCACCGTCGCCTGAAAGCACCTTAGCGATGAAGTTGGGTCAGGATTGGCTATCGGGGTGATCTCCCCCCCTACAGGGAACTTTGTTGGGGGTTTCGGCTATTACATCGAGCAGCAGGAGTGCGAACCCCCACTAGCCTTCCCCTGGGCTTGGAGCCGCGCTTCTCGCTCTCCCGGGTGAACCCTTGACTTGCTGTCTCCCTGGGATACCTCTTTCGATAGCTCTGGACTGAGGGACTTTGGGGGAGAACCCACTGCCTTCCCTGGATTGATAAGACGGAGCTCACCCCCAAATGGGCCACACTGATTAAAGGGAATCGTTGTAGAAGCATGCCCCGCACCAAGGGGGGAAAAGACACTGCTCCTGGTGCCTCTAAGGAAACAACAGTAACTTCGCTCTGGGCAAAGCCACCCTCCGCTGCGGTGGCTCAGCAGGCCCCCATGATGACGACATCCCCGGAGGGGCCCGAGGCGAGCTCCCTTACACAAGCCTTCATGACCAATTTCCTCCAGGAGATAAAGACAGAAATTGGCTCACTCAAGTCCAAGTTCAAATCATGTTTGCAAGATATTCGACGCGATGTGGCGGAAATTGGAACTAGAGTCGACGACCTTGACCGAACACTCGACACGTGAACGGAGGACCCGAAGGAACTTTGGCGCCGCATGACAACGCTTGAAGAACAGCATATAGAACTCCAGATCAAACAGGAGGATTTGGAAAATAGGAGCCGGTGGAATAACCTACGTATTAGAGGAATCCTTAGGGGTGCAGAGGGCCAGGACATAATGACTTACACGGCGGAACTCCTCCAGGAGATCAGGGGCGACGAGGATGCCTCCCCTCCTACATTGGATAGAGCACACAGAGTGGCATCAGCTCCCCGTGACAACCCAAATCTGATCCCTGATATTTTAACCCGAGTGCACTTCTTCACGGAGAAAGAGGCAATCCTTCGTGCAACCAGGGAAAAGACTGACCTATCCTACGGGGGCCACCCCATACAAACTTTTCAGGATTTAGCCCCAGTTACCCTGCAACGACGCGGAGAATTTAAACCGGTCACTGACAAATTGAGGGACCTCAAAATTAGTGGGGTGACCCCTTTTCCCTGATCTTTACATGGGAGGGTAAGCGTCGATCTCTCAGATCCTTGAAGGAGGCTCAACAGCTGCTACAGCTTCAGTCCGATTCTCGATCCTCCAGTCCGAACTCGGGGGCTGCCCGGTCTAGAGCCTCTCTTCGCCCAGAGTGGTCTACTGTGCCTCCCCCTCGGGGCCGGGCTCGGAGGCCAAGCGACGTTTCACAGCAGGCCAACAGGACATTATACACCACCTCAAGTCCATGGGCAGTTTGCATTCCCCGGCTCACTCCTGGCCGGCTTCCGGGCCCCCCTCCCCCACTGCATCTTGAACAAGGGGGCATAGTCAGAGTGCTCCAGGCCCCCAGACAGGGAGTGATCAGTACCTAATCTTATACGTGGATGATCACTCCAGACTGTTTGTTTGATTTGTGGATATAACTATCTGGCCGGGAAGCCCCTCGAATCCTGGTCAACCCGCCTCCAGACATGGTTGCGTAATGAGGATCCCCAGAATCTCTCTGGGGGAATTAGGTCTTATCCCCCGCAACTATACAGCAGGCCGGCCGCTGGACAGAGTGGTGGCGACCAATCGCACAATCCTGATGATTCCCCCCGCCATTCACTTGGTCCATTTGAGGAGGGACTTCCTCAGAGTCGCCCTGGTCCATACCAATGGGCTTCTCCAGGACTGGAATGGACTAACATGGCCCGGTTGGCCGTTTCTTTGCTTGGTTTGTGTATTCCTTTTCCCTCTCCCACTTGGTGGAAAAGGCCCATCGGCGTAATATCCCAGCATTTTTGCTTTCTCTTGACGCTGATAAAGCGTTCGACAGGGTTGACTGGACCTTCCTCAGAGCGGTCCTGCGAAGGATAGGACTGGGACCAGTTATGATGTCTCGCATAATGGCCCCTTATATGTCACCTTCGGCACAAATTAGAGTTAATGGACTACTAGCCCCCCCGATCCAGATCCACAGGGGAACTCGCCAGGGATGTCCCTTGTCCCCCTTGCTCTTTGCCTTGGCCATAGAACCCCTGGCGATTACAATACGCCAGTCGGTAGCAATTAAGGGCATTCTATTTGCGGGAATCGAACATAAGGTTGCTCTCTTCGCAGATGACCTGCTTCTGACTCTTACTGATCCTCGGAGTTCCCTTCCCGCCTTGCTTCTCATACTTTCTCAATTTGAAAGTATTTCGGGGCTTAAAATTAACATTAACAAATCGCAGGCATTAAACCTCACCCTTTCCCCCCAGGAGATTACCGAGTTAAGTGTGCACTCCCCGTTCCAGTGGGCCTCTCACTCTATCCGATACCTGGGCCTTAATCTTATAGCCACACTGGATTCTTGGACCAAGGCAAACTGGCCAGAGTACAGACGCTCAGTTAGGGAGGACCTGAGGAGATGGAAATCGCTCCCCATATCGTGGCTGGGCCGCCTAACGCGGTGAAGATGTCCATCTTGCCCAAGTTATTGTATCTCTTCCAGGCACTTCCGACCTCCATCCCCCAACGGGACATTCTGAGCCTTCAGAATGAGGTCAACTCCTTTATCTGGGGCAAGGGAAGACCGAGATTCTCCAACAAACTCCTAATGTCACCAAAAAAGATCGAGGGGGTCTTGCATGCCCCAATCTCCTCGCTTATTACTGGGCGTCACATCTGCGTTTTATCTCGGAGTGGGTGGTTCGCGAAAGCGAGAAGCATTGGTTTCATATTGACAGGGCGGTGACCTGTCCCCCCCTGTGGGACTTGGCCTGGTTACCAAAAAGAGCGCGTCCTCGCAGTGCCTATATCACCACCCCAACGAGAACGGTTCTGGAGATATGGGATAAAATAGGGATCAACCATGGGCTTACCTCTTTCCCCTCCCCCAACACGCCCCTCGCCAGTAACCCTGGCTTCCCCCCAGCCCTACAACCTAACTCTTTTCAAGCCTGGGTGGCCGGAGAGTGTCGTACGATAGCTGACCTCTTTGTGGGAGAAACCTTTAAAACATTCGACCAATATAGACAAGACTTTCACCTCCCCCCCTAGGGCACACTTTCAATATTATCAAATTCGGCACTGGTTACATACCCTCGAAAATACACTGGGAGCCACGCATCCACTGACTCCTTTTAAAAATCGTTAGTACGATCCTTTGATGGTTCGCGGGGCCTGATTTCCCGAACCTACAGGGTCCTGCATCACTCTCACCCTCTGCCTCTCCTCCCTTATCAACAGAAGTGGCACATAGACATTACAGAAGATGCCCCCCCTGAACACTGGGAGCAGCTATGGAGAGACATTCCCAACAGCTTTAAAAGTATCACACAACACGAGTCGGCCTACAAAGTAATGACACGTTGGTATTACACCCCCCTTCGCCTCCAGAAAATGTTTCCCACCTCTACGGCCCTCTGCTGGCGATGCAGGGCGGACACAGGTTCGTTTATTCACATATGGTGGTCGTGCCCGCTACTAATGATCTTTTGGAAAGAGGTGCTGAGCCACATCAAGGATGTAATAGGTTTTCCTATCCCGAATACTCCCGGGGTGGTGGTTCTGGGACTTCGACCTCAGTCTCTCAAAGCCATGACCCACTTGGATTGGCGTTTGATACTTCACGTTAGGTCGGAGAAGCAAAACAGATCATTGCACTCCATTGGAAAAAAGCTCTGACCCCCCCCATCTTCGGTGTGGCTCACTCGCCTCTGGAACGTAATGGCGATGGAGCTCCTTTCCAATCGCCTTGCACACACTGACGCCAAATTCACACGTATCTGGCAACCCCTAGTGCAACATCTATCCAAATTAGAACATGCTCGATCCGTTCCCCCCCACTTACGGGCTCTTCAGCTATTTGAAGATGCCTTACTCCCAAGAGGGGAGGACTTATCAGAGTGAGGCAGAACAGATAGAGGATTCACTACACCCCTGCTGCTCTTCCTTTTCCTCTCCACCTCTTTACTGGCGAGGGGGCCTCCCATGGTCAGGGTTGGAGAGTATCTCTTAATATACTACCGTGGGAATTGTCCCCCCCCCTTCCAAAATCCCCCCCCCCCCCCCATTTTATCTCCCCCATCCCCTCTCAAGTTCTTGGTTTTCTTTTTTCTTCTCTTTTATTGTCCTTTTGATATAACAGCCTTTCACGGAGGAAAATGCTTTATGCTACTACACTATCCTTGGCTTAACTGTCTCTTCACAGATGATGTTAATACCTGTTGGCCAGGGAGCCTGGACAGAGCCTTGCGGTTCTTGAAGCATTGATGGATAGCATCCCTGATGCGTTAGAAACTAATATATTTGTAGCCTCCTCGCTTGATGCTTATACTGCCAATGTAGATGTTATATATCATTGTTTGTGAAATTAATAAAAGATTTCAAACAAAAATTCCCCATGAGCAACAACAAGATTAGTCAGGCGGATCTCTAGCTGCACGTAGAAAGCATGAGACAGCAAATAAAACATGTTCATTCGGTAGGAGCAGCAAGTACATAAGAGCCAGACGAACTTGAGTGAAATTTAGGGATTTCAGTAATGGGAAAATAAACAACTTCCTGGGCATACGAAAATATTTACAACTCCATCCACTGGAGGATGCCAAAAGTGGATGCAACAGATTAAACCTGAACTTAGCCAAAACAAATCTGTCCCTCTCTTTAGTTACAAGGGATAAATAAGGCTCCATACAATAAGCAGTTTTTTACCCCCTTAGCATGAGTTTCATAAGTTCTGTAAGTTCTCGTTGTAATACTACACGTTCTAAAAACAGTTGTCTCACGCTTTTGAGCCCCAGTGGACGCAGGGAGTGAAGGTGATAAAATATGTCCTCCCTGCCCATGCTGGCAAAAGCAGCCTTCACGTAGGCAATTCAAGGTATTTTATGCGCATGGTCAATGGACAATCACAGAGGATCTGTCTGTTGAGCTGGACTCCCGCCCCAGTCCAGATCTTAATCCAACAAAGGCCTGAGAACAACGTATCCTATACATTTTACACCAAGCTCATCATGAACAGAGAAGGCCGGGGTACTTTTCAGTACATACAGAATGTGTCTTAGAAACATATTTTCTGCAAACTGGATCTTATCAACCATACTATATCCCCATACCTCACAGCCATATAGAACCTTGGTGACGCACTTGGCTTGACTAAGGTGCTCGGAGACCAAGAGCACAACCTCTGAGCAAAACTAGCAACTGCCCCCATGGCTTTAACAAGCTCGCATCTCCTTCCCTCAATCAAGGGCTTCCAATTCTTATTCACATCAACAGAGGTAAGAAAAAGCTGAATCTTTGGCCAATGTGTGATTTCCCACCTTGAAAGTTTTAGAACTGGTGGACTGGGGACCAACTACCATAACAAATGATTTCATAAAGTTAACCGCAAGTTCCAACCTACCCATAAAAGAAACAAACTTGTCCAGTAATGACTGCAATTCCACCGCAGTACGCGCCATGAGAACTGCATCATCAGCGTACAATAAAACCGGGAGCAATCTAGCTCCTGCCCCTTGGGAAATCAGCATGCACTGAGAGAAGAGCTTGTTCAAGCCAGTTGATACAAAGGGTAAACAGAAGGGGGTGAGTATGCATCCCTGACGTACTCCCCTATTGGTGCTGAAATGCTGGGTGTGATCCACCCATCTGTGAATACCTCACCAAAGACGAGGTGTTGGCATGCAAGTTCGATAAAAAGAGCACTATATCCAGGTCCACCCCCATTGCAAGAAGCAGGTCCCATAGCTTCCAGTGATTGACCCCGTCTAAGACAGACCTGAGAGCCATAAATGCCAGGTGCAGTGATGCTGGCCAGGCAACGGTATACTGGTTTATGATTAAACATAGATTTAAACATTGATCTGTTTTCAACTTGCCTGGCCTAAAGCCATACTGGACCACAGAGAATATACCATTCGGGTCTGCCCACAGCCTGTTTAAGAGTACCCTCCCTAGGACCTTCACCGCTGCGTCAATCAAAGATATCGGCCGATAACAGTGGAGGTTGTCCTTGTCCCCCGTCTTGAAATCAGGACAATTACGGCAGTGGACAACGAATGCGGAGCACCCTCCCTCACTGCGGCACCGAGTACCATTGTCAAGGCTGGCCCTCAGATCTCAATGTTGTCCAGGAACAAATCAGGGGGTATACCATCGGGTCCTGAGGCCTTATTATGAGAGAATGCCCGAATACTCTGGGAAACATCATCTAAAGCAAAAAGTGCATTCGCTCTGCCCAACATTAAACCACCCTGGTCCCCCACACCTTCAGTAAGTCCAAAGTTGTAAACCCCTTTAAAATGTTCCACCCGTTGCTGCTCTGAAATATGATGACAAAGCCATCTGCAAAGCAAGGCTTATCACCCTTCAAAATGGGGAACTGTCTCTAGTTTCGCTAGCCTGGGCTAAATCTTCCCACAAGCTCTTGCGTTAGATAAATTTGCGGTTTGCCAAGGCCTTCTTGTATTCTTTCCAACAGGAGGCAACATCCTCCTTATCTCTTGGGACCTGCTTTAAGGCAACCTTTAAGAGACAAAGAGTATTAGAGCAGTCTTGATAAAACCATTTAGGGTCCTGCAAGCTAGTATTTGTCGCAGGGACCTTCAGTAATGTTGACACCTTCTGAGCAATGCACGCAAATTGCAGACAAGATAGCCCTCCCCCGAAGACTTCAAGTTCAAGCAAGTGGATATCTCCGGTCAGCACCCAGTAAAGAGTGACACTTTAAATTCCTGTAGCTATACCTGACACCATCCAAGTCTTCTACTTTGGACAGAAAGAGTGGGCCAGCCGTGTATCTCTGCCAACGGCCTAATACCACCCCTTACTTCACCAATGGCTAAATAAAGGATTATGGTCACTGAAAGGGCTGTGAACTATATGGGCTATGAACTATATTAAAATTAGAAATAAGCAAAAACAATGGGGCTGAGACAAAAATAAAGTCTATAATGGACGCACATCCCCTCCCTTCAAATGTGGGGAAAATGTGTGGCTTAGCTGAGTTTATTAACCTCTCCAGAGTGAAGTCAAGATTGTGAGTGTTTAGAAACTTATTTACCTCCGTACTCTCCTTTGTGTGAGCCATATGGAGCCCTTCTATCAACATACAAATGGGCTTGGTGTTATCCAGATCTAAGGGGCAGACACACAAATGGCAATTCAAGTCACCCACTAGTATAAGCTTATCCCAACCAGAACCAGGCCCTGCCAAAGATTCAATAGCGGAGCATAAGTTAGAGAGATTGGATACCATGGCCAGCCCTGCTTTCACGTTATAAAAATTAATCAATACTAGCATAGGAATACATATATTCGGGTTCCTAACTGGCATTGTATGTATTAGAATGAAGAAGGATAAGTTACTTACCTGTAATCCTAGTTCTCTTCCAGGGGTATCCTCATCAAAGTCATAAGCACATGAATATTCCCGCCCATGCGCGGGACCCCGGAAACACATTACATATATGTGAAAAACCATATATGTAGCTCTATATATATATATATATCCATATATATATATATATATATATATATATATATATATAAAAACACACAATGTAGCCTCCCATAAACATGCTGAGCAATGTTGCAAGGAATTCTCTTGCACATAAACATATTCCAATAAAGCAGGGAGAAAGAAACTTTTGAAAACTGCTTTAATACATAGCAGACAACACAATCCTGCAAGGAATAATGAAGAAAACATTGCCAGCACATAGGCTGCATTGTGGGAACATTAGTGTAGAAAGCTGAAAAGCTAACCCACATAAACACACAGATAAACTGGCACCGTGCCTTTAAGGCAGCCATGACCCCTAGCTTCCCATCATGACTCTCAGGGGTGACAGTTAGGTCAGTTGTTCTTTGCGGATATCCGCAGACCTTTTACAAAGAGATGTATGAATCATGTTCACTTGCCCGGGAGGCGGGTGGGTTGCTTATGACTTTGATGAGGATACCCCTGGAAGAGAACTAGGATTACAGGTAAGTAACTTATCCTTCTCTTCCAGGGGATCCTCATCAATAGTCATAAGCACATGAATAGAATAGCAAGCCCATCCCCTCATCCTGCGGGCAAGTAAACAGATTACCATCAAGATACATAAATGCCATAAGGCCTATACAGACTCCAATAGGTTAGCATTGGAACAGATTCCTCAAGGAGGCCTGGCCCACTTGTATATCTGCTCTGGAGTCAGAATCCAGACAGTAATGTCTGGTAAACGTATGGACCGATTTCCAAGTTGCCGCCTTGCAAATCTCGGCCATCGGTACATTATGTAAGAATGCAATCGTAGCAGCCTTACCCCTAGTAGAATGAGCTTTAGGGAGGCAAACAGAGGCTTATTTGCAATCTGGTATGCCAACTTTATACAAGATACTATCCATCTTGAAATGGATCTTTTAGAAGTTGGGAAGCCTTTTCTAACAGAACCATAGTTTACAAACAATTGATCTGCTTTTCTAATGGATTTCGTTGCATCCAAATAGAATTTGAGAACCCTCTTGAGGTCTAGCGAATGAAGAGACCTTTCCGCTGGTGTGGATGGATTGGGAAAGAAAGAGGGTAGAGAAATTGTCTGATTAACATGGAACTCTGACACAACCTTAGGTAGGAAGGAAGGGTGAGTTCGCATAACCACACTATTATGGTGGAAAACCGTATAGGGTTCTTTAGAACAGAGTGCTTGTATCTCACTCACTCTGCGTGCTGATGTAATTGCTACTAGAAAAGCTACTTTCCAAGAAAGGTGTTGCAATGTAGACTTATGAATGGGTTCAAATGGAGGTCCCATCAATTTAGACAATACCAAATTCAACTCCCAAGGAGGAGAAGGAGGTCGAACAGGGGGATAAACCTTTTTCAACCCCTGCAGGAAGTCCTTAACCACCTGAAGCTGAAAGAAAGAAGGCTGGTTAGGTGATTTACGATATGCTGTGATAGCCGCCAAATGCACTTTAATGGAAGAATATTTCAAACCAGATTTGGCCAAATAGAGCAAATACGGCAGTATTACCTCCTCTTGCCCGTTAATTGGACTCCAATCATTACGGATACACCACAAGTAAAATCTTTTCCACTTTAGAGAGTATGAGGATCTTGTGGAAGGCTTCCTTGACTCCCTTAAAATGTCCATGCAGTCCTGAGGGAGGTTCAAATGTCCGTACTGCAGGACTTCAGGAGCCATGCTGTCAAGCTGAGCGAGGAAGGCTGGGGTGCAGAATTTTCCCTCCCATCTTGGTGAGAAGGTCCGGCCTGCACGGAAGTCTCCGATGAGGGCGAACCGAGAGTTGCAAAGGTCCGGATACCACCATTGGCGAGGCCAGTCCGGTGCTATGAGTATCATCCTCATTCTGGATCGCAGAAGTTTGGCCACCACCTTCGGAATTAGAGGGAGGGGTGGAAAGGCGTATGCAAACGTCCTGACCAATCTATCAAAAGAGCATTCCCTCTCGTTCCTGGTCGGTAAAACCTGGATGCGAAGGCGTGGCATTTTCTGTTTTGATCGTCTGCAAAAAGGTCGATGGAAGGATGACCCCATTGATGAAAGATTTCTGCCACCACTTCGTCGTTGAGCACCCAGTTTTCTTGCTCTTGGAAGTGACGACTGAGGGCGTCTGCTCGCACGTTCTGCTCTCCCGGCAGATGGATTGCCGTGATCGATAGGTTCCTGGCTAGCAGCCAGTGCCAGATTGCCTGGGATTCGAGAGACAGAGGGCGAGAGCGAGTTCCACCTTGTTTGTTCAAGTAAAACATGGTGGTTGTATTGTCCGTTTGCACTAGTATCGATCCGATCTGAATTGACGGTTGAAAAGCTTTGAGGGCTAAATGAACCGCCCGCAGTTCCAGCATATTGATGTGATATGTCTGTTCTCTGCTGGTCCATCTGCCCTGAGTTTGCAGATGACCCAGATGCGCTCCCCAGCCCTGAAGTGAAGCATCCGTGATCAGAGATTGTTCTGGCAGAGGTTGATGAAAAGGGACTCCCACCAGTAGGTTCTGTGGTTGCAGCCACCAGAGAATGGACTTCTTTGCTGCAGGAGAGAGGACAATCCGGTCGTTCCACCGACCCGAGGATTGATTCCATTTGTCCTCGAGATCTTGCTGTAACGGTCTCATCCTCAATCTGGCGTTGGGTATGAGAAAAATGCACGAGGCCATCGAACCCAGTAGAGAAGCCACCTGTCTTACTGATGGCTGATAAGCCTGAAGGATGATGTTGCCCTTGTCCTTCATTGATGACAATCTCTCCTCCGAAGGAAACACTTTTCCGAGGTCGGAGTTGAGGTTGGCGCCCAGATAGTGGAGTGATTGAGTTGGGTGAAGGATCGACTTGTCCAGGTTGACATGCAGGCCTAAGCGCTGAAGGAGATCTAGGCAGGTGCGAAGGTGTTCCTGCACCATTTGAGGAGAGGATCCCTTCAGCAGCCAGTCGTCCAGGTATGGATATACGAACAGGCCTTGGCGATGTAATGCTGCCGCTACCACTGCCATGCATTTGGTAAATACCCTCGGAGCTGATTTTAGGCCGAAGGGTAAGACTTTGAACTGGTAATGTCTTGTTCCCACCGTGAATCGCAAGAACTTGCGATGTTGTGCTGTGATTGGGATGTGAAAATACGCATCTTGTAGATCCACCGAACACATCCAATCGCCTTTCCTTAGTTGTGTAAATATTTGGTGGAGCGCCAACATCCGAAACTTTTCCTTTTTGATGGACTTGTTCAGAGAACGTAGATCCAGAATTGGTCTGAACTTGTTCGGTTGATCTTTTTTCTGAACAAGGAAGTATCGTGAGTACACTCCCTTTCCTCTCTGCGCTTGAGGGACCTCTTCTATTGCTTGTTTTTTTTAGAAGGGTCGACACTTCCTGACGCAGGAGGTCTATATGTAGATGACGAGATTTCAAAGGAGGAATGTCTCTTGGGGACGTCCAAAAACGTAGTGTGTACCCATTTTTTAGTATATTTAGCACCCACTGATCTTTGGTTATGTTGCGCCACTCTTGAATGTAACTTGAGATACTTCCTCCCACTGGAGTGTGCAACGGCGCTAGAGGAAGCAGAAACTCATTGCTTCCCTGGAGTTTTTGATGCAGAGGAGGACTGCTGTTGATGTCCTCCTCTTCCTCTCGAGGAACGGCGGCCTTGATACTGGGATTTGCCCTGTTTGTTTTGTGACCATTGAGGGGTTTGAACCCTCTGCTGGTAACTTTTCCGATTGTAGGGCCGGTACCTCTTCCTAAACTCCTTTTTCTTTTCTAGGCCCACCGCCTTTAAGGTGTCCAACTCGGCCTTCATCCTCGCCATTTCTTCGTCTGTGTGAGCACCAAACAGTGAAGTGCCAGAAAAAGGGAGATTCAGGATGCGTTGTTGTGCTTCTGGTTTTAACGCTGTGAGGCGCAGCCAGGAAGATTGTCGTGCACAGATGCCATGTGCATACGAGTGAGCCGCCAGGGACGCACCATCTGCTGCAGTGCTGATTACCTGATTAGCAACCAGAGCACCTTCGTGAAGGATTTCAGAAAAGTCCTGCTGATCCTCCTTTGGGAGCCTGTCCTTGAAGCGCTCCAGTGAGTCCCATAGCGATCTGTCATAACGACCCAGCAGAGCCGCAGCGTTGGACACTTGCAGAGAAGACGCTGCAGAACCACAAGCCTTCCGTCCCTAAGAGTCTTGTGCTCTACTCTCGTTATCCAGAGGAGCGGAGGAGGAAGATGCAACCGCATGCGTCTTTTTCGCTGCTGCAATTATAACAGAGTCCGGAGGTGGATCTGATCTAAGGAAAAGAGGATCCGATGCAGCTGGCTTGTATTTTTTAAGAATTCGAGCTGGAGCTGCTTTAGTCGATGCTGGTGTAAGGAAGAGATCCATTACCGGCTCGATGATGCCTGGGACCAAAGGAAGCAATGGTCTAGTCGCCGATCTTTGGTGGAGAGTCTCAAAAATGATGGACTTGGTTGTCTGAGGAGCTGACATGGTGATGCCCAGCTTCTGAGCCCCTCTGTTGAGAACATCATGGAAAGTGTTCACATCATCAATAGGCGACACTCTGGAGGGAGGACTATCCGTCAGGGTAGGTGAGTAATCCCTTTTGGATGAATGTGTCGAAGCGGAAGACCAAGATGGTGTACGTCGCCTCTTGCGATGTCCCTGAGACGACCTGCGTTCAGGGGATCTGTCTCGGTGTTCCCTGGCCCGAGTGGTGGGTGATTTGTCCACTTCCTGCACAAGACGCTGTAATGGTGATCTGTGCTGCGGACTGGAGTAGGTCGTTGAGCGTGACCTGTGGACCCCGTCTGCCAATGATGAAGTGGTTGAAGCCATCTGGGAGAGAGATGGATGGAAGGAGATCGCTGCCTCCTTGGAGACCCTCCTGGCGGTGCTTTTGTAGGCTCCTGTGAGTGAACAGAAGCACTGCGTGATGACGCAACCGTCTGGGGTGAGCTCCGGATGGAGTGAGAGGACTCTCTGCAGCTTCTGAAGCGTGATCGGCGTCTGGATGAGCGATGTGACGTTGATGGGGTGTGTCTCGACGTCGACCTGCTCTGTGTCACCATCACTGGTGAATTTCTCTTCGACGTCGACCTCTCAGTGTGCCTGGAGCCCATAGACCTCGCCTTCGACGTTGAGCGTGGAGACCTCAACGATGAACGGGTAGACGGAGAAAACCTTCTCGACGTCGATCTTTCTCTCGACGCTGACCTCCTCGCCGTCGACGGAGACTGCCGTCTCGACGTCGAACGACGTCTGGTATATTTTACCCTTGGTCTCGACGTCGAATACCTCGCCGTCGGAGAGGATCTTGCCTTCGACGTCGAACGCCGCCTGGTCGACGGCGGAGGCTATGAGTGTCTATCCTCAGGTGACGAGGTGTGTCTCGACGTCGACTGTCGTCTGGGTAACGTCGACTGAGATGTTTGCTTCGACGTCGAACGCTGGAGACCCTGCGACGGCGGAGCCTGTCTCGACGTCGAACGCCGCATCGACGGCGACGACGGAGATCTGTGTCTCGACGCTGGGCGAGCCCGCACCAACGGAGAGCGACTCCTCGACGCCGATCGTCGCCCGGTTGACGACGGCGGAGGATTCGACGTACCTGCGTTCTTCGACGACGACCGGTGTTCTCTCGACGGCGAGCCCGCCGTCGATGGTCTTCTCGTCGACGTTTTTGTTGCCGATGAAGGGAATTGAGGCGCCGATCCCGACGCCGATGGAGAGCATACTGGAATCTTACTTGTAGATAAGCTCTCTTTCCTCTTCTTCATCGGAGGATTGTCTTTAGAAGGTGATTTTCTCTTCTCAGCCAATCCATGGAGACGAATCCTCTCTCTGTCCTTTAAAGTTCTGTTGGACAGCAGCTTGCAATGCTGGCAGGATTTAGGATTATGCTCAGAAGGAAGGCATAGAATACAGACAGGGTGGAAGTCTGATTTGGCCTTCTTCTTGCCACAGGAAGGGCAAGAGTCAAAAAGAGAGGGCATTCTGTTGTAAAACAATGCTCAACTCTCTAAAAAAAACAGTAGAGAAATACTTTAACACCAAAAAGATGTCGAAGTAAGAGCTTTTATCAAAAATTGAAGAATTTTCTGACAGAAAATCTGAAAAAGAGGTAGAGCTGAAGTAACCAGGGTCCTGACAGAAGGAGCCGGAAAGAACAACTGACCTAACGGTCACCCCTGAGGCATGATGGGAAGCTAGGGGTCATGGCTGCCTTAAAGGCACGGTGCCAGTTTATCTGTGTGTTTATGTGGGTTAGCTTTTCAGCTTTCTACACTAATGTTCCCACAATGCAGCCTATGTGCTGGCAATGTTTTCTTCATTATTCCTTGCAGGATTGTGTTGTTCTGCTATGTATTAAAGCAGTTTTCAAAAGTTTCTTTCTCCCTGCTTTATTGGAATATGTTTATGTGCAAGAGAATTCCTTGCAACATTGCTCAGCATGTTTATGGGAGGCTACATTGTGTGTTTTTTATATATATATATGGATATATATATAGAGCTACATATATGGTTTTTCACATATATGTAATGTGTTTCCGGGGTCCCGCGCATGGGTGGGAATATTCATGTGCTTATGACTATTGATGAGGATCCCCTGGAAGAGAACCAGGAGTAACACATTTATTAAAGCTTTTGGTTATCTCACAAATGAGTTTGAGGAAACATTTTGTAAAAGCATATCAATTGGTGTTGGAAATGACCCTTTTTAGGATGCTTTCCCTCTATTATTTGCTTTTGTCCCTCCTGGTTTTCCGCTGATCTATGTGCTAGCCTTAGAACTTTGAACGCTTTTAACACAGCCATTCAGTGCCAAAACGCTGTGCTCTTCATATACATAAAGGTGATTAGTGTATACATGATTGGCTGATTTAAGTTAGCTGTAAGTCCTTTGTCTAGGGGAAGACATACACCTAGGGCATGTAACTCAAATGCTCCTCCGTAGCCTTGCAGCACTGGTTGTGCCACCCAAGGTAGCTCTTCAAACGTGTCACAGGTTTGCCCTGGCGGGGCCTGTGTGTGCAGGTTACTGTTACTCGGCTTGATATTTAAAAAGGTATTTGTCAAGGTTCTGCATGTGTCTCACTACATCTCAGTACTCCCTGGGGGCAGGGTGCGGTGTTGGGAAGAGGCAGGGCATGTGCGCTAGATGAACTGGTAGTTAATAGAACCGGATGGTGTGTTCGGTACGGTGGGGCCTGATTCTCGCAATGATTAACATGGGGGATCAGTGGAAAGGCTATTGAGCAGTATTTCCTACATGCAGAAGAGTAGCTGTATAGTGTTGGATATCAATGCGTTAGTCATGGCAAATCCTCTCCAGTAGTGCGAGTGGATTCGACATTCCGAGAGGGCGGAATTGGCACCTGCATTCCAAGGAGCAGGGTCCTGGCCCCACTAAAGATATTGATCAAGCCTCCCAGGGTAGGATGGCAGACAGGACAAAATTTAGAGTTGGCCTATGCATTTCAAAGGTGGCCTTTTAAACTGATCTCATCTTCAAAAGCCATTGTGGGTATAACTACCGGGGCTCTGCCTTCAGGAGTTAGAGACGCTTTTGTGATTGAAAACATACTATGCTGGTTCGATGCTGAGACATCAAAAAGAGGAACCATTGGGGCAGGAGGGACTGCAACTGGATTATCCGCAGACTTGTGGTGGCCTGGGGCTGGTCGTGCTCCAGGAAGGGGACTATCACTTGGTGGATTTTCGCCTGGATGTTGCTGGCCTGCAGCTAATTGCCAACTGTCATGGGCTAGCTCCCTAAGCACTTTTCAAGGGCCGGTTGGCTGGCCTTCTGTCCACGAGATCCCAGGGACATAAAGGATCTCCTTGTTTCCAAAAGATCGGAAGGACCGCGCAGGGTGTGGCGGAAACGAGTGGAAGTGATCGTCGGTTGGGACAAGGACCGTCCTGACGTACGCCGTAATCACACTGTGCAGAGGAGTGTGCTCGTAAAGGTCAGCGGCCCACCTGGGATGCCGGAATGTGATGAGTTCAAGGAGGGCTGGGGAAGTTTGCTGAGTTCAAGGTACCCATGCTTCCAACTGGAAACCTGTACTAGCTCACACTCCATAGTGTGTGGTGCCCAAGGGCTGTTGGGAGTCGTTTGCAGAGTCTGCGGGACCCGAGATGGAAGCCTAGACTGACTCCGACCTCCAGATCGGGTGGACGACAGTACCTGACATTGTGGCCTCCATCAAAGGTTGCCAGCTCTCTCACCCCGGACCCATGCCACAAAGTAATCTGTCGCTGAGAATATCGTGACTGGACCAGAGGGGTCTCGTTGTGCCTTGTGTGCACCCACGGCTAGCTGCCTGGAGCAACTGCAGCTCACACCTCCACCCGAGGGAAACATTACTCCAATTTGGAAGCACACCAGCTTCCGGTGTCAGTCTTTCGCCTACAGGGGAGGTGGGGGGATAGTGATCCGGCACTCGTGAAGGTGCCGTGGGTGCCTGAAGGCCTAATCTGGAGGGATGAAACCAAGTAACTGTTTCCTTCTGCTTTAGGTGGTCCTGACAATCTAATCAAAGTGTCGCCAGTGGGTGCAACGTGTATCGCTGGATGGCGTAGTTTGAGTGGCTAATGGGCTGGGTCACGGGCGTAGTCAAAACCTGTAATTTCTTGACAATTACAACTATACAGGGTATGCAATATTGGGAATGCCGTGTTTTATGCTAATGTTATAGTGGGTGTTAGAAATGGGATTTTTGGTAGGCTAGGGCATGCGCCAAAGCCAGGCAGAATCCACCACTCTAGTCAGGATAAGGGAGTTACACTCCTAAAATAACCCCTGCTCACCCCCTTGGTAGCTTGGCACGAGTAGTCGGGCTTATCTTAGAGGCAGTGTGTAAAGCATTTGCACATAACCAACAGTAATACAGTGTAAGCACTACAAAAGGACACCACACCAGTTTAGAAAAATATCCTATATTTTTATATACTTAAGACAAGACCAAAACCGATAAAAATCCACAATACAGTACTTAAAAATCTTCAGTTATCAAAATATGCTTGAAAAACAGTTCCTTGATGTCGATAACTCCGTCCAGGGCTATCACGGCTTCGTGAGCAAACAAATCCAAACAGTTCTGGCTGACCGCGGTGTCGAGGGCCAGCTATGGTGTCGGGAAGACCCGCAAACAGTACCTTTTAGAAATGCAGGGCGTTGGCGACCTCACGTTGAGCTTCCGAAAGCACGACATCCTCAGGCGTCGGTTCCGGAGGTCGGTGCAGGAGTCGTCGGGGCCCTTGAAGTCACACGCGTTGCAGATCGAACTCCTCTCTGTTGAAGTCAGGAGCGCTGGCATCGGCAGGCGTCGGGTGCTGCGGTGCGAAGTGCAGCGGTGCGGTGCCCTCAGGTCGCGGTGCGAGCAGCGGCTCGGTGGCGGCGTCGGTGAGACCAGGGTCGCGGTGCGAAGTGAATGCGGTGCTCGTCGCGGTGCTGGCCGGTCACGGTGCAAGCAGCGGCGTTGGCTGACGAACTGGAGTCGATGGTGCCGGCGTCGGTAGGCCAAGGCTGCAGTGCGGGATGAGGGCGGTGCGTTGTGTAACTTTACGAGCGGTGCCCTCGAACCACGGTGCAAGCAGCGGCGTAGATTTCGGCGTGGAGCGGCGTCGTCGGGGATACCAAGGCGTCGTCGTGAAGCGAGGCGGTGTGGAGTGCGGTGCCCACAGGTCGCGGTGCGAGCAGCGGCTCTGTGGCTGCATCAGCAGGCGTCGTCGGTGAGACCAGCGTCGCGGTGCGGCGTTGCCCTCTGCGGTGCCTTCAGGACACGGAGTCGGCAGCAGCGTCGTAGACGGCGTCGGGTTGCTTTTTCTTCTGTTGCAGCACAAAACACACAGTCCCCAGTGCTGAGGGCAGAAGAACTTGAAGTCTTTGCTGTTCCTGAGACTTCTTGAACAGGGGGCAAGCTCTACCTCAAGCCCTTGGAGAAACTCACAAAAGTAGATTGCAAAGTCCAGTCCAGTCCTTTCACTGCCCAAGACAGAAGCAGCCACTGCAGGCCAACACAGCAAAGCACACAGCAAATCGGTAGTTCCTCCTCGCAGCTTCTCCAGCTCTTCTTCTTGGCAGTCTTCTTGGTCCAAAAGAGTTCTAAAGTTCAGGGGTCTGGGCCCCAATATTTATATCCCAAAATCCTTTGATCTGCTGCTCTCCGTCCTAAGCGCAGAGATACCCCTTTGGGGTGATTCAGCGCTATATAAACTAATAATAATAATAATAATAATCTCTTAGGCAGAGAGTGTCTGTGCCCAGCCAGAACCAGTTCTGCCTTCTCTGGTGTGACTTCCTGGCAGGAGGTGGAGACGGCATTGTCAGAGGCAGACCAGGCCCTTTGAGGTGCAAGGAAATCTCCTCCCCCTTCCCCAATTGCAGCCCAGGTCTATTCAGCTCTTTCCTGACCCACCTAGACTATCTGGAGCCACTCCTGCTCCCCAGCCTTCTGTTATTCAAAACCCAGACAGGCAATCCACATTCCAGCAGAGGCACACGGGATGACTGAGCAAGAAAATACCTACTTTCTAAAAGTGGTGTTTTCAAACACAGAATGTAAAAATCACTTTCACTAAAAGATGCATCTTTAGATTCTGAGTTCAGGCATACTAAACTTTATTTCCCTACCTAATTCCCCGGGCCAGTTATGTTTATAAGATGTTATAAACAAACTCCCCATTTTGTCCTATGGGGAACAGGTAGCCTTGAAATAGTGAAAAACGAAATTGGCCATAATTCACTATCAGGACATGCCACACACACCAGGGCATGTCCTACCTTTCACATACACTGCACCCTGCCCACAGGGGTACCTTGGGCCTACCTTAGGGGTGCCTGACATGTAAGAAAAGGGAAGGTTAGGTACTGGCAAGTGTGTGCACTGGCCAAGTCGACATGGCAGTTACAAACTGCGTGCAGACTCTGCAATGGCAGGTCTGAGTTACCTTTTCAGGGCTACTCACGTGGGTGGCACAATCAGTGCTGCAGGCCCACTAGTAGCATTTGATTTACAGGCCCTGGCACACTCAGTGCACTTTACTAGGGACTAACAAGTAAATCAAATATCCAATCATGGAAACACCAATCCATAACACAATTTACACAGAGAGCATATGCACGTTTGCACTGATTAGCAGTGGTAAAGTGCCCAGAGTCCTAAAACCAACACAAACAGGTCAGGAAAAAATAGGAGGAAGAAGCAAAAAGTTTGGGGATAACCCTGCAAAAAGGGCCATATCCAACAGTGGGAAAGTGGAATAACTCTGAACATCCGGCTTATATGTTTCTGTCGCTTTTGATGTGGGAGGGATTGCTTGAATTGTGAACACCTCGGGGAAGTACGCACATGGGTTTATGTTGCTTACGAGGCTAAGGGGATAATGGGGAAAGTGAATATCTAGGACTAGTACATATATGTTCATGCCGTTCTGCTGTTAATGGGAGAGTTCGACAATTTCATATAACTGTAAAGCATATATCCAATGTGTATGTCATTTTGAAATCAATGTGTGTGTGATACAAAGACCAGTGTTTTATAGATACGGTGTGGAGTCTTTTTGTAGTGTACTCAGCGTGCTGCGAGGGTGGTGTTGTGCCAATACTTCACACATTGACCCTGAGGATAAGCCAGACTGCTCTGTGCCAAGCTACCCAAGGGTGAGCACAGGTTATCAGACAAGTGTATCGTACTCATTCAAACTAGGACGGTGGATTCTGTCTGGCTTCGATGCGTCCCAGCCAGCCAGAAACCGCTGGTTCTAACATTTACCTTATAATTTGTCACCTCTCGGTGAAAGCCAAAAAAACAAGCAGCAACTCAGTAAATGTTTTAGTAATCTCAGAAACAACAGCTAGGTGCACATGATATGAGCTCAGCACAAATTATCTGGTACACGACACCATTTTTGGCGTCTGACAGCAAGAGCAATCCCCTCAATTTTAGGATGTCAGGATTACTTTTCCATCCATTACGGCGAAAGCTAAGTATCCTAGTAGGAATTTCTCAGAATTTGACATTCTGTTCTATAGAAAAAAGCCTGCAAAATGGCATATCACACGCATCACCTTGCAATTTGGTTTTCAGTGTTGTATCTCATCAACCCGATAGTTCAGAAAGCTTACTAACCACCATGCAGGCAATTTTACAGGACATGAAACTAGATTCCCTTTCAGCTAGCCGAGTAGTACACATTTCATAGTCCTTGATAGTTACACATCTGTCAATTAAAAAAAAAAACATGCTCCTGCCACAGTACAATGTAAATAGAAATTCTTAAAGGGTCTAGATACCTGAAGCACCTGCTTTTTTTTGTGCCACTGCTTGAATTGTTATAGACCACAGAAGAGGACACTTAGTTTGCTGTGACCTACTCAGTTTGTGTTAAAAAATGGTTAAAAAGGAAACAGGCAAGTCTTCTAAACACATATTTATGTTTGATACAAATACTAGCTACACATATTAAAGATGTTCTATAAAATTAACACACGTCAACATGCTGGATATTAAAACTTCTTAATTTGTGGCCCGTCTACTTTTACTGCTTAGTCTAGTTATCAACTCTGCCTCCAGAATTAGACTCTAGTAGGCAATAGGACAGTGAGGGGAGAGATGAGAGGGTGTAGAGGTGCCACTGAAGAACTAGCAAAGGGCTTTAGTTACCATTGTAGGGTTTATCCCGGAATGATAAAAATACAACAATATACCTGGAAGTTAACCTAAGCCTGGGAGACAAGAAGACATCATTATAGCCTTACCTTGTCTTCTCAAGCAGCTTTGGTGCTCTGTTCTGGCAGGCAGACTTCAATATGGCTTCTTCGTTTGCAGCCTAAGTAGAGAATATCCCGTTAGCAGATTAACATACATTTAAATACTTTTAATCTCGTCATACTCTACCTGTCACAGTGGGTTTAAGGGAAGAGATTTGGAAAATATGACACATAAATTAAGCATCCATAAGATTAGACGTGACTCGCCTTCAAAATAGCGGCATGATGAACAGAACAACCTGTCCATTTAGAAACTTTATTCCCAAACAAAAAGTACCACACTTCTCACTTTTTCTTCCTTCGCAACCAGTGCGATATAGGTGGGTGGATGCCACCGGATATCAGATCCTGCAATTTTTATTGAGCTGGATCCGAGATCTAGGATGGGGCCAGCGAATCTTAGAGTGTTTGTAGGAAACTGGGTTTTTGTTGCAGTACCTCCCCCCCTCCCCACACACACACTTTTTTGCCTGGTATTTGATGCAACTTTGACTGAAGTGCACTGGGTTCCTTCTAACTAGGTCCCCAGTACCAGTGTTCTTTCCCAAAACTGTACAATTGTTCCCCCAATTGGCCATACTTTTAGCAACCTCTATAAGTCCCTGATTCCAGTGGTGGATCTGTGAATACATGCACACGGAGGGCACCTTAGAGGTGCCCCCTGAAAACCTACCAGCCTCTGGTGTGTTGGCCGACTGGTCTCTACGAGCCTGCCACTGGAGACCGATTTCTGACCTCCCAGTGCGAGGGTCTTAGCTCCCAGGAGGTCAGAAACAAAGCCTGCACGGGAAGAGGGTGTTCACACCCCCTCCCTCAGGATGACCTACCCATTAGCACTCCTAGGTCGGAAAGCTTCAAAGAAGCTCTCGCCTTTGAAATGTGAATCTGGCTCCCCTCACAGGAGAGGAGGCAGACCCCCGCCCCCCTTGTCTGGAGCCCTCTGGTACCTGGACAGGCGGGAAATTAGCTAGCCAGGTAGGCGTGCCCACCCCCAAGCTAATACCACCCCTAAGGTGGCCTACCCTGATGTGTGTATGACTTTTCAAACGTTGCCATCTTTGTGTTGGCACCCTTAGGAACTCTGGGACAGGGTTATGCCCACTTCCCACAGAAAGTAGTCATATGGGGACGTACTGACTCCAAGGGTCAGTAGCCCACTGGCTACCACCCTACACTCACCTAACGCCCCTGAATTCAGTATTTAGAGGAGCCCCTGGCACCAGGAAATCAGATCCTGCTGACCTGAAAGACGAAGGACATGAAGAGTCACATCCTGCAAGAACTGAAGACCCCGCATCTGACCTGGCGCCAACCCTGCCGGCCTGCCTGCTGACTTAGATAATTACACCAAAAGTTGACTTGTCCTGCAGCTGCTGAGTCCCCAAAGCCCGGGAGACCTGCCAGCATTTCACCCAGGAATCAAGACCTCCCGAGAAGTAGCGGACCTGCTTCCCTGTAACCTGCAGGCATACAAAGACTCCGGTGAGAACTTCTTGACCGTAGAAATCCAAGTTGAAGTGGGCCAACGGCGTCATCGTGGTCCCCATGCCCTCCAGAGACCAAGTCCACCATGGTTTCGCCCCCAGTGAACTTAGATTGCCTCCAGCCTCTGCATGCAGGCCCCCTCTACCATGACTGCTACCAGTAAGGAAAACTCTACGCCTTAAGACACCTCTGCACCCATCGTCCCCGGGCCGTGTGGAAGAGGACCAAAGGTGTCGCTATGTCCCCGAGCATCATGAGGCCTGAGCCCCCTGTTGGTTCAGGACGACTGGCCTCCCAGTCCAAGCCTGCAGCCTCTTTACGTGAAGACCAATGCCCATAGAGTAACATTGGGCACCAGACGCTGTTTTGCACCTCAGCACCCGGCCGCCCTATTGCCGCGGATGGTGTTCTGCTGGTGCTGCCTTGGACCTTGCCCACCACTCACTTAACTCCTGGAGATTGGTCCCGTAAGTCTCTGTACTGTACCTGAATGCTGCAGTGACTTTTCCTCTCATTTCAGACATTGCAGCTCCTGAAAATTGCACTATGTAACCTTTTTGAACTGAAAACAATTCCTATTTAAAAACGTACTTACCTGAACGAATTGCTTCTGGTGCCTAAACATATATAAAGATACAGGTTATCTTTAAAAATTGGTGTGGATCTTCTTATTGACTCGTGTGTCTCATTTTTTTTTTTTTTTGTGAAAATTTTTATTGGCATTTTCATAGTTACGATATAAAAACATACATCGGCGGCAAAACAATTTAGTCTCTTCGGTTTGACAGCAGTATCACATTCAAACAGCAGTGTTGTACAGTCAAGCAGCAGTCTCAAATACCGGCATGGCACCGTGGGCCCCTGCCTGTCCCTCCACCCAGGCCTCCACCATAAGATCTCATTGTGAATCAGCAAGTGAGAGTCCATAATGTGTGAGCCATGGTTTCCATATTTTCCAGAACTTTTTAGGACAGCCTCGAGCTTTGTAAGTCGTCTTTTCCCCTAACATGTACATGTCCATGCTCTTTTTCCATTCCGCCAGAGGCGGACTCACCGCAGTCCCCCATGCCTTGGCCAGGTCACGCTTCGCCACCACCATACCCAATTGAAGCAAAATTAATTTTGTTTTGGGGAGGTCAATGTCAGTGGATATTCCCAGCAAGACAAACTGTGAATTAAGCGGAATTGTCTCTCTCCCAATATGTTTCCCAGTTCCCCCAACAAGGTGGCCCAGTACCTCTGAATCACCGAACATCCCCAGACCGTGTGAAAGAATGTACCTACTGACGCTCTGCAGCGCAGACATTCCGGTGTTTCCGCCCTCCCTATGCGATGCAGTCGTGCCCGGTCATAGTATGCTCGGTGTAAATATTTGAATTGGATCAGCCTAAGTCGTGACTTGATGGCCACCTCTCTGGGATGCATCAACGCCATTTCCCAGTCCAAGTCCTCCATCTCTCCCACCTCGGACTCCCATTTTGTCCGCAGTTTCTGCAGTGTGTCCGGTTTGTTATTGATTATTGTTCTATACGTCCATGAAATCGCCTTTTCTTCTAACTCCCCCATCAGGAGTCGGCCCTCTAAGGGTGCGTATTCGGGAATGTCAGTGGTGTCTAGGCGCTGCGCCCGCCAAGCATGGGCCAACTGCAGATATCTGTAATGTTGTGTTACGTTCATGTCGTATTCTGCCTGCAGGTGCGGAAAGGTGACCAGCTCTTTACGGTATAATATATCTTTGAGGTGTGAGATGCCTAACAGGTCCCATTGTCTGAAACCACGCAGTTTCGTGATTTCCCTCAGTCGGTTCCCCACCCAAAGCGGGGTTTCTTTAGTAACCCGGCCTTCCCATTTCATGCGTCGTTCCGCCTGCTTCCATGCTATTACGACCACCCGTGTTGCTGTTAGAAGTTGTGCTGTGCCCGCCCCCCGTACAGATGTGTGAATGGGCGCTTGGTGAACTGCGTGCGTTCAAGTACGTATGTGGGATGGTCCCTCTCTATATGGTGCCATTCATTCACAACGATTAGATGCGCTGCCCAATAATATGCCCTAAGATCTGGCAGGGAAATGCCTCCATTATATTGGTTGCGTTGCAACGTCGCCAGCGCTACCCTCGGAGGTCGTCCGTCCCATATAAATGTCCTTAGTATGTCATCAATTCTCCTGAATACCTTGGCCGGTATTAGTTGGTATGTATTTTGCAATACATAGAGAAACTTCGGGAGCACAATCATTTTATACAATGCTGCCCTGCCCAGCAGTGTCAGCGGCAAGGTCTTCCACCTCTCCGTGTCTGCGCGGAACTCTCTGAGCACCCTGTGGTGGTTGCGATCTAACGCCATTGTCGTATTCGTTGTGACATAGATCCCTAGGTATTTTATACCCTCTTGTGCCAACCGGAGTTGGCTTGGGCCCACTGTATAGCCCCGGTTCTTATCTATCGGGTACAGATATGACTTCCCCCAGTTGATTTTATATCCCGCGTGTGCGCCGTATGTTTCACAGCTGTCCATAATGGCCGGGAGCGTCGCGTCTGGGTTTGTGATATACATTAGGATGTCATCAGCAGATAGCGATATGCGTTCGTCGGTCTCGTCGTTTTCTCCACACCTAAAGCCAGTTATGTCCTTGTGTACTCGGAGAACACAGGCAAGGGGTTCCAACACTAGGGCAAAAAGTAAGGGGGATAGCAGACACCCCTGTCGGGTACCCCTGCCTATGGGGAATACCCGGGACATTACCCCGTTAACTCTGACCCTAGCCATGGGTTTGTCCTAGAGTACGGCAATCCAACGCCTAAATACTGGCCCAAAACCAAACTCCTCTAAGGCAGACAGGAGAAAGGGCCAGTGGACGGTATCGAATGCCTTTTCGGCATCTAGTGATAGAAGAAGATGTGGATCTTCTCTTTTGTGCGCCACCTCCAGCCAGTTATGTAGTCTCCTCAGGTTGAGCCTTGTCGACCATTTAGGCATAAAGCCGGTCTGGTCTCTGTGAATGAGACTAGTGATTACCACCGTGAGCCTGGTTGCTAATATCTTGGTCTCCATATTTATAAGTGAGATCGGGCGATATGAGCTACATTCCTGTGGCGGCTTGTCCTGTTTAGGGATCACCGCAATCGTAGCAGTCCGCAAATCTCTAGGTAGGCTTCCCATCTCATGCGCCTCCAAATATAATTGTAGGAGGTGCGGGCAGAAGAGTGTCGCGTTCAGCTTAAAAAATTCCGGGGGTAGCCCATTGGGCCCTGGGGCCTTCCCGGTTTTAACTGGCTGATGGCTGCCATTATTTCTTCTTGTGTAATCTGTTCGTCTAGTGTCACGGACTCTTCATCCGCCAATTTGGGGAGCTGTAGCGCCGAGAGATATCTCTGACTCTGTGACACTTCGGCTAGGTCGCGGTGCTTATAAAAGGACTCATAATGGTCCGCAAAGGCATTTGCTATTGCATCCGGGGTCAAGTGGATTCGTCCGTCTTCCGTCTGTATCTGCGAGACCCATCTACTGTCTAGCTCTTTTTTGCTAAGCCACGCTAGCAGCCTACCCGTCTTATCGCCAGCATCGTACAAACGCCTGTGCATGGCTTGCATCGCGTGCTCTGCGTCTTTTTTGGCGAGTGCAAAATATTCCTGTCTGAGGAGTTGTAAGCAATGTAACAAGGAGGGATTATTATCCACGCTCGCTTGTGATTCTAGTTGCAATACTCGGGTTTCCAGCCCAGTGATCTCCTCTTCCTCTTTGCGTTTTTTGTGTGCTATTATGTTTTGTACCCTATCGCGCAACACGGGTATATACGCCTCCCAGAGCGTAATGGCCGAGTCTACCGATCCCCCATTTTCTCTGAAATACAGTTCCGTATCCACCCTAATCTCCCTGGCAACCTGAGTGTCTGAGTTCCCATGGGTTCAGTTTCCATACCCCCTTCTGCCGTTGTGTCCTGGTCCCTACTGTGAGCCACAAGGGTGAGTGATCCGAGAGGCCCCTTGCCAAATATTCTATCTTTTGTATTTTGCCCAGTTCCCCCGCTGGGGCAAATATATAATCTAGCCTTGAGAAGGCCCTGTGTGCTCCTGAGTAGAAGGAATAAGCTCTGGTCTGGGGGTGTTGCCTACGCCATATGTCTGTGAGCGCTAACGTGTCTACAAACCGTTTAAGCGGCGTCTCTTTGGGACCTCCCGTTGCTGCAGTCGTGCGGTCACTAGTGCGGTCCATGACGTCATTGAAGTCGCCCCCTATGATGTGCGTGTCAGAGCCCGCTTCTAGTAAAATTGCTGCAAGTTTCTCCATTGTTTGCCCTTGATGTTTAGGTGGTGCGTATACACTGACAAAGGTGATGTGCCGCCTATTCCACACTCCTTTAACTGCTACGTATGTACCATTTTGGTCTGTCCAGGTGCGTTCTAGTCTGAAGGGTGGGTTTTTCCTGATGAGTTTTGCCACCCCCCTTGCCCCGGTGGAAAATCCTGCGTGGGCCAGTGTTTTATATGCCCCTCTACCTAGGAACCGGCATTGCATGCCTTTTAGATGAGTCTCCTGTAGGAGAATGACATCTGGTTTCAGCCTTTTAAAGTATGTGGCCACTAGCCCCCTCTTGATCTTATTCCCCATCCCGTTTACGTTCCAGGAGAGGATCGAGTACATTCCTGGATTAGATGTAGCCATCTTGGTGGTACCATGTATCCCGCCCGTAGTGCGTCTTCTTCCCCTACCCCGCTGCTGTCGTTGTCTCAATGTTCCCATAATATCTGCCTTCCTACGAATTTGCCATATAATATAAGAACCCCAACTCCCACCCCCCCACCCCGTCCCCCCACACTCCCCCATTATCCAATCGACTACCCCTTGGGTCAACCAGACCAACTGTGTCGTGTATGGACTAGAGAGGTCTGTCGCCCACCCACCCACACTTACCCTCTCAAATCAACGTAAACAATAAAAAGAAAAAAAAAGAAATCAGGTACAAAAGAAAAAAGCAATAAACGGAACACGCGGGGTGGCGTGCGAGTTCCTACGTCTGTCCGCTGTCCTTGCGGTTCTCCAAGCCAATCACTGCTCTTCATTCTTCTGTGCCAGCCTGTTGGTTCCGAGCGTCCATGTCATTCTCCATGCCTGTCTCTCCCCGATTCTCAAGGAGATTGATGTTGTGTAACAAGGGATGTTCTTCTTCCGAGTCCGTTGTTATATCTTGATCGGTACAGTCCGCTGAGCATTGCCTGGCCATATCCTCTGTCTGTGGGGGCCCTCTGAGCCTTTCTTTGCGATGTAAGCTTTCTGAGGCTCAGGGCGCGGATCCTAGAACTCTCCTACTGCGATATGGCGTCGCCCTGAGTGTCCCGTGTTGTGCAGCCTCTCTGCTCCTTCCCTTAATGCGTCGTGTTCTGGGTCTGCTACTGCTTCCTGATGGGGCCTTCCCAGATAGTGTTGTTGGGCCTCCCGTCGGTCTCTGGATGGGGCGTTCCTCCAGCCAATGCCAGGCCTCCTCTGGAGTGTTAAAGAACAGTGTCTTTGCTTGATAGATCACTTTAAGTTTGGCAGGGAATAGAAGCATGTACGTGATTTGCATCTGTCTTAGCTTGTCTTTTACGGAATCGAACGTTTTGCGTTGCTTCTGTACCTCTCGGGAGTAGTCCGGGAACACCATGATCTTTGTATTGTCCATCCGAATGTCCCCCTTTTGCCTGAATTCTCGGAGGATGAGGTCCCTGTCGTGGAAATTGAGAAACTTCGCAATCAGCGGACGTGGGGAGGCTCCCACTGTTGGCCGGCCCCCCAGTATTCTGTGCGCCCTCTCGATTATGAAACATGGCGAGAATCGTGCATTAGGGAAGGATTCCAGCAACCATTTACGCAGGTATGCCCCCGCATCCGTTCCTTCAATTGCCTCCGGGAATCCCAGAAAGCGAAGATTGTTTCTGCGTGCCCGATTTTCCGCATCATCGACCCTCCAGAGCACATCTTTCATGGCCGCCGACAAGGCCGTGACCTCACCCCGGAGGACCTGGTTGGCATCCTCAACCTCCGATATACGCTGCTCAGCTTGTGTTACCTTCTCTGATACCTTCCGCAGGTCCTGACGGAGCAGATTAACATCAATTTTGATCTCGTCAATTTTGCCTTCCAACAGCTCCCTGGAGGACTGAATCGCTTGAAGGATGACATTGTCAGGTGCGTTCACAGACCCGGATGGGAGGGGGTCTGCCATCGGCAGTGGCTTGGCAAATTTGTCCATTTTCCCCTGCCTCTGCGGTTTGGGGTCCTTATCCCGTGCCATCTGCGGTCACCACCCGCGTGAACAGGGCAAGCGTGGCGTCCGCAATCCCTCGGGGCACTTCTTCTGTTTGCCGTCTGCAGGCTGCCCTCCTTGTGACCACTCAGTGGCGGTACCTCTAAAAGGTTTGTCCCCCCAGAGTATATTCACAGTTCTTGCCTACGCTCTTGATGGTGGGGGAGGGGATCCACCCGCCAATTGACTCGCTTAAGGCCCGCTCGCCGTTGTCTCTCCTTGCCGTGGTTAACCTGCCACCCCCTCACTAGTTCACGGGGTATCGTGTGACCAGGCCGGTGGGGCACGTCGTTCCTCGTTATCCCGTGTGTCCCTTGCTGTTTAAACAACTTCCTGCATGCCACTGTGTCTGTCGGCAGGGCGGGAGGGGGTGGGGGGGATCTCCCCAGCGTCAAACTTGTGTGCTGTAGCCTCTGTTTTATGGCAGTCGCGCTCCCCGCTCCCCACCGCCGCTCACCGTGCCAGTCTAAATATCTCCTCTGTGGCTACCGGTCTGCCCTCTCTTGCCGGTCAGGGCCCCTCTCTGCGGCGTCACCTGACCTGTGATGGCTGGAGCCTCCGCCGATCACCATTCAATCCCGACAGGCCGTCCCTCCACCGATGTCCCGGGGCCTCCGCTGATATCTCTTCTGATGTGGCGGCAGTTCTCCGGAGCCGCAACGTGCACCGCAATGTCGCTGGGCTCCTCCGTGTGTCTCATTTATTGACCAGTGTGTGTATTTTCAGATGTCTTACACTCCTCTGTGATAAGCCTAAGGCTGCTTGACCACACTACCCCCTAGAAGAGCACCTTGGAATTGCCATAGCAAGCCTCAGTCCACTTATAAGGGAACCTGTGGACTCTTTGCACGATGTATCTCATTTTGATAGATCATATAAAGAACCAGCTTCCTATAGTGCTCTGAATCTTTCTATACTCCGGTGTAGTCTGTGAACAATGGGCCACATGCTGAGGGGCCTGCAGAGGTCCAAGGAAACCTCTGCAACTTTCCTTTAGTGTTGGGCCAGGAGTGCTTCAAGAGCACCCAGCAGTTCCCTTTGTAGGGCAGACTAGTAGCAGATGAATGTCAAAGGATCATAGCTGGAAACCAGCACTCTTATGCCAAACTCAGACATCCCCATCAGAGTAAAAAAAAAAAAGACATGAAGCCGGTTACTTCGCAAGTTGGTAAGAGACAAACCAAGATTTGGAAGCATTTTTGTCACTTTCAAACTCTGTGCATAAAGAAATGTGAGTCTCTACATGCCATGTAAGAATACAATTAATATTTTAAGAATAGTCTATTCAGCGCTTAGAATTTATAGCTACTCAAATGAAATCATTTTAACAACCTGTCAATTGAGACAGGTTTTAGCATATCCCTTGCAGATTTCAGACAGCTGCTTGATGCAGATGCATAACTTGCTGAGCAATAATAACGGGAGTATACATATAGTCTGTAGGTAACACAAGGATCTCTGCAACAAAAGCATTGACTCACTGAGCTATCATCACTTTACTTTCCTGCTTACTTACATCCTTAGGGTCAAACACATAAGACTGGCCACTCATAATGGATAATGGCCATATCTGGTAATAAACAAGCATTCTTGGGATTACTGAACGGTTTTTAAAGATAATGGTATGCGATTGTAAAACATGATTGAGAGATGATATTCTGTGATTGTTGGATATCTCTCGGTCTGTGACTGTCAAACATCTTTGTGAAATGTTAATGGTGCATGTTTAATAATCGCCAACCAATATGTCTCAAAGTCATATTGCTGTCAAAGTGATGTTGCCCAGAACTACAACTCATTTAGAAAGAAAAAGGAACACAATAGAGAGACGTTCCCTCACCATCGTGTGCACAACACGGACCCTGAAACATATTGTTGGTAAACGGATACTGCCTACCATCACAAGCCGACACGACTCGCTGAACAAATGTGGGATGAGAGAAAAACAGTCATTGGATGAGAGAAACAATGCCCTACTCCGCACTCATTCAGGCACAAAACACACTGCAAAGACTCCATGCAAACTCAGACATAATAGGGCAACAAAAGGGGCCACCCACTCAATCAAAAAGAAAAATCTCTAAATACAGAGAAAAGACACAGGACCAGATGTACGACCATTAAGTTTAGCGAGTCGCACATTGCGCTAAATTGCGACTCGCAATTGCGACTCGCTAAACTTAATGTACAACAGTGTCTCAGACACTGTTTGCGATTCCCAATGGGGTCGCAAATTGCATGCCTCATGAATATTAATGAGGCTGTCGCAATTTGCGACCCCATTGGGAATGGCTAACACTCCCAGGGATGGTGGCCTGCTGGGGTCAGCAGACCACCTTGTCTGTAACTGCTTTTTTATCTACGCAGTTTTTTTTTAAATGCAACCCGTTTTCCTTAAAGGAAAACGGGATGCATTTAAAAAACAAAAATGAAACTTTTCAGTTTCATTTTTTAAGGGCAGGCAGTGGTCCCCAGGACCACTGCCTAATCTTAAAAAATATTTACGCACACACTCACAAAGGGGAAGGGGTCCCGTTTGCGAGTAGTTTACCACCTACATGAAGTAGGTGGTAAACTGCGGGTGTTTTGCGACCGCAAATGCGGTCACAAAACAACAGTACATGGCATGGTGACTCGCTATTAGGAAGGGACGCCCCTTCCTAATAGCGAGAGTCGCAAATGCTATTTTGCGAGTCAGTGACTCACAAAATAGGATTTGTACAAGCCTGGAACCTTTTTTGCGGTCGCAAACGGGCCGATCTACCATTTGTGGTCGCAAAAAAGGGTTGTACATCTGGCCGACAATGTTTCGGTACCGTTATTCTGATAAGTTAAAAGCCCAGATTCAATGTCGGGAAACGGAGGCTTCGGATTATGCTTCTCTTTCTTTACTGAAGCCAAATCAGCAGCAAATAAACTTTAAACTATATAACCCATGATGCCAAGTATGACATCACTGCACCAATCACAGAGGCCACAGGGCATATAACATCATAACGCCAAAGTCCGTCCTCTTTCTTTGCTGCTACAGCAGCGAGTTAAGTACATGTTATTTATCTCAATTTACTAGACAACGATGAGGGTTATAATTAGGTATCCACTGGTGAGATATTTCATAAACAATCCAATAATAATTATCTGAATGCAGACGCTCAACTTCCTGTGGCCCACCGTCCAGACCACTAACGTGCCAGAATTAAAGAACAGAAGGAGCGTGTAATTTACAATAAAAAATATCAAAAATTGTAGTCCGTTCTTTTGTTTCTTTTCCGTTTCTTTATTAACCAGAATTTATTTTTTCTCCACAGTTCAAGAGTTTCTGAAGTCCAAAATCCAACAAAGTAATCATCAATTCATGAATCCAATCAGAAAATTATTAATCCATACAGCCTATTGGTTCAAAACAGCCTACGCGTTTCGTCCCCCTTGGGACATCATCAGGGCTGTAAAGTAGAAAAAACACAATATCACAAACCAAAACATAATGAAATTATTTTAACACTAATTGTTCACCATATAAACATTACAATCAAATTAAAATTCATCAAGCTATAAATCCCACAAAATAAACCTGCCTATTTAACATTCTACAGTGTAAGGAAAGAAATACATATATACAGTATTTTCACAAATCTACGTAATGTCATGTATCAAGATTATGAAACATCACTCATGTATTCATTTTATAATTTCGTAGATTATTCTGCAAACCTTATATTTGATCCACCCTAAAAAAGTAACTGACCCCTTCCTATACCCTATCTTGTCCATTTTTTCTGCAATTTATCTGTCTGGCACCTCCATCTAACATAAATTATCCATCATACCTCCAAATTCCTGCCTAGTACCCCCATGTTTCTCTAAACTCATTAACTTTAAAACATTTATTATCCACAAGAACATACCTCATATATTGTAAAGCTTAAAGTTGCCACTAGTTTCTCCTTGTTCCCGTGGTGCAATCTTGCCATTCTTTTAAGACTATCTACATCACGTTCCATTCTGACATACCTTTCTCATTCATTCATCACGCAATGATAGCAACGCTGTATACTTAATTAAAATTATCTATTCCCAACAACTTTCAGACTTCCAATGCCAGACAGCATTCAAAAATGGGCCAGTAATTAAGCTGGATCCATAATGAGCTTGCCTATCCATATTTTACTTTATCCCAATACCAAATAAGCGCTCCGGAGTGACTGTATCCACTACAATCTTAATAACTTTTCTCTGTCTTAATCTCGAAAAATGTATCTTCATCAAATTACTATTACCTTGTGGTCGCAAAAAAGGGTTGTACATCTGGCCGACAATGTTTCGGTACCGTTATTCTGATAAGTTAAAAGCCCAGATTCAATGTCGGGAAACGGAGGCTTCGGATTATGCTTCTCTTTCTTTACTGAAGCCAAATCAGCAGCAAATAAACTTTAAACTATATAACCCATGATGCCAAGTATGACATCACTGCACCAATCACAGAGGCCACAGGGCATATAACATCATAACGCCAAAGTCCGTCCTCTTTCTTTGCTGCTACAGCAGCGAGTTAAGTACATGTTATTTATCACTTATGTTGCATGTGAGTGTTATGATAATGCTTCTTGTATTATAGATTGTGTGGATATTGTTGCGCTTCAGAGATCGCATAGCGGCGCTTGGCAGAATCTGTTAATTGTGAAAATCTTTATTTCTGTATGGAGCGGGACAGGCGCGTCTGGCGCGCTCGAGGAGGCAGTCCTGTTTTCACTGTCAGTAACCACACGCATGCGTGAGCAGCCGGATCAGAGTTAATCACTTTCCGATCGGCTCCTCGCGGCAGCACTGGTGGTTTGCCTATCTCCTCGGTCCCTGGAACGCCCGACGGGGCGCAAAAACGTTGTAGGGCTCTGCCCTAGGAGAGCTGAAAGGTTTGGCTCCCTCCACTTAAATCTGCATTTAATCAGGCAAAATTTTAACTTTGCATCCCCTGTTGGAGTTAAGCCTGAGGACTTGAGGATTTAGGCCAGTGAGAGTCTGTCTTAATTATTACATTTACTTCACCCCTAGGTTGCTCTCCCCCTGAACCTCCTCCACACCTCCTTTAGTAAAGATGGCGTACTACACCGAGGAGGTTGATGAATATGCTGACTATATTGATTACGCTGAGTTTGAGGAGGTGCCTTATGAGCACCAAATGGAGGAGCAGTTAGAAGAGGCCCTGGATTGCCACGTGCGGAGTTCAGTGAACAGGGCTTTGATTAGGGCACAACAACCCTTTACTAAACCCCTAAAAAATTATGGGAAAAGAGCTCAGAGTGCCTCTTTGGACAAACCTTCATTTACCTCCTCAGTAGAGGTATTGTCCCAAGTGGCGTCGTCAGTCCTTAAGGACCATGGGTATGGCAGTCCCTTCCCTTCTGGCCCATCAGGTCAATCTTCCCTCTCTAACCCGGGGGACGCGGAGGAGTCCTCTCCTGCAGCGCCAGACACATCAGACTCTGAACAGGACACCGAAATAACTCCCAAAGCAGTGAAAGCCAAACGTACAACTCACCATGTGAGTTCAAAGGCCCCAAATAAAAACCTCTTATTTGACCCAAAGAATATTATCCACCGAGGTCGACGGAACGGGTGGCTTGCGTAGAGGTGGCGCATTATGTCCAAGATAATATCAGACAGAGCTTTGAGCGAGAAGTGCACACTACTCTTAAATCTGAGCGCCCTAGACCCTCCCTATTAGGCAAGGTAACAGACACCCCAGAACTGGACCCCAACATGGCAACCTTCCTTAAGAAGTTCGCCAAAGATCCCAAGAAGGGGTTGGATAGGGCACGGAGGGGATGCCAGGACAAATTATTGGATGTTTCGGGACCCCTCACTAAAATCCTCGACTTAGCGGTCAGAACTAGAGATTCTAATTCAACTCTTGACCCGACTGAAGTCTTGGAGTGGGCGCAGAGAGCCTTATGCTTTTTGGGGAACGCAAACTGCGCTCTCTCCACCGAGCGCAGAAAATCCTTTCCTGAGAATTGGCCCGCAACTGGCAGACATGGCCACTACAGAGGCAGGCACACTAGCTAACGGACTGTTGTTCGGCGACAAATTTGTCAAGGAGCTCGGAAAATAGGTAGCTACCTTTTCGGCCCTTGATCAAAAAAGTTTTCCACAGTCGCCTTTTTACCAGGGCCGGACGCTTTAGGTGTCGAGCGACTGGCTGAGGATATAACCAGACCTCCAGAGGTTTTGAGAATCAAGGTTGTGGCGGCGCCACCTGTTCAAATTTCTACCCCACCCGTAACAGAGGTGGCAGAAGCAAACAAAACCGAGGTGGTTACAGAGGACAAAACCATTCCGGCTACACCTCCTATGCAGGTAAACCTTATTCAGGTTGGGGAGGTGTTGGTGGGGGACGAATTGGGTTGTTCCTTCACATGTGGGAGAGACTAACACAGGACCCTTGGGTACTTCAGACAGTACAGGGTTTTCAAATAGAGTTCTATTCCTCACCATAGCAGAATCGCAGACCCCAACCTTTAAATTTTTCCCTAACAGAGAGGTCTTTCATAGAAGAGCAAGTGAGGTCACGAATGAAAAAAGGGGCAGTCTTAGAGACGGTACCCCACCCTCACGGTTTCGTCAGTACAATATTTTTGGTACCACAGAAAGATCAGGGAATCCGACTAGTTTTGAACCTCAAGGAATCCAATTCCTGGGTGGTGTATCGCCACTTCAAAATGGAAGGCATAGACTTGCTGAGAGACCTGTTGTTAGAAGAAGATTGGATGGTGCGTCTCGATCTGAAAGACGCTAATTTGGCAGTGCCGACATTTCCTCCACATCGGAGATTCCTGTAATTCCAATCAGGACTCAAATGGTTCGAATTTACCGCCATGCCCTTCGGGCTATCGTCCACCCCTTGGTGTTTCACCAAACTTCTCAAACCGGTGGTGCAGTATCTGAGGGAGAGAGGGGTAAGGCTCATCATTTATCTGGACGACGTCCTCATTATGGCTCAGAGTGTGGAAACAGTCTTACTACATTTAACTTGGACGACCCAACTGCTGCAAGACTTGGGGTTCGTCATCAATTCGGACAAGTCCATACTGATCCCTGCCCAATCAATGGAATTTCTGGGGTTTCAGGTAGATTCGGTACTGACTCAGTTGTTGCTCCCTCTAAAAAAGAGGATTTCGATCAAGAAAGAGTTGAGGATAGCGCTTGCCTCTACGACTATATCCTTGAGGATTCTGGCGCGATTGGTGGGCCTGTTGGCTTCCTCTATTCAGGCGATTTTCCCGGGTCCTCTCCACTACCGGGCACTTCAACGACCGAAGATCATGCATTTGCGCAAGGGTCTGAGTTATGCGGAGCAGATTCTACTATCCACGGAAGCCAGGACAGAGGTATCCTGGTGGTTGGAACACATGGATGCGTGGAAAGGCAAGGCCATTTTCGCGTCAGTCCCGGAGGTGGTAATAGAGTCAGATGCCAGCCGATGGGGCTGGGGAGCCTGTTGCGGTTCAGTGGAGACGGGGGCAGATGGTCCCCGGAGGAATTGAGATTACACATGAATTGTATGGAGCTATTAGTGGGGTCCTTTGCTATCCAGACCCTTTCTCCACAAAAACCGAGTTGTTGTAACCTTCTGCGGATGGACAATGTCTCAGCAGCTAGATACATCAACCGCTTGGGTGGCACGATGTCTCGACTATTGGTGGAAATAGCCAAAGACTTCTGCCATTATTGCCTGCAACACCACATCTCGGTGACAGCGGAGTATATTCCGGGCAGCTCCAATGTGGTGGCAGACTGGAACTTGCGATTCCTCCGGGATTCCAGCGATTGGAGACTGCACCCCAGATTGTTCCAGCAATTTGACTGGAAGTGGGGTCCATGCACGATAGATCTCTTTGCGTCCAGGCTGAACACTCAGCTTCCCCAGTTTTAAAGTTGGTGACCGGACCCTCAGGTGCTCAACTCGGACGCATTCCTTCAATCATGGATGGCGGGCATGCATTATGCCTTTCCCCTGTTCGTCATGATCCAGAGAGTATTAGCACAGGTCCGCAGACAGAGTGCGGAATTAATAATGACTTCCCCTTGCTGGAAAGCACAGGCATGGTTTCCGGTGGCGTTATCTTTAACGTGTGCTCCTCCAGTACGGCTGCTCTCGTTCCAAGAGATACTTCTGGACCCGATGGGCCAACCTCATCCATTGGTAATGCAGGGTCAATTATCCCTCATGGCATGGAGACTTTCAGGAGACGCTGGCACATGCCTGGAGTTTCGCAGGAGGCAATGTTTTTCCTGTTGCAGTCTTGGGCCCCCTCTACGCACAAGCGTTACGAGTCAGCTTGGCGTAGATGGGTTAGTTGGTGTTCTGAACAACAGGGGGATCCCATGGGATCCGGAATACATGTGATTGCTAATTTCCTATCTGAAATGGCTAATCAAGGAATGGCTTACCGGACGGTTAATAATTTCCGTTCCGCGATTTCGGCTGGTCATCCCCATGTGGATGGTAAACCAATGGGGGAACACCACTTAATATGCAAAGTAGTGAGAGGCATTAGATTGGTGAAACCACCTAAACCCAGATATTCCACTCTGTGGGACGTGGATGTGGTGCTTCGCTTGATTAGGAATTCGCCAGCGAATGAGGGTCTTTCCCACAAACAACTATCAGCGAAACTTACTCTATTATTATGTCTAATCTCCTGTAGGCGAGTCTCAGATGTACGAGCACTGGATTTGGCAGGTAGAGTATTTACTCCTTCGGGGGTCTCATTTACAATTTCAAAAAGAACAAAGACTAATTCCAGTAGTGTGACATTTCCTGCTTTTCCACACCACAGCAAATTATGTGTGGTTCAATGTTTGAAGCATTACGAGGATTGTACTCGTGAGTTTAGAAATGATGTAGCAGGACAATTGTTAATCTCATTGCAGAAACTTTTCCGCCCAGTCTCTTCAGCGACTTTAGCCAGATGGGTTACATGGTTGTTAAGTCAAGCTGGTGTTGAACCATCTGTCTTTAGAGCTCACCCTGTAAGGGGCGCTATAGCTTCTAAAGCCCTTTTAACAGATTCTTGTTTAGAGGACATCATGACTGCGGCAGATTGGTCTTCTTATTCGACATTTAAATCGTTTTATCATAAACCAATTGTTGATGTAGCATCACAGGTAATTGCACAACTTTAAACTAGCATAATCAGAAGCCTCCGTTTCCTGACATAGAAGAAAAAAAATTATATTCAATAATTGTCGATTCTATTAAGGACACGGAGGCGAGGATTACCCCACCCAGAGAGAATTCACATATTGAATGTTAACAATCATTATTGTTGATTTAATATTGTACAGTAAGATACCGACCCATTGTTGGAAATGTCTGATTAGACACAAGATATTATGGCTTGTGTTTCTTTCCAGGTACGGAGAACAAAACGACCTGAAGGATTCTAAGGAACAAGATGTTGGATGGAGTATAGATGGGAAGTTTTCCACTGATGGAAGTTCTGGTGACAAGGAACGGTTGAGAAGAACAGAAGTTATGGAATTCTTGTTGTGGTTATGAACTATTCGCAAAGAAAGAGGACGGACATTGGCGTTCTGATGTATATATACCCTTTAGGGGGGCTCTGTGATTGGTGCAGTGATGTCATACTTGGCATCATGGGTTATGTAGTTTAAAGTTTATTTGCTGCTGATTTGGCTTCAGTAAAGAAAGAGAAGCATAATCCTCGCCTCCATGTTCTTAATAGAATCTAAAAGCCTGCTAGAAAAAATATTATCCACCTGAAAAGACACCAGGCGCGCAACGCCCATTGGGCTAAACGGGCTTCAGCCCCCCTCTGCACTACAATACCAAAAGTATTTAAACTGTTCTTCCCCAGTTTCATTTTTATTAAGCCTGCACATCTGTAGCGTTTTTATTATATTATTAGCATCCAATAATTTGATTTTAATTCCCTCTTGTGAGAGGCCCAGAATCAGCCTGAGCCAGCCAGCCTCTACAACATTTCAGCAACCCTCCCATGCCCCCACTTTGTTTTCTTTGAGACGGGCTGCCACCGAGGTGATATCCTCGCCCCTGAAGGCAGGGATTTCACCTAAGCACTTTTGATGTGCTGTGCAACATGGGATGGGAGTGGGAAGATGTGCACAGCAGGGAGATATGATGCCAGCAGGAATTCCTTTACAAAAGAAGTGTCACCTGCAATAGCCATCCCTTTCCCCCTGCTGTGCACATCTTCCCACTCCCTGCGCCAAGAGTCCTGTAGTGTGAGCTTCGGTTTTGTGACTGACCTCTCAAGTGAGGCCCTGCCTCCCCTGGGCATTTTGGACACAGCTTTTCAAGGAACACCTCAACCAAATGTACTTGTATCCAGTCTGCACTTTGGAGCATCTTTAGATATGGTGCTCCTCGTTTTGTTTTTGTGAGGACAAAAGAATGAGTGGCTGCACCGGGAATCAAGCTTGTGATGCGGAGGCTACACACGAGATCGATGCAGCACACCCTCATCCCGCAGAGCTGCACGAGGGGAGGAGACACATTGCGACGGTTCTTTGTAAGAGGTTAGAGAGCTGTGTCAAGAGCCCCGTACGCGCGCCCTGTGGGTACTGTATGGGAATTCTATTACAGGACCGGAGGCTTCGTATTATGCTTCTCTTTCTATTTATTGCCACACACAGCAGCCAATGAAAAACTTTGTTATGAAAAATAAACTACATTTCCCATGATGCTCATGGTATACATCACATCCTGTATAGCCCCATAAGAGCCACCATCACCGGAACTCGTCCTCTTTCTTTGCTGCTCACGCAGTCAGATAAGTGCTCCTACGCTATATCAGTATTGAACTGTGCTTATTTTGGCCTAATTAAGGTGTTTGGATTATACGCGATCATCGCGTTTGCTTTGACTGTGTTTGTTGACCAGCGCGACCTCCCGCCGGTTTTCCGGCGCGTATGCTCAGCGGAGGTGCGCGCTCTCTCACAGATGCTTAAAAGCATCTTTTAAATCTCCTGCTCTTAAGCGGACACCAGCGCGATCGGCAGCGTCTGTTTTGCCGGGACACGCGCAGTTAATGTACCGCTCCGCCTACGGCGGTGTCTTGTCTTTTGTAAATTTTAAGCACTGAGGCCCCCCTCATCGGCCGTATGCGCTCGGAGCCCACCCTTTACAATTTTCCTCATGTCTCGATGTGCGTAGCCCAATTGGGCTACTTCTAGTAGGATTTGGGCTACGCACATCGAAACGACCCGTTTTTTGCTGTATGGTGCTCTGTATTCCCTTTTTCCCCACTGAGCAGTTCACTGACGCCTGGCTGGCTGTAATTAATAATTTGGGCCTGGAGGCAGCACACCTCCATTAAAATACCCTGCTCTTGGCTCCTTTTACGCCCTTTGGGCTGAAAAAACCACTTATACAGCTGTTGCTGAGGGACTAGGTACTACTTTGGTGTTTGTGCTCTGGGTTGGTCCCCCATTACTCCTCGAAATTTTGTCTGCCGCAGTTGCAGGTTACTAATAACTTTATTGATCCCACAATGGAAGAGTGGGTGCATTATGACGAGGATGAAGTTTTCTATGAAGAGGAAGTTCCCAATCCTTCCTTAGAGGACAACATTGTGGAGGCCCTGGACGCCTCGGTTCAGGAGTCGGTCAACAAGGCCCTGGAGAAGACAGTTCCGGGAACTGTACAACAGGCTCTAGCTACTGCCTTAAAGCCGATCACTAAGCAACTTGAGCAGTTTGCTAAACGTCATGGGTTTACTGCTCCACAGGGCGATGCCACTGACGCTCCTAAACCCTGGCCTCATTCCGCCTCCTACTATTCACTTCCTCATCCCGACGGGGACACGGCAAAAGCTAGAGGCACCGACACTGACCCCGACTCTACGGGGTCTGACACCCGGACACATCCCCTCCAAAGAAAAGAATGAAGAAATCAAAGAATACAGAGGTACCCATAGCTACCCCTTTTACTTTTAATCCAGCGGAGATTGTTCACCCCAGATCCTCTGATTGGTTGCCGGCTCCCGAGGTTGCGGCCTACTTGCATGACAATATACGCAAGAGCTTTGACAAAGAGGTGCGAAATCGCCTACGGTCAGAATGCCCTAGACCGGACGTTCCCGATAAGGTGACGGAAACTCCGGATATTGACTCTAGTCTCCTAACATTCTTAAAGAAGTTCACCAAAGATCCCAAGAAAGGGATTGATCGTGCTTGGCGTGGATGCCAAGATAAGCTGTTGGACGTAGTAGGACCTTTAGCTAAGGTACTGGAGATGGCGTTGCAAGCGCAGGAATCTGGAAATGCAATTGACCCCCATGTTCTCGCCGGATGGACCCAGCGGGCTATATGCCTTTTGGGCAACGCCAATTGTGCCATTTCTACGGAACGGCGCAAATCTATCCTCATGAAAATGGACTCCAATCTCACGGAGTTGGCTGCGGCGGAGCCTGGTCCGCTGGCGGATGGAAACCTATTCGGAGACCGTTTTGTAAAGGATGTAGCCAAATATGTGGGCACATTCACAACTCTAGATAAGGCCCAATCTGGCATTAAAAGAGTTTTTCAGGCTGGTGTTTTCAGCAGGGCCGGACGAGGCCGAGGACGCTCGTTTGGCCGTCACTTTTCCCAAGGTCCTCAGAGAGGTGACTTCGGTCGTGGCAGGGAGACTGGGACTCCACCCGTGGTGGCACTTTCTACCCCACCAGACAACGCTTTAATAGACGGCGTTTCAACAGAGGATATTACCGGGGAAACTTCCAGAACGCCGAATCCTCAGGTGAGCGCTCCGGACCTTTGTCCGTTACCTCTGGGGGGGCGTATTCAATTCTTTTATCACAATTGGGCTCACTTGTCGCAAGATGCTTGGGTACTGCAGACAGTGCAGGGTTTCCATCTAGATTTCTTCCACACCCCCGTCCAGATCAAACTTCCCAGACAGCTTTCTTTTTCCCAACTAGAATGCGATTTTATAGATTCCGAAATCGCAGGGTTGCTGCAGAAGCACGCGATAGCATATTGCAGCGAGGGCCCTCACGGCTTCTGCAGCAATATTTTTCTGGTTCAGAAGAAGGGTGGAGGTTACAGGTTGGTACTAAATTTGAAAGAGTTCAATCATTTTTAACGTACAAACACTTCAAAATGGAGGGCATACATCTTTTGGCGGATCTCCTCAAACAAGGGGACTGGATGGTCCGGTTGGACCTGAAAGACGCCTATCTATCTATCCCCATTTTTCCTCCACATCGACGTTTTCTAAAATTTCAATGGCGGAACAAATGGTACCACTATTTGGTCCTTCCTTTCGGACTTTCCTCGGCTCCTTGGTGCTTCACCAAGACCTTGAAACCAGTGGTAGCTTACCTCAGGGAACAGGGGATTCGTATGATAATTTATCTAGACGACATTCTTATCATGGCGCAATCTCCTACACTGGCAACTCAACATTTAAACATGACCATTGCTACTTTACAAAACTTGGGTTTCGTGATCAACGAACCAAAGTCAGTTCTGTCCCCTTCCCAGACAATAGATTTCTTGGGCTTTGTCATAAACTCGTTGGAGGCTCAACTGAGTCTGCCACGCTCCAAACTTCGGGACATCAAGAAGGAACTTCGTTCCCTGTTATCCAAACAGATGGTATCAATCAGGGTGCTTGCCAGAATGGTGGGCCTTCTGGCGTCATCCATTCAAGCAATTTTCCCAGGACCCTTGCATTATCGGGCGCTTCAAAGGCTCAAGATTCAACATCTGCAAAAGGGTCTCTCCTATACCGATCTGGTTCCCCTCTCCCGAGACGTACGGGAGGAGCTTCAGTGGTGGTTAGGCCACGTCGAAGCCTGGAACGGCAGAGCAATTTTCGGTTCTCTGCCGGAAGTCATCATAGAGTCCGATGCCAGCCGTTGGGGCTGGGGTGCGCGCTGCGGAAATATTTCCACAGGAGGGCGTTGGTCCTTAGGGGAACTAGATCTCCACATAAATTGTCTAGAACTGCTGGCGGGATCGTTTGCGATCCGGACGCTGTCACCCAAACAGGTATCGTGTTGCATCCTCTTGCGGATGGACAACATATCAGCGGTTCAGTACATCAACAAGTTGGGGGCACGAGGTCGTCCCTGTTGGTGGAAATAGCGAAGGACTTTTGGCATTTTTGCCTCAGTCATCAAATCTCGGTCATAGCCGAGTACATTCCGGGCAAATCCAATGTAGTAGCGGACTGGAATTCCAGGCACCTCAGGGATTACAGCGATTGGCAATTACACTCGCAGATGGTGCAATGGCTTCAGGCAATATGGGGACACTGCGAGATAGATAGATCTTTTTGCCTCCAGACTGAATCGTCAGATGAACAAGTTCTTCAGTTGGAGGCCGGATCCGTTGGCTCTGGCGACGGATGCCTTTTCCCAGAATTGGACACACAATCTGAGCTATGCCTTCCCTCCTTTCATCCTGATCCCCCGAGTGTTCACACAGATAATGCGCCAGGAGGCGGAGGTGATTTTGGTGACTCCACTGTGGAAGTCGCAACCCTGGTTCCCGCTACTATTGGAGGCCAGTTGCGACCTTCCCAGGAGGATTCCGTGGTCCTCAACATTGCTCCAGGGCCCTCACGGAGAGTTGCACCCGATGATAACATCGGGGCAGTTGTCCCTGATGGCCTGGAGACTTTCAGGCAACGTTGGCATATGCCAGGATTTTCGGAACAAGCTTCCGACTTTATCAATCAGGCCTGGGCCCCTTCCACCAGGAAACGGTATTCGTCAGCCTGGAAAGGCTGGGTTCGTTGGTGCGTGGAACAACACGTGGATCCCGTGGGGGCAGGATTACCCTATGTTGTGAATTTTTGTCCAAAAAAGCTGCTGATGGTTTGGCATATCGTTCTATCAATAATTTCCGTTCAGCCATTTCAGCGGGTCATGCTCAAATAGAAGGCAAACCTGTAGGGATGCACCCATTAATTTGTAAACTCTTGAAAGGTATTAGAGTGGCTAATCCGCCTAAACCAAAGTATTCCTCTTTATGGGATGTGTCTCTAGTTCTTTCCTTGTTCAATACATGGCCCACAAATGACATGTTGACAAGGAAACAACTATCTTCCAAATTGGCCATGTTATTATGTTTAGCAGCCTGTCGACGCTCATCGGATATCAAAGCTCTGGATCTTACAGGTAGAGTGTTTACTCCGGAAGGAGTTTCTTTTAACATTACCTCCAGAACAAAGACAATGTCTCGTACTGTGGAATATCATGCTTTTCCTAGCAATGCCAAGCTTTGCGTTGTTCAATGTCTTAAAATGTATGAGGAATGTACCAGGTCTCTTAGGCCTGATGGTGTGGTGCAATTATTAATTGCTTTACAGAACCCCTTCAAGCCTGTCACTGCGGCTACTATAGCCAGATGGTTAAAATCTGTTATGCAAGAAGCAGGTGTTGACATTCAAGTATTTGGGGCACATTCTGTCCGAGGTGCTATGGCCTCTAAAACATTCATGTTGGGTTCTACTGTACAGGATATCATGCATTCTGCAGACTGGTCCTCTGAATCAACATTTAAACAATTTTATTATAAGCCGGTGGGTGATATATCCTCTGTAGTTTTTAATCAGCGTTAAACTAGCATAATACTGAAGCCTCCGGTCCTGTAATAGAATATAAAATTGGCTAGCATTCGCGCCAAGAATTTTCAATTCTATTAAGGACACGGAGGCGAGGATTATCCCACCCGATTATATTACAGTGTTGTAATTAATACCCACCCGTTGTGTATGTATTCTGACTTTACAGAAGTTACGGGTTGTTTTATCTCTCATTCTTTCAGGATCTGAAAAGAAAACGGATTAAGGGTAATCCTGGTTAAAGAGGACGTACTTCCCAGTTGGATTGGTTCTTCCATGTTGGAGGTTTTGTTGGACTTCAGTTATTATGTTGGACTTTATTGTTCGAAGCAAAGAAAGAGGACGAGTTCCGGTGATGGTGGCTCTTATGGGGCTATACAGGATGTGATGTATACCATGAGCATCATGGGAAATGTAGTTTATTTTTCATAACAAAGTTTTTCATTGGCTGCTGTGTGTGGCAATAAATAGAAAGAGAAGCATAATCCTCGCCTCCGTGTCCTTAATAGAATTGAAAATTCTTGGCGCGAATGCTAGCCAATTTTATATTCTTTGTGTGACCTGCCGCTATGCGCACAGTACATCTCCGGTTTACACGCATGATCAGTTTCTGACTGAACACAGTGAATGGGGGCGCACAAATGAGTGCTGCTCATTGCGTCCTATGGCCCCTTCATTGATTGAGAGGTTGTTGGGGTGGAGAGGGGCTATGAATGTGCGTAAGCACGGACATAGCGTCTAGTGGGTTTTGGCATTGGTGACAGTGCTCGTGCTGGCTATGAAAGTGGCACATTGAGGTAGGGAGTATGGAAGTACCTACAGGAGTGGCGCTGTCGCCAGAAGCAGGCAAAAGTGGCCCAACTTTTAATAGGAAGGCGCTAGCAGCTGTGCGTAAAGCAGCTCTTTAATTTAATGCCCGACAAGTCCTTTCTATGATCAATACGTTTTTATCATTTTTAACAAATCTTGCCACTGAAGGGCCTTACTTGGTTGGAAATAATACGTTAGGCCCTGGTGCCCCACGATGCTTGCGCATCGATAGATGTAGGTGTTTGGTGTCGGTTTCTGCACTCCTGGGCTGTAGGGTCACATGGTGAAGTGAGAGCAGAGATCCTGCGCGTTGAGGATGATGGCTGTGAAGTTGTGCCACACCTGGTGTGTCCTGACCTTACACCACAAGTGTGATGGAGCCGATGATCAGGGGTGCATGCTAGGCCCCAGTTCAGCTGAGTGGGCTTGGGGCAGTGATGCCACGAGTACCTGCCCCCATGTCTGCTGAGTGGGCCGGACAGTGGTGCCATGGATGGGTGGTACTTGCAAGTGATGCTGTCGCGAAGAAGATCATGGCCTCATTTCCAGCAAGTGGCCTTGAGGCAGTGGTGCCCCTGGCATGTCCTTGCAAGAGATGCTGATGTGAAGCAGAACAAGCCCCCCTTATCTGCTGAGTGGCCCCGGCCAGTGGTGCCACGGTTTGGGGGGGGGGGGTCCTTGCCTGTGATGTCAACTGGAGCATATGGGACCCATTTCTAATACATCCAGTCAAGGGGTAGGTTGGTCTTTCTAAAGTAGTCTGCAGGACTGTAACAACAGATGATGGCCGAATATGTCTACCACGTCCTAAGTTTGGATCTGTAGTATGTGTATTGCAGACAGGTTCCTAAGTTTATTTGTGGATTTTTAGTTTATTTACACAGTTTTCTTCATTTCATCATCTATCTCAAAGACCGATAAAACCTGCAAATCTTAAACATTCACTGTGCTATAATTCATTTGTTACACCATCATAATACACATTTTAAGATGCCTCTTGCAAGTAACTGGCTGTTCTTTGTAAGAATTCCCTCCATCTGAAGCCCGGCCCCAATGCATTAAGCTGATTTATAACACCAGGCCTGTTCCCAGGCCATAGGGCTAGCTTAGGATAACTACTTTTTCTTAGATTCATTTCATTGTTTGTTTACTATGTAAATTGGCTTGAGTGTGGTCTAATTTTGTTATTTTCTTCATTTTTTAGTATTATTTGGCCATTTGTTAAACATTGACGTTCACTCGCTAGGAGCCTCTTGGCGCTATAGATATGAAACTGATAACAGATTCAGCTTGGTGGAAGGAATTACAGTTTGAAAATACAGGTTTTTCACTTTTTCCGTTATTTCAGGTGGGATAGTGGTCTGCGGTCTGTAATGGTATGGAATGATCTAACACCTAACACAAACACACAAGAACAAAAACACTTGAAAGTCTGAGTTTACTAAATGCAACTTTATTCTACATATATTACCTTCCTTATGCATATATATACCTTTTTATGTACTTATGTATCTTTATATTTATTACTTACTTCTAATTCAGCATATCGAATGCACTACCCTAGAGCTCACCCTATATCTCTCGCAAGATATACTCTACCTCCATTCAGACTCATCTCAAACCTCACTCTACTACTCTCTCCAATACACTACCCTATTGTGTTTTTTTAATTTGTCATTATCAACAGAGCAGTCTTCGTTGTACACAGCATGCCGCCTACAACCCACACTGGGCCGGCCGCGTTTGTATGCAAGAGATGCCACATACAGTACATACACAGCAAGTGACCTACAACCTCTTCAGGCCGGCCGAGTTTGTTCACAAGCGTTAGATAGAAAGAGCAGCAGACAGTGATGCATTTTCATAGTGAGAGAGTGCTGGAGGTCTCTGTTTCGAGGGGCATAAAGCGCGGTGCATACACGGCAGGGCAGAGGGCAGATCACGGACCGCCGTAGGGTACAGGGTTAAGTTTGAACGCCGCTATGCTGTCCCCTTGTTAATCACCCACCCACGGCCCCGCCGTTGATGTGTATGTTAATGTGGTTAGGTGAGCCCTCGTGCTCCGACGCCTAGGTTCGTGATAGCACTGTCGTATAGTAACTCATAACATTTAACTAACAATAACTACACAGGCCGCAATATGTTTCAAGTGGGGGGGGGCATGCGTGGGGGCCCAGCTTTTCGCGGAGGGAAGTGAGGGATGATCGGCAGAGGCGTGGAGCAATCTCTGCATTAGCGGCTGATGTTTGTGTAAACCACCACAGTCAAAGAGCTGGAGTACCCTATGTTTCGGGGGACTAAAGCATGTAAGTTCTATAAGCATGAGGTAGTGTATCAGTGGCTTCCAAATATGTTAACATTTCTTCTCAGAGTTAGCTAAGCTGTGGGACAATCGCTCCATTGCTAAGAGGCGCCACACTCGAGCGAACCATTGGACCACAGAGGGGGCGATGTTTGTTTCCAGGCACAGGCTATAATTTGTCGTGCGGCTAAGAGCAAGTGGCTTATAAGAGCCCAGTCAGCCTGGGTCATTACAGTTATATTAGGGGGGTGAATACCCAGAATTATTGTGTGATACAATTGCGGGAAGCCTATGATGCCCTTTATGTGCCCCAGGACCACCTTCCAGTACGTGGCAATCACTTTGCAGGACCACCATATATGACAGAAGGTCCCCTCGTCTTTGCCACAGCACCAGCATATGCGAGGGACGTTTGCGGTAGATGGAGGCCAACCGAGCAGGCATATAGTACCATTGATACATTAGTTTATACGCAGTCTCGCGTGGAGAGAGGTAGCAGTAGATTTTAGGAATGTCTCGCCAAAGGGTTTCCCACTGCTTTGTAGTGATTCCGCCGGGGGTAGTGTCATGCCAGGCAGATTGATATTTATGGATGGGGTCAGGGGTCGAGTGTTGCAGCACCTGATATGTTCTAGATATCAGCCCCCCGAGTGCCATTGAAGGCACGCACAAGCTTCTCAAAGGGGGTGAGGGGGCAGACAATCACCGGGTGGACCCCAGGGTGTAGTGCCCAGTGGCGTAGTTGGTGATATTGGTGGTGCACGGTGGCTGGGAGATTGAATTCGGCTCTACAGTCTTCAAAGGACTTCATAGCGCCCCCCACAGAAAGATCCGGAAGCGTCCGGCAGTCACTACCCTATTTCTAACCCTATACCTCTATCAATATATCCTCTACCTCCATGCTTTCATACATCCCAAGCCCCATACTCTTCGCTCCTCTACCCCTCCTTACATCATCTCATACCTCTTTTACTATTCAGATCTCCCAAACAAGCCTTTCTAAACCCTTCCCTCTGACTCTTCCCCCTCCACCTCCCCTTAACTCATCCCAAATCCCTCCTACTGCTATGAACCAAACCCCAAAAAAAGAAATTCTAGACCCTTCCTTCTTCTATCCCTCTACTATTCCTTTTTAATCCAAATAACAGACTAGCATGTCCACCACTCAAATTAATTTCATATTTCCCTAGACTAATTCATCACTAATCCTTTTTTGCTTCCGGGGTAACGTGCTACTCACCTAAAAGTGCTTCAACACTTCAAATGGGGTAGCAAGCGCTATATAAATTGCAAACCTTTTCCCTCTTCTATCCCTTCACTATCCTTCTCAATCCAAATAACAAACTAACATACCCACCGCTCAAATTAATTTCATATTTCACTATACTAATTCACCATTAATCCTCTATGGGTTCCAGAGTAGCGGGCTCCTCACCAAAAAAGCACTTTGATGACTCGTCAGGGATAGTAAGCGCTTTATAAATGCAATTACATTTGGAGCTGCACCAGCTTAAGAGGTGAGGATTGGAACTTTGTGACAGGGATATAATTACCCAGTTTTGTGTTTTTCGAAGTATGCATAGCCTGGTATTTGACCTGTCTTTTGAAGAACAGCAAATGTAACATGATATTATCAAAATGTAAATGCTTTATTATTTCTCATGCACCCTCTGAATTCCAGCATGGTTATTTTGGGGGTGCTGCTGCACAGCACCACCCCCCCACCCCTACTTCCACTGCGTATACATTAAAGCACCATGCTTTAATGGCTTTACTGCCAATAAATTAATGTTTGTTAGTGCTATAGTTTGTAACAACACTGCAAATGGGCACATTGCAAAATCTGAAATTCCTTCTGTCTTTGGGGGGTGGACAAGTACAAGACGTGTCCAGAGTCCCTTTTTTTTGTGAATTATATCTTGGACCAGTCTTGGTTTTTCAGAGAGTAGCATGTTGTTCTGGGCTCTTTTGAACCAGTTTCATGAGCATTTAATTAGAAAAAAGGGTATAATTTTAACTATTGCATAATATCGTTGTGTGACAATATAATGCATTTGAGTGACACTTTATTGCAAGATGAACAAATTCCTTATGTCCGTTATATAAATGGTTGACGTTACCCTCTGTTCTCCAATATAATTCTCATAAAACAAATTGTTGTCCAGTTTCGAATACAGAATTTGCCACTTCTTTTTCTCAGCTTGGCCTGAGCATTACCCGATCCTGATTGTCTGCCAATTTAGCCCTGGACCCATTGATTAACATGTTAGCCACGCACCTTTGTTTGCCAAGTTAGCCCCCTCCCAAAGTTAAGACCTAGTTGCGCCCCTGAAAGACACCCACTGTCATCTAACAGCACTGATCCCAGACAAATGCCAGGAATATGCCTTAAACATGCTGATTATATTCCATCATTTCTAATCATCCTGTGACTTCTGTCTCTGCAATAGTGCAATCACAAAAAAGTATATTTTACTTGTTTTATTTAGGAAAGCCCTTTTTACAGAGGGCATTAGAATCTGCTGCAAAAGCCCCTTTCAGTGGCCAGAGTGTGGGATTGATGCAGGCAGGAGAAAAGAAGTAATGGCAACAGAAGGATAGTGGATAGAAAGAGCGAGAGGGAAGTATGGGAACAAAATATGCAGAGAAAGATTTGAGAAAAGACTAGCAGTGCCAAAAATATGAAGAAAGCACAGTGATTTTTTTTTCCATTCTTTATACGAGATGGAGGTGTGTGGTCTCTTAACCTCTTACGCAACGCTGGTGTTGATGTTTACCTGTAGGATGTTATGGCACAAAGTAGATTCTGCAATATAGGACATTTACAGCTGGACTTTAGTTGTTTTGTAGGCTGTTGCTTAATGAATAATGAAAAAAGAATTTGTCATTTTTACCACAGTACTGATATAGTCATTGTAGCATTGACCTAAGCTCTTCCAAGGAACACAGGAGGCGTTTTGTACGTTCATTAGAATCTCCTCACGGCCTGGCACCTTACTCTTAGATCTCGGTCAGCATCCAAGTGTCCTGCATTCTAAACTACCATAATATAGAATGTTGTGAATGCAGAACATGCCAATGTGCACAGACGAGGCAGGGCCTTACATTAAATATTTACGAGACACAATAAAAATAATACCTTATCACTAATACCCTAACCACTACACATACTGTTCCCTAAAAGGACTAGCAAAAAATAACCATCACAATTAATAGCATGGAATAATTAAAAGGAAAAACCGAAATAACAAGTTTCCAGAAAACACTATGATGGAGCAGGGTTTCGCAAAAATGAAACCTGCTCGAATTAATACCCCCATAATACGTACTAACAGTAAATAGTTGTTGAAAAACTAATGTACACCCAACACGAACACAAGGGAAAATGCTTTGCGCATGTCTGAACTAATACGTAAACAAAATAAAATTGTAATAACATTGTGTTTTGAGAAAAACGAGAAGTGTTGGATGAATAGGCCACATATGCTTCAGTAAATTGCATGTTGCATTCTGTTTAAACTAATAAATAATGCCGCTTTTGCACAAAGCTTCTGCTAGGTAACCTTAATGGGGAATTATGCAAGGTGGGTGGTAAACAGTGAAGGTTTCATTATCATATAATTAATATATGTTCATTTTCATTTATTTTAGTGTGCTAGATGAAGCAGCCATCTTTCTAAACTTGGCTGAAGTGGGAGGAGGAAAGCACGAGGAGTGAGTTCGCTGTGTCAGAAGCAAGACAGACGCGCAGTGCACCGCAGATGACATGAGAAGGGTGAAGGCCAGGCGTGGGACCGGAGACATAGACTGCGGATGATGTTAAAAAAAATGAATGAAAAATGTTAAATTTTGTATCACATGTAATAAAGTGAGAACAAGCTGAGAACCATACCCTGGGAACGAATGGGGAACAATGAAGTAGTTGAAATAAAGGTGAAGTCACAGTGGTGTGACAACGCCACCTCCCAAGCCCACCAATCCCATTGCGAGATTTAATAATGTTTGCAACAATTGTGGGACGGACAAGTTAGTTGTTCCCTGATCCTTTTTCGGGGAACCCTCACCATCTCCTAGGCCGAGGGGTTGGTTTTCCTACAGACCATTAGGTTTGTATTTAGTCTAACTCGTTCTCAGAATTTAGCTTATTGATGTATTTTTGTCCCTGAATCTTTTGTCTCTCCACCTATCCACTCCGACATTTGATTTGTATTATTTAGATGAAAACTATTGTCTCTTCATCTATCCCCTCCGTTAGGTATATGATGTTTCGTACATATTATGCTGAAACTTTTGTCTCTCACTCTATCCACTCCTTCATTGCATAAAGTCATTGCTACGTTTGGATAAGTTTGTATTTCATTCATTTGTGCTGCATATGTAAAATTTCTCCTCATGTGAGATTCCGTGTTTGTATTTTGTGACCAAATGCAGTTGAGCATAATCCTTGATTATTTGAGATAAAAATTCATTATTAACTTCACCGAGAGTCTGTGATCATTTAAATTGTTAATGGTTGGTAAGTTAGAAATTATCATTGCCATCAACTATTCAACTAATTGGTCCATCGACCAAGTGGAAGGAAAGTTGATGTAAAAAGTTAGTTGTGATGCCATAATTTAAGAAAGAAAAAGAAAAGAATTGATTGTACATAGGCTCTCAGAGCTGTCTTGGGGTCAGGAGAGCCTTCGCTGACGAGCCCGCCACTGCAGCCACGACAGAGGAAGGAAAGCAGCGAGACCTGGTCAGGTCGGTGGGAAATCTCTCAGCCGGGAAAATCAGACTGTCGGCCCGGGCTGAGCTGAGAGAGTCCCGACTGGTGGCGTGGGTCCCCGGTCCGCCGGTACCGGAGTCTATCTCCCGAGAGTTGGATGAGCTGAAGAGGGGCAGAGAAGTGCCTCAACCCGCCATCGTGTTGCCGGAGGTTGTCGGAGCATCTTGGTTGATTTGTGCAGACTGCCGGTGGCCCCAACTCTACAGTCGGCTGCCTGGTTACCCTGCTTGTGCGGTTATCGCCCTTCGTGGGCTGTGCAGGGGAGGGGCTGTCACAGCTGTTAGAACGACTTTGGGCCCGGCTGCACGCAGCACGCCGATCACGAAGTTTCCGCCCGGTCGAGATCCTTGCAGTCCCTGCTGGTGCCCTGGTCAGTGCTCTATCGGAACGGCACTGTTGTTGGCGGGACGCTGCCGTCTGGGGCCTGGATACAGTTAACGGGCACGACACTTGGGCTTCACGATCCCTGCCCCTGCCAAGGAGGCGGATTCGGCCGTGCTGTCTGCTGCGGCGCCGCAGCCCCGGTTGATGGGGGCCAGTCCGTGGTAGAATTTTAATCCACTAGTTTGGGCCATGCCTCAGGTCTGCGCTTGAATGGTGGGACAATTTAACAATGCTGAGAGGCAGGAAGACTCCATGCTGGCTTTCCCTGACCGCCTGTTTACACTGCCATGTCCTTTCGAATGGATGGCTCTGGTTTTGTCTAACTCTATCTAAGCTGGGTTCGTGATCACAGATTGGGGGCCATTTTGGGGGTCTCCTTCTCCTGCCCTCGCTAGAAAAACCTCTTTTCACAAGATGGCACCCGGCCAGCTTGACTCAAACAAGGGACCTGCATTCCAACCTCAGGCATCGAAACAAAAACAGGACTATGGAATCTGACCCCTTCTCATTAAAATAAAGGTAGGACCACTCTAGATGCTCTGTGGGGGCGGCCATCTTGTAATGGTTTTTTATCTCAATCCTTGATGCCCCTACCTTTACCTGGACCCGCTCCCTACCGCCTGCCCCCGTGCAGCCTCTGGGTCACAGCTTCTGGGCTTCACTCCGCCCAGTCTATCTCCCCGCACTACCTGCTCCCCGATTTGATCTTGCCCACCACATCTGCATCTCTGGGCCCTTCCTGGCCTTCCCGCCCTTCCTCCCACTATGGCTGGATCTGACCTGATTGCTACTGGGTGCAACTCCTTCACTATCGCTTACTCTCCCAACCTTTCCAAGTCCGCTGCAAAATCCTTTAAACACTCCCTCCTGAGAAGACACCCTGAGACCCTGATCTCTGACCTGTACTTCAACGCCGAGAGGGGCATCATCACCAACGACCTCATCTTCTACTCTAGGAAAACGGCACTATGGCGCACTACCTTTTTTAATGTGCTTAACGTACACAATGCCAGGAACATCCCCCATGGTTCCAAACTCACGATCGTGCCATCCCATACCCTTAAAGCCGACCTTACCATTACCGCTTATAAAAACGGCATCATCTTGATCCAAGCATCAGACTCCGATCTCAATAAATTCGCTGACTTTTTCGCCACCCTTAAGAAACTAGTTCTCAACTCCTCTACGCACCACCTGGGCCTGTCACCCCATGACTCCCTTCGCAGCGCCGGTCCACTCATCTCCAATCCCAAGAGTAAGGGCCTCCCACCTAGACCTACTAATGCTGCTGCTTCTCCCTCTTCCACACCCTCTCTCCCTCCCTCTGGTCGGATTGGCACGAACCCCCCCATCGTGCTCCCCACTCAGTCCAATTCTAGAGACAGCCTTTCCCCCAGGGTGTTCAGAGATCTTCCTTCCTCCCCCCCCCCCACAACCTCTAGCATCAGCCACTAGGTTTTCGCCTCCACCCCCGCTAGCCAACCTCGCTCCTTGCCCTCTCGCCCAGTAACTAACAACCACCTCACCCTCAGCTCACCGACCTTTCCCCGCAACATTCCCGGATCCCCCTCCTTTCGGAGATTGCCTAGCCCTCCTCTCTCCCGGTAACCCAACCATAGGGGGGGTCGAGCTCCCTCGCCTGGCCTCCCGCACTTGCCAATAGACCCTGTGCTGACCCCCCAAGTCCCCTGCCCGCAAGCTTAACCCTTACCCTTGGACTTTGAAACCCTGAACACCAGAGCATCCATCATAGTTCAGAGAATCCAGAAATCCCTATCTGATCTGAAGAACATCCTTCTCCTCACTGAACACTCTATCGCCACCACCAAGCCCTCTCTTAACTCTGTCCCCCCCTTCTCACCTTACCCACTCTCCAGCCCATGCCGCTGGCCAGCCGACACCTTCGTCCTCGCAAACTTCCTAATCACCTCTCGGAGGAGGAGACCCTAACCCTCCTCTCACCCTACTTGAGCCCCCCCCCCCCCCGACGCCCCCTGTCCTCCTGACAAGGAAGTTGACTGCCTGATTCCCACTATCGCAATCAACACAACCAGATTATCATCCCTCCATAACAGAGGGGTAAACAGTAACAACTTAACAAAAGTTCCCTTAACTTCCCCTTCTTACAACATTCGTTCTGATGCCCCACTCTCCGGCCTCCTTCTTAACTGCCGGTCAGCTGCGAGACACGCCTCGGACATCGCCGCCCTCATCCTTAACCACAACACCGATGTAGCTATCCTAACCGAGTCATGGCTCAATGAATCCTCATCTCCCTACCTTGACCTATTGGCCCCGCCCAACTATTACATCACCAGACTTGACAGACAAATTAAGAAGGGGAGGGAGGCATTGCTTGCATCTACTGCTCAGACCTCCTCGTTACAGAACTCCACGCTGAACCTTCGGATTCTTGCGAATATCTTGCCCTCTCCATTAGTAGTACCACTTCTCAGCTATGCAAACTGCACATCTTCTACCACCCCCCAGGCAGGAACAACACTTTCTCGGACCTCCTCATGGAAATCATCACTGCTAAGGTCTCGCCTCACTCCAATGACATTTTCCTCGGAATGACCCCAATAACTCCCAGGTCAACGCTGTCAAAGTTTTCCTTGCCGATCAATCACTCACCCAGGCCTGCACCTTGCCTACCCACACAAAAGGCGCTACTTTGGACTGGATTATCGCTAAGGCTTCGGCGGTCAAGCTGAATTCAATAGAGCCATGTGACTGGTCAGACCACCACATCATCACCTTCACTATACCTGACCACCGCCTGAAAAAACTTGGGCAACCGGTGAAACCAAAACGCTGGCTCAGAGACTCTAAGAGCCTGGACCTCGAGAAACTGACAGCCCGCTGCGAGAATGAGCTCCCTCCCCCCCGAATCTATCTAAGGTCAACGACCTCACAGATCACTTCAACTCGACTATGACTAACATTTTGGACATTTAAGCTCAAAAGGTCCCAAATCAAAGACAAAAACCCTTGGTTCAGCTGACCCCTCAATGACGAAAGGAGAGCTCTCCGTCTGAAAGAAAGGAACTGGAGACAGCACCCCTCAGCCTCCCACCTTAAACTCCTCCGTCAGGCCAGAAATACGTACAACAAGAATATCCTTTTTACCAAAAAAGAGTTCTTCAATTCAGAGCTGGAAAATGCCAAGAACAGACCACGCAAACTTTTCGAAATAGTCAAACTTCAATCAAACAAACGAGCGAAATCATCAAAAGAAACCACTAAATCCACAATAACCTGCGATGAGTTCTCCTCCTTCTTCACAACCAAAATCAACTCGCTTGGTAACGAACTCAATGCTTCCTCAAACTCCCCTCCTTCTCCGTCTGGGACCTTTCTCTCCTCTCGTCCCCACCAAGCAACACCCAAAAACAAGGCTCACGGGTCCAAATTCGAACTTTAGGATGACCATTTCATCTCGAAAATTCTATCCTCCTTAAAACCGAATACCCACTTTAACGACCCGCTCCCCGCCAACTGCTTGGCAGCGACCACCTCACTCATCGCTCCCATCTGGACTACCATTATCAATGCTTCCCTTCTCCAAGGGACCATACCCGACTCACTGAAAACCGGGCAAGTCATCCCCATCCTAAAAAAACCCACTCTGAATCCGGAAATTCCAGATAACTTCAGACCCATCTCGAATATCCCTCTTCTCGCGAAAGTACTGGAGAAATGTGTGCAGCTACAACTAAGCCAACACATCGCCAATTTCAATCTACTCGACGAATTCCAATCTGGGTTCAGGCCTGGGCACAGTACTGAAACTACTATTCTTCACATCGTTGATGATGCTCTCCTAGCCCTTGACCAAGGCAAAACCTGTCTTCTGATCCTTCTGGATCTCTCCTCGGCATTCGACACGGTCAACCACGAGAAACTCCTTGAACGCCTCGAACACAGGATGGGCTTAGGAGGTACAGTCATCAAATGGTTTGGTTCCTTCCTCCAGAACCGCACACAGAGATTCCTTGTCAACAACAACCTATCTGCTCCCTCCCCGATCTCCATCGGTGTCCCGCAAGGCTCCACTCTGTCCCCTACCCTCTTCAAACTCTACCTCGAACCTTTAGCTGAAATTCTCCACTTAGCCAACATCTCCTTCCACATGTATGCCGACAATACCCAGATCTACATTAAAATCTCCTCTCGAGGAGATCACCCATCTAAATGATGCCCTGAAACTGGCTGTCCATTGGCTTGCCAACAACCAGCTCAAACTGAACGCCCAAAAAACGGAGTTTCTTCTCATCTCCCCCCCAAACAAATCTGCTGACATCCTGGAATGGACTAACTCAATCACAGCACTCAACTGCACCCCTACCATTGTGGATTCTGCCAAATCACTTGGGATTACTTTGGACCGCAACCTGAATAGGATTGAACACATCAACGCGATGGCCAAAACTGCCAGATTCCATCTGAGCTACTTGAGAAAGCTAAAACCATTCCTTGGAACTGCCGACCTAAAAACCGCTGTGCAGGCGTTAGTTATCTCCAGAATCGAATATGGCTGCTCCACACTATCTGGCCTGCCTAAGACTTCGACTGCCCCCCTAAAAGCTTGCCTCAACGCAGCAGCCAGACTCTTATCCGGTTCAAAAAAATTTGACCATATCTCACCACACCTGAAGGCCTTGAACTGGCTTCCCCTTGAAGGCAGAATTCAACTCAAGCTGGCCTGCATCACTCACAAAGCCTTGTACACGAACTCCCCGGCATATCTCGCCCAGAAAATCGTGCTATCTGGGAGATCTAGAAACTCCCGATCCGCCAGAGACCGTGTGCTCCAGCCACCCCGCTTCCGCAAGGTAAAAACATACAATCAAGCATTCTCCGGAGCTGCACCAAGAATCTGGAACTCGCTTCCTTCCTCCATCAGAAGAATACCTTCCCTGGCGCTCTTCAAAAAAGAAGCTAAAACCTTCTTAATGAGCAAATTCCTCCAATAACGCTCCCTTGGTGCACATACTGCCTTTTTCGGGATTTTTTTTTTCCTCGCTTGACCTGCTACTTGTAACAACTCTCACTCCTTCCAATGCGCCCTGATCTTTGTACATATCTTTTACGTCCTATTGTAATCAAATCGCCCGCTGATTCTGGGACTGTATTGACACTTGTATATATCCACAGCTTTGTCCTACGTTTGTCATTTCCCTAACCCCCATCCTTGTATTTTGCCCACGCCATCCTGTACTTGGATCTGTACCATTTATTGTATATATCTCTTCCTTGTGCCCTATTGTACTCAAGTCATCGCTGATTTTGGAACTGTATTGACTCTTGTATATATCCACGGCTTTGTCCCACTAGTGACTTTTCCCTATCCCCCATCCCTGTACTTTGCCCATGCCTTCATGTACGTAACGTATCTTTCCTTGTAAAGCGCTCTGATACCCTGATGGGTCATGTTCGCGCTATATAAAACTTCAAATAAATAAAAATTGACCCCAGCGCATCAGGGATTCTGGGTGAATGTGTATGGGCCATTGTATTATGATGTTATTGAGTATTGATCCCTGATAAATTATTGGAGTCGCGCTGGATCAATTTCTTGGTAGCAGAGGACGGTTTAATTATTGATTAGTTTGGTAATGATTATCGATTATTGATTTCATGAAAAGTTAGTGTTGTGTTCTATGTTGTCTAGAAATTCAGGTACGGAGATACCTGAGGAATCCCGGGAATGAAATTTAACCTGAAGTAGGCAGAAGAAGTGTGTGGTAACGAAGCCACACTGCAGAAGTACTTTATCTGTTGTAATAATACCTAAAAGCTACGGAGGGCTGTAGGTGTTATATTAGGGAAAATTCGTGTAAAAGGGGAATGACTGAAATAGCAAAGGGTCCGCTTCTGAAACTCTAGCCTTATCCCCAGGAGAGTAACAAGACCCCTTTTCACAACAAAAAGTCCTCTTGTGAAATCTTTGCCTTATTCCTAGAGGAGTAATAGGTCCACCCGGAGCTTGTTTGAAGAGTAAAATAGCGCTGTTCGTGAGGACTCGTAGTGAGAAAACCTCTTGAAAAAGTGAAAAACTATCTCTTTATTTAGTGGAACAGACAAGGTAGCATTGTTTTTGTGTTGTTACTAACAGAAAATGTTGATTAAGAAACTTAGAAAATTTTGCCGTAATATTTTGTAAAGGGAGGGTCAGTAGAAGGAGTAATACTGACGTCAGAAAGACCGCGCTGGCATTGGTCAGGTAGCGGCGTGTACTGAGCTGTGATTGGTTGGTTGGGGTGAGCCACGATAGTATTGGTTGAGATTTTGCTTACGTAGTAGTACTGTGATTGGTTGGTTGGTGTGAGTCGCGCTAGCATAGGACGAAAGTTTATCAATCGAATAAGAGGAATACGGAAAGGTTGTTGTTATTTTTTTAACGTGATAAGACCCATTAGCGGAAAGAGTCAGAAAATGAAGTTGATGCAGAAAATAAAGAATTACTTTAAAAAGGACAAACCAATTGTGACTAGAGAGGGAATTCCGATTCCACCGCCAAAGACGCCTGCTTCCTTTATGATGTTGGAGCGAGGATATCATACGTGTATGTGGTTGGAAAATTGGGTGGAGTATACAAAGGATGATGGTGTTATAGCTTTTCCTCAGTATGGTATGTTCAATGTAAGGATATTGCAGAATCTGAGAAATCGAATGAATTCATTAGAACCGAATCCTAGACTGACACAGTACGAAGCCTTGGAAGAATGGGAAGTTGAGGCATTTGAAAGAGAAAAATATAGAATTGGTAATAGAGGTCATAGGAGTATGATGTTCAGATATCCTTTTGAGAACAGGGAAGAAAAGCTGAAAAGATGGGGGAGAGCTGTGGTAACGGAAGGGTTATACCCAGTTTTAACAGTTGATGAACAGACAGGAGGCAAATGTAAAGAGAAAATGAAAAATATAGAAACCTCAAGTGCAAGAGATGGTGTAAATGATTCTGATGACGAGTTATTCGAAGATATTATGACCAAAAGACCCCCGCCATATCGAGAAAATTCAGTTGAAGTGACTCCGAATGCACCCTTTATGGGAAATCCATTGATCCCACAGATTGCGGACATGGCTAGGATAATGAGAGAAAAAGAGTTTGAGATGCTAAACAAGGCAAATGTAGAGCAGATTCAGAAAATAAATCAGTTAAGTTTAAATGCAGAAGCGTTGACGGTACCAGTTACAATAGGTCCTGAAGTTCCTTTGTTTGGAGAAAACCCAAATACACCTGAAGTACACACATTAGCAGTTCCAATGGGTAATGTCAGGAATGGAATGGAGACGATAGTCAATGAGAATAGACAGGCTGCCACAAATGTTACATTGTTAGATCTTCCAGTTTGTGAAATGATAACAGAAACCCCTAGAAGAAATACACAAATAAGTCCAAGGAGAATAGGGACAAATGTCACTCCAATGACAGGGAGTTCAGTAGGCCCTTCATCAGAAGAATTGAATGATTGGATAAAGGAAAGGGAAAAGAAAGAAAAACAAACCGAGTATAAATGTGAGCCAATTGAAGGTAGATTTGGAAGAAATGATTATTGGTACGATCAGTCCAGACAGATTAGGGACTTATCGAGATGATGAATTGTTGTTCTTGTGTAAAAGCATTACTTGGAGAGCGAAGAATCTTCATGAGAAAATATCTGAAGCTGCTAGTGAGTATGGAATAAACATAGAAAAGTCAAAGGTATTGCAGAAATCGTACAGATTGGCATTTACTGAAACAGATCTGGAGAGTTTAAATGCGTCTGGAAAAAGGTTACAGATAAAAGAGTTGATGAACATTCTGAAGAAATGGGGAGATGTAGCTCGATGGAGAAATAGATGGGTAAGAAAGAAGGAAGAAGCAGCTAGTAAAGGAGTGTCTATGTTCCCGTTAAAAGAAACAGAACAGGTTGAAAGGGCATGTCCGATGAGAGAAGTACCAGGTGGCGGATACGTTCATGTTCCGTGGTCAAGACAGGATATATTATCATTTACGAATGATTTCCCCAGACTAAGAGAAAAACCTGTAGAATGGTACAAACAGGTAGAAAGGTTTGTGAAGGTCTCGAAGGTTTTGTTAAAGGATTTAGATGGGTTGTTTGAAATTGTTGTTCCGGCAGACTTATGGACAGAGTGTAAGATCACTGTTGATTGGCCAAAGGATGAATATCCTAGGGATGCTAAAACAGGTGCACCATCAGAGGAGGTGAGTACAATCAGGTAATCACGTTCCTGAAAGGGAAACTTTCTCCAAAGGAAACAGATTGGGTTAAAATTGACAGAACTACCCAAGAACCAAAAGAATCAGTGCATGCCTATTATGAAAGGTTATTGCAGGTATTCAAACAGTATAGTGGATTCGAAAATATTGGAGATAAAGATATGGGACATTTTGTGTATCGTTTTGTGTTTGGATTAAAACCAGACATTAGTAATATGATTCAACAGCATTTAATTTGCTGGCAGAGCAAAACGATAGACGAAATTTTGAGATATGCAAAGTATTGTAGTGATGACATTGAATCAAGACATAAAAAGTTAAAAGAAAAAATTGATGTGGGCACAGGTGAAAGTGGCAGAACAGCAAGAGGCAAATAATAATCCTCAAACCAGTAATCAGGCGGGTGGCCAAAATCAAATTGGACAGAATTTCAGTGGAGGCAAAGGAAGGGGGAAAATGAATAAAGAGGAAGCTATGAAGAAATGTCCTTGTCATGCGTGCGGAAAGCTTGGAGATTGGAAGAATGAGTGTAGATCAGCTAAAAAGATTAATGGGGGAAATCAAAATTTGATTCCACAGATGCAGAATGAGGTGGGTGTAAATCAACAGCAGCAGCAGATAGTTGCTCAACAGTTACTGTTGCCGCAAGCTCCCATGCCAAATAATAATGTGAATGCTCAAGTGTAGAGGTACAGTGTGAACACTGGATATCACGGAGGTGACCAGATTGGTAAGAATCAAGGTGTGATTCCGCAGTATTGGGTGCAGTGCGGTGGGAATGATTCAGACTCATCTCAATGACGGTGCCTGAGGGGGGAGGAAGAGTGCGTACTTGGCGCATCTTTGGCGGTAGATCAGTCAGGTCCATTTGTTGACGGAAAGGTGGAAGGTAATGATATTACGTTTTTAGTGGACACTGGTGCTACCCGTTCTACTGCGAGAGCAGCAGAAATTCCAAACCTACCCCTCTCAGAAGAAACTATCCAAGTTGTAGGAGTCTCAAATAAGCATATTAGAACACCTGTTACAAATCCAATTGAAGTTCACATTGGTAACTTCAAAGACATGCATCGGTTTGTGGTATGTGACTAAAGCCCAGTAAATCTTTTGGGAAGAGATTTGTTATGCAAAATGAACTGCACCATCTATTGTACACCAGATGGAATTGCATTTCAGACACCTGATGAGGATGTTGAATTTAAAATGATGCTAGCGAAGCAAGGAACAGAAGTGAATGAATTGTATTCACTTCTCACAGAAGAAAGTTTGCCTGAAGAATTAAAAAGTGCAGTGAGATCTGATGTGTGGGATTTTTCAGGAAAAGAAATTGGCTTAATGACAAATGTAGACCCCATTCAGATTAAAGTAAAGGATGGTGCTGTATATCCAAACACACCACAGTATAAAATGAGTCCAGAGGTAATTGCAGGAGTCGCTCCTCTGATTGACCAAATGATTAAACAAGGAATTTTGAAAGAAATAATGAGCAGTCCTTGTAACTCACCTATCATAGGTATCAAAAAGCCCAGTGGGAAGTACCGGATAGTGCAGGATTTGCGCAAAATTAATTAAATTGTAGTACCCTGTTGTCCGGTAGTACCAAATCCGGCCGTGATTCTTTATCAGATCCCATGTGATACTGAATGGTACACAGTTATTGAATTGTGCCAAGCCTTTTTCTCAATTCCTTTGCATCAGGAAAACCAATATTTGTTTGCATTTTGGTTCGGAGACCGTGTCTTGGCATGGTGCTGAGTTCCTCAAGGATACACAGAGAGCCCCTCAATCTTTAATCAGATCTTGAAAAAATGTCTGGAGACTCTAGTCATGCCAGGTAATTCGGTTTTGGTTCAATATATTGATGACCTATTAGTGGCATCAAAGACACGAGAGGCATGTGCAACAGACACAATTGCCTTATTGAACCATTTGGCAAAAAAATGACAAAGTGTCCCCAGCAAAATTGCAATTTTGTAAACAGGAAGTACAGTACCTTGGACACAAAATAGAAAAGGGAGTCAGAAAAGTAACTCCAGAAAGAATCAGTGTGATCAAACAAATGAGTCCACCTAAAACACAGAAATAAGTACGAATGTTTTTGGGAATGGCTGGATATTGTCGTCAGTGGATCTGTGGTTTCTCACTGATTGCAAAACCTCTACAGAGGTTAACCCGTAAAGATGTGAAGGATCCGATTGTTCTGGATGACGAAAGTATGGAAGCTTTTGTAAAATTGAGAAACAGTCTGTGTCATGCACCTGCATTGGGAATGCCAGATTATTCCAAGGAATTTGCATTATATTGTTGTGAGAGAGATGGGTGTGCACTCTCAGTCCTAACACAGAAACATGGAATGGCACGACGTCCAGTAGCATATTTGTCTGCTACTCTGGATTCAGTGGCTGCAGCGTTGCCAGGATGCTTGAAAGCAGTAGCAGCTACTTGCATGAGTCTGGAAAAGAGTGAACCGATTGTGATGGGATATCCAGTTAAAGTGTATGTGCCACATTCTGTTGAGATTCTTTTGACTCGTACCAGGACACAGTATCTTACTTCTAGTCGGCTGACTAAGTACGAGAGAGTGATTCTGGGTGCTGAAAATGTGACTGTGGTAAGGTGCACTACTGTGAACCCGGCAACTCTGTTGCCTAATTCTCGTTGTGAGGAAGTGAGGGAGGAAACTGATCATGATTGTCTGGATGTGACTGAATATTGCACCAAACCTAGGCCAGACATAGAAGATTGTCCATTGGAGGAGTCAGATTGTGAAATGTTTGTTGATGGATCCTGTTTGAGAAATGAAAGAGGTGAATTGTGCACTGCCTATGCTGTTTGAAGGGGTTCTTGAAGCATCCTATCCTATCTGAAAGCAGTAAACTCCGCCCAAATAGCTGAGCTAATAGCTCTGATTAGAGAATGCAAAATTGCCAAAAGCCTGAAAGTAACAATATTTACAGACAGCCAATATGGATTTGGAATTGTTCATGATTTCGGCCAGCTATGGATGCAAAGGGGATTTCTGACCTCTTCAGGTTCCCCTATTAGAAATGGTAAAACTGTAAAAGAACTATTGGATGCTTTTTCAATTGCCCAAAAGAATTGTAGTAGTCAAATGTGCCGCACATAAATCTGGAGATGATTATGTGACGAAGGGCAACAGATATGCCGACCAAATAGCACGTTACTGTGCACGAAATACAATGGCTTTGAACAGATCAATTGATAGGGGAAATACTGAATGCCATCTTTTGTTTACAACAACATTTGAAACATGGGAAGAGGTTAGACAGATGCAGGAAGAAGCAAGTGATGAGGAAAAAGAAAGATGGAACAAAACAGGCTGTAGCAAAAGAACAGAAGATGAACTGTGGGTCTATCTTAATGGGAGACCAGTGTTACCAGATTCCTTACTTTCCCATATGGCCAGAGTTTACCATGGAATTGCACATATCGGAAGAGATGCAATGATCAGACTTTTCAAGCAGTCATGGTATAATCCAAAGTCCAGGGTCATTGCAGAGAGCCTTTGCCAGAGGTGTGTGATCGGTCAGCTACAAAATCCAGGCAAAAAGACAATTCTAAGTTGGGGATGAATTGGGAGAGCAGGAGGTCCATTTACCCGGCTCCAGCTCGGTTTTATTGAGCTTCCCCCATGTAATGGGCTGAGATATGTATTGGTCATAGTCTGTTTGTTCCCTCGCTGGGTGGAAGCCTATCCCACAAGAAGGAACGATAGCCTCACTGTGGCTAAACTACTTTTGAGAGAACTGATCCCTAGATTTGGAATTCCAGTCACTTTGGAGACAGATAGAGGAACACATTTCAATAATTAAATAATTCGGCTGATTTGTGCAGCATTTACGATTGAGCAGAAGATGCATTGTGCCTATCGACCAGAAGCCTCTGGAGTAGTTGAGCAATTGAATGGCACTATAAAAATCGAGATTAGGGAAAGTGTGTGCATCCACGTCACTGAAATGGCCGGACGCTTTACCCCTTGTGCTGATGAGTCTAAGAAGTATTCCTGACAAAAAGACTGGATTGAGTCCCCATGAAATTCTCATGGGAAGAGCAATGAGACAAGCATATGTACCAGCAAACAAACTAATGAGTATATCTGATGATCTAGTGCTTGACTATTGCAGAGGATTGGCTGAACTGGTACGCTCTGTGTCTCACCAGGTTGGAGAAGAAGCCACAATGATACATCGGAATCAAGCTCATGATCTGAGTCCTGGTGAAAGGGTTTTTATCAAGAAGCATGTAAGAAAATCGTGTTTAGAACCCAGGTGGCACGGACCTTATCAAATCATACTGGTGACGACAACGGCAGTGAGGTGTGCTGGCTTGACAAATTGGATTCATGCGAGCCATACCAAACGAACCCTAGATCCACTTGAAAGACGGAAGGAGCAACAACTGGTGAATGAAAAACAAAGACCAGTGCCTGAAGTGTGTGAAGCTGATGAATCTAGAGTGATAGATTCTGACGAACAACCAGATGGTGAACAGCCGAGCACAAGTCAAGTAGAGTGGGCGCAAAATTCCAGGGTTCAGGAGACTGCCATTGAGTCAGAAAGAAGCGAGTTTACTGTTGATCCGGAAGGAAGTAAACACCCAGCAGAAACTGAAACAGATGAGATTGTTTTTGAACCAGAAGGAAGTGAGTTCACAGTTGAAAGAGAAGTTATTGCCGAATCAGAAGAACCCAAAGAAGCTGAAACTCAGGAAGAAGAACAATCAGAAGTAAGAGCAAATAAAAGAATCTGTGAAACAAATATAGAAAGTGAGGAAGTGGTCAAAGCAAATAACTAAGAAAAGGTGAAAATTGGCTAAGTGGAGTAAAAAGACTGAAATACACTTTTGTGAAAAGAAAGTTAAGAAAAAGACCAGAACAAAGTAATAAAGTCTCAAGTCAAACAGAACAAGAAGAGTCAGGAAAAGAATTAATACGAAAAACCAGAAGAGTAAGATATCCAAACAAGAAATACAGAGCACCTGAATGGACCTATGTCATTTTAGAAGAAGTTGAAAGTTCAGATCCAAGTGAAGAAAAAGTTAAATCTGACACTGAACAAGTTGATGAAAACAAGATAAGACCCCCTTAAAGAAATGTTGCAAAAAAAATTAAGGTGCATCTTGCGGATTAAAAGAAAAACGAGCTCGGAAGCAGCCCAAACCGAAGCAAAAAGGGAATAGACGCTCCAGGTCCAGACGTCGATCTCAGTCATGTGGTGCTTCCTCCCGGGCCGGGTCGGCCCCTCAGCAGCACACATCGGCGGCCTAACTGATGGAGGCGACCACAGTCCCATGGGTCTTCGACGATTTCGCCTTGACCGGAGACCGGAGACCGGAGACCGGTATCTCTGTTGGACCTTATTTGACAGGGAGAGTGCCAGCTGACAATGGGCTGTAAGTTGGGGATCCATTGGCGGGGGCGGTTTGGGACCTCCTGTTGGGGTCTGCAGGCTACACCCGCCGCGACAGATACTTCATCGTTCTTGAGGTATAGGGTGGGGGGTTGTTGTTGTTTTTGTCCTCTGATCGCACTGTTCTACACTAGTTTAGAGCCACCATGCACATACCATACACCTTTTCATGCACCAATGATTTGCATCAGGGCCTCACATGGTAGCCCCGTCAGGTAGCCAACGTGATCCCCTCCGGGACCCTTCGGATAGTAAGCTGGTACGTCAGGGGGGCGCTGGACAAAATCAAACGCGGGGCTATACTCAAGCAGGCAAAAAGGGCCCATGCCGACATTCTCATGCTACAAGAAACGCACCTCATGGGGACGAAGGCACTATGCTTTCAACGCTATGGCTACATCCAGGTGTTCCACTCGGGGTTCGTAAGGGGGTCTCGGGGGGGGTTGCGATCCAGATTCATCGCCGGGTTCCCTACATACATGTCAAGACGTGGGCGGATACTCAGGGCAGATATTTGTTCCTCCAGGGTACTGTGGGTGAAGAGACTATGGTACTAGGGTGTCTCTATGCCCCCCCACCACTCTCCTGGGGCCTAGTAGAGAGACTTATGACCCTGTGGGCGGATATACCAGATAGCCTGTCCGTAGTTGGGGGGTATTGGAATGATGTGACGGAAGTGGCCAGGGATCGGTGGAGGTCCGGGTGATCTACGGATGTCCGCCAACCCACCAAACTGCACTCTCTGGTGAAGGGGCTTGATTGGGTGGACCCTTGGCGCTGACTACACGGGACAGCACAGGGTTACACATCTCTCTCGGCGGTTCACGATTCCTGCCTTGATTATTTATTTGTCCCCCGGGCGGCGGCAGACAGGGTGGTGGAGGCGGATATCCTTCCACGGGGACCATCGGACCACTCGCCGGTGGCCCTCACCTTACAGGCGGGCCGGGCGCGACAGCCTTTTCGTTGGCGCTTTTCGGTTTGGAACCTACAGAAAGACGACTATAGGGAGCACATGGAGGGTGCTATTGGCCAATACCGGACAATCTACATAGGATCGGTTGATGGGGCTGAACCTCTGTGGGAGGCAATGAAGCCCACAATACGGGGTGTTGACATTTCCTTCTGTGCGGCAGCCAGCAGAGCGCATAGGGAGTCCCTTTTACAATCTGAGGCCAATATTATCGATCTGGAAAGCCGCAGTAGGGGTGGCGGGGGCAGTCAGGTCCGTCGACAATTGTTGCTGGCACAACAGGGCTATGCGGACCTCCTGTTGGACGAGGCCCGCCAGGCTTGGTTAGCGACCCGTAGCAGGATCTACCAGTGGGGAGATAAGTCCAGTAAGCTGCTCCACAGGCTGTGTCAGGGGATACTGTACCCCCAGGCCCTCCCTGGTATTGTAGGCCCGGATTGGGTGTCCCTTACGGATTCCTCTACAATCGCTGAAAGTTTTGCTACGTATTATGCAGAGTTATATGCCCCCAGAGAGTGTTTGCATGAGGATGTGATAGGCCGTTTTCTGGATGACCTTCCGCCTAAGGCTTTGTCCGGCGAGGCGAGTGCGGAGCTGGATCTTCCACTCACAGAGGAGGAGCTGGGTGCCGCCCTGGGTGACCTACACACTGGAAAGGCCCCAGGGCCAAATGGTTTTCCATGAGAATTTTTTTAACGATATTTTTTGCAGCTAGGGCCCCACTACCTTAGGGTGGTGGATGAGGCCAGGGAGCGGGGCTGTCTGCCTCGTGATTGGAGACACGCGGAAGTGGTGGTGTTCCACAAGCCTGGTAGACCCCCTGACCAGCACGCGTCATATCGCCCTATCTCTCTACTGAACGTGGAGGCCAAGATCCTGGCCAAGGCTTTGGCCAACCGCCTTCGGTCCCATATCACTTCCCTAGTACATCAGGCTGGTTTTATGCCCCAGCGGGCGACTCGTCACAATATTCGTCGAGCGCATGTTGCTCTTGCGGCCATCCAGGGGTTGGGAGAACGAGCTGCGATGTTACTGGCAGATATGGATAGGGCATTTGATTCCCTCAGTTGGGTATACTTATTCGCGCTTTTTACGTAGGCTGATTGGACCTCGCTTCCTGTCCTACCTGACATTGCTCTACACCGACCTCACCGCGTCAGTGCGCGTAGCCGGCTCTACCTCCTCCACGTTTTCCATTGGACGGGGCACCAGGCAGGGTTGCCCCTTGTCTCCATACTTGTTAACATTAGCTATGGAACCCCTGGCCGCCTGGGTGCGAATCGATGCACAAGTGACTGGCTTCGAATGGGCGCACGGACTGTCGGACCGTATTGCTCTGTACGCTGACGATGTGCTATTCTTTCTCACCATTTTAGACAGGTCGGGCCGAGGCTGCTTCGCATCATGCAGATCTTCGGGGAGTCTTCTGGACTATATATGAACCCCCGAAAGTCCACTCTGTGGGTCCTTGGGGATGCAGCGGGTCTTGGCTCATGGGCATCGTCCGTTCAAGTAGTTTCTGGGGGGATGAAATATCTGGGAGTGTTTCTGTCAGATTCGCCTACCACATCTTGGGACAGAAATCTGGCTCCAATATGGGAACGTGTACGGGAGGATCTTAAGACTTGGTCCCATATGCCATTGTCTATATATGGCAGATCGACCATCTTCAAGATGGTCTCGCTCCCCCGCTTATTATACCATCTGCAAAATCACCCTTATCCGTTCCCTCCCAGATGGTTCCGACAGGTTAATGCGGCCCTGGGACAGTTTTTGTGGGCCGGTGGAGTGGCGAGAGTTGCCTTACGAACATGTTTTCAATCTACGTACTGTGGGGGGCTGGCGACCTCTGACATTTTATCGTACTATATGGCCTCGCACTTGCTCGTCCTAAATGAATGGTGGTATGGGGGATAGGGCCGACCCTGCCTATGCTGACGAACGGAGGTGCATGGGGGATCTCTCTCTACACACTATACTATACTCTGCACCAATGCGCAACTCCTTGCCGTCTGTTACGAAGGTTGTATTCCAAATCTGGAGGCAGGCTCTATGGAGGATGGGGTGGTGGAATAGACTGACGCGGGAGACTCCCCCCTGGCACAATGGGCGATTGCCACAATTGGCTACTCTACCTGGGTTTCGTGGCTGGGATAGTATTGTTATCTCTACTCTGGGTGATGTAATGCGGGGCCGGTCCTGAAGTCCTTTCAAGACTTAGAGAAAGACTTCCATATGCCGAAAACCCAATTCTATAGGTATCTTCAATTCCGGCACGCTATTTCCCCTAGTCTGGAGGGCTTAGAGTCCCTAGCTGAGTTTAGCCTGATTGAGGCGAAGGTGTTCATGGGAGATCTCCAAGATCAAAAGATCTCAAAAATCTACCAATCCCTGGTTATCCACAGCTCCCCCGCGCTACAGAAGCTCAGAGAGGCCTGGGAGGGTGACGTGGGCCCACTGGAGGAGGAGGATTGGACGGAGGCCCTGGCCTCCCCGCGGGGGCTGCTATAGCCGTACGTCTACGCTTTATCCAGTTCAGGTACCTTCATCGGGTATACTTCACCAGGGTTAGATTGTGGAGGGCGGGTTTGGTGGCCTCCCCTGTGTGTCTCAGATGCGAACGGGAGGAGGGTACCCTGATGCACATAGTCTGGCACTGCTCTGCCTTGGCACGATTCTGGAGGGGGGTTATGGCCTGCCTCTCAGAGGTGTTGGGTTGGGACCTTCCCTGCTCGCCGAAGCTGGTACTCTTACATGTTATGGACGGGGTTGGGGGCAACATATACAAACGCCATCTTATGCTGCTGGGGTTCACTCTGGCTAAAAGAGATATTGCCAGGGCATGGAAGGCACCGGTAGCGCCCTCAGTGTCCGCATGGAAGAACGGCCTGGACTTCTGCATGGGCCTGGAGATTCCCATTTTCACGGCAAGAGGGTGCACGCTTAAACATTTTAAAATGTGGAAGCGATGGGCGGACTACCGAGGCTTGGAGTTGGAGCCCGTCTCTACGGCAGGGCCCCTCGACCCGGCTTAAATCTCCATTTTGTTGGTGCAGGACATAGTCTTATGTGTAATGTCGGGCCACTCTTATTGCAGAAGGTGCTTTTTCTATTAATGTGCTGCTCTGGGGTGGACTTTAGTGCGATGGGGGGAAGGTTTGTTGGGTTATGGTGTCTTTGTTGGTTTTTCATCTGTATTGCTCTCCATTTTTCCTTGATTTGCTCATGTAAACAGTCAAAGTCATGATGATATACGTTTCTTATGCAGAAGTTTCTGGGGTACAGAGCTCTGCTCTATATGTGCTATTTGACGAATAAAATCTGTTTAAAGAAAAACGAAATAAAGACTCAGAGAAAACTGAAGCAAAAGAATAAAAGAAGGGGGTAAAGACGAAAGCCTTGAAGTGTAGGATTACACTACTATTTTTAGGATTTTTTGAATAGTTTAGAATTTATAGGAATAGATACTATAGATTTTTATTTTTAGGAACAAAATGACTGAAGTAGAAGTGACTGAACTTCCAAAATCTAATCTAAAACGTAGATGTATTAAAGCTTGCTTATGTAGTGTCCTGATGTTAACGTTTATGTGGATATTATTAACTGTCCTTGTACCTATTCTAATGGTAACTAATGATGGAAACAATACTAATAATGTAACAAAGGAAAGAATGAGTGATGTCACTAATGAAACTCCTAATAATAATTTAGAACCGTTGGATGGAAGCATACTCCATCATGATAAATCAATTAGTGATTTCTCGTTAAATGTCTTTACTAAGTTACTTTATGAATACATTAATACAATGAATGTAAGTTATTGTTACGTGTGCATGCAATTACCTTTGTCTGTCTCAGAGGGGGTGACCTATCACCACCTTCCGTTAACCTATGGTGTGTCTTGCAGTATACTCACCAGCCTGTTTTACGTGACGGGAAAGCTCGAGTACTACTTTTCCAATATAGATTTAGTATTTTCTGAAAAGTGGTAAGAATGCACGATATATGGGAGAATTTTTTCCATATTACTAAAACCCTAGACATAGAATATGCTTATAAGAATAATTTAACATGTAGTTTGCGGGTTGAAGAGAAAATTTTCATAGAAATGGTAGAAGATAGAAGAGAAAGTTTCAAAAAGAAAGCTGCTGAACAGAAGTCACGGGTACCACCATGGGATTTTAGTGAAGGAAATTATGAGAAAGGCGAAGGGTACGCTGCAATGTCCCTGAACTGGTCACAGAAGGGAAAAATGTGTTTGTTTATAACAAAAACTAATTATAATAATTATTTTATTGGTTCTAGTGAATGTGAGCATACTTTTCAAATCACTGGAGGTTGGGGATTGAAAGGTGGAACTGATCCTGTCTTTCCAGGAGTATATTATGTGTGTGGTAAGAAAGCTTATTATAGGTTGACTGCACATTGGTATGGTAGTTGTTATTTTGCTATTGTCTTTCCCAAGGTCTACCATATGGACCAAAGCAGACAAACTGAACGAAGTAAAGCAAGGACTAACACGTAACAAAAGAACAAGCTTCTCAGAAATAGTAGGAGATATTTTTGGTGCACTGATACCCTCAGTTGGAGTAGTTTTGAATTCACATAAAATTATCCACAGTGGTTGATCGTTTATCTACAGATACCGCTGGTGGGTTCTTGATGATAGACACAGAAATGGTTGCAATCAGGTCAATGGTTTTGCAAAATCGACTTGCCCTTGATATTTTATTGGCAAAAGAGGGTGGAGTTTGTGGTATGTTGAAAGTCCAACATTGCTGCACACATATCCCTGATAAGAGTAAAGGAATTTGAGGGATATATAAAGAATATTACAAAATTACATGAAGATTTGACCCAACTGGAGGTTGATGGTGTCTGGGAGAGACTTGGTAAGAGTTTCTCCTCTATAAATAAATGGTTTTCTACCTTTGGAAGTAGTTTATTAGGAAAAATAATAATGCCAATCGTTTCAGTAGCAATAATAATCTTAGTAATAATAACAACATATAAGTGTTGTAAGTGCAAGAATGGAAGAAAAGAAGTGACAGAATCAAAGAATAAACAAAGAGCAAGAAAGAGAAAAAGAGAAGAAATAGAACTAGAGAAAATGAAAGGAGAGTACTATGACTTGATGAAAGATTTAGATGAGGGTGCCATAAAAAGAGAGAAGAATACTGAATTATAAATGATCAAAGATGGCACTCAGTATGGTAGGTATTTTATGATGGCTCCTAAAAGCCATCAGAGGGGGGAATTGATGGAGAAGGGTTTCGCAAAAATGAAACCTGCTTGAATTAATACCCCCATAATGCGTACTAACAGTAAATAGTTGTTGAAAAACTAATGTACACCCAACACGAACACAAGGGAAATTGCTTTGCGCATGTCTGAACTAATACGTAAACAAAATAATATTGTAATAACATTGTGTTTTGAGAAAAACGAGAAGTGTTGGATGAATAGGCCGCATATGCTTCAGTAAATTGCATGTTGCATTCTGTTTAAACTAATAAATAATGTTGCTTATGCTAGGTAAGCATAATGGGGAATAATGCAAGGTGAGTGGTAAACAGTGAAGGTTTCATTATCATATAATTAATATATGTTCATTTTCATTTATTTTAGTGTGCTAGATGAAGCAGCCATCTTTCTAAACTTGGCTGAAGTGGGAGGGGGAAAGCACGAGGAGTGAGTTCGCTCTGTCAGAAGCAAGACAGACGCGCAGTGCACCGCAGATGACATGAGAAGGGTGAAGGCCAGAGTGTCGAACGACTGCCAAAACAAGTGCCCAGGCGTGGGACTGGAGACATAGACTGCGGATGATGTTAAAAAAATGAATGAAAAATGTTAAATTTTGTATCACATGTAATAAAGTGAGAACAAGCTGAGACCCATACCCTGGGAACGAATGGTGAACAATGAAGTAGTTGAAATAAAGGTGAAGTCACAGTGGTGTGACAACGCCACCTCCCAAGCCCACCAATCCCATTGCAAGATTTAATAATGTTTGCAACAATTGTGGGACGGACAAGTTAGTTGTTCCCTGATCCTTTTTCGGGGAACCCTCACCATCTCCTAGGCCGAGGGGTTGGTTTTCCTACAGACCAATAGGTTTGTATTTAGTCTAACTCGTTCTCAGAATTTAGCTTATTGATGTATTTTTGTCCCTGAATCTTTTGTCTCTCCACCTATCCACTCCGACATTTGATTTGTATTATTTAGATGAAAACTATTATCTCTTCATCTATCCCCTCCGTTAGGTATATGATGTTTCGTACATATTATGCTGAAACCTTTGTCTCTCACTCTATCCACTCCTTCATTGCATAAAGTCATTGCTACGTTTGGATGAGTTTGTATTTCATTTGTGCTGCATATGTAAAATTTCTCCTCATGTGAGATTCAGTGTTTGTATTTTGTGACCAAATGCAGTTGAGCATAATCCTTGATTATTTGAGATAAAAATTCATTATTAACTTCACCGAGAGTCTGTGATCATTTAAATTGTTAATGGTTGGTAAGTTAGAAATTATCATTGCCATCAACTATTCAACTAATTGGTCCATCGACCAAGTGGAAGGAAAGTTGATGTAAAAAGTTAGTTGTGATGCCATAATTTAAGAAAGAAAAGGAAAAGAATTGATCGTACATATAAATTGACCCCAGCGCATCAGGGATTCTGGGTGAATGTGTATGGGCCATTGTATTATGATGTTATTGAGTATTGCTCCCTGATAAATTATTGGAGTCGCGCTGGATCACTATGTTATATATGTTAACCAATAACATTTTCACCTATTTATACCATTTAAAAAAACCACACAATCTACCAATGGAACAGCTAGGGTACTTTTCCATAACTGTGGTACTCTTTTATCCATTCTGGAGGTCTCGCCATCCTTTTCCTTTCAACACCACCCTCCTTTCTATCTTCCCAATTCATTCCAGGGCTATTAAACCTGTGTGCACTCTCAAACTCTCACCACACACTCCTTGTCCCAAATTACCATCCACACAGTTGTTAATACTCTCTTTGCTATTTCCCTCAAGATCCGTACTATCACTCACTTTATCTTCCGTAATCTTCGCTTCCTCAACCACATCACCTTCCTCATCTAACCACTGATCATCAGCCTTGTCCTCCAACTTCTCTTCAATCCAACTCAAATGCCACACTTATCCGTCAGCCAGATGTACAGAATTACCCCATTTTCCAATTTTGAGCATTTCAAAATGGTTATTCTTGCATTGAGAAACTTTTCAAGGTTTCTTCACCTTGACCCATTGTCCGAGCTTAACCGCTACCTCTTGGCCTTAGTTTTCTCAATAGCATATCGCTTATATTTTTCATGGATAAATTTAATTGATTTTCTTATGACAATAAAAGTAAGGACCATAGTCCCCTCACAGACTTGACTAACCAACTGAGACATCATGTAGAACTGCTAAATCATGTTTTCATGATCTCAAATGGCATGACTTCAGTAGCTTACCATTTTTTATTGCTATACAACCAAATATATATTTTTTAATTTGCAATTCCCAATCAGAATTTCTATTCATCGCCAATTGGATGGCACCTTTCAAAACAGAGTTGAATCGTCCCAACATTCCATTACCGTTAGGACTGTACAAGGAAGTACTTCTATGGATAACACCTACTTCACTCAAATAATCGTTAGGTTTGTGCGCCATAAACTGGACATCATTATCACTTAACAAGGTACAAAGCATATCTTAATTGATAAACTTTAATAGCATGTCCGTACCCATCTTTCTTAAACTATGTGTACAGCTGGCCATCTCGAAAACAAAATTTATCATAGCAATGGCATACTTGCTACTATCAGTCGCTACACTCTCCACTAGTTCTGCGGACACTCTCATACATTTGTGGTTTCAGTGTTCTTAGCATTTTATCCACTGGCACACACTTGTCGCACTCTATCATCATCCACTCAATCGCAAAATGTATATCCCGCCACCAAATACAAATTCTTCACAACCCCAAATTGCCCTTCGTGACAAAAACTCAGAGAAGTACTTAATTGCTGTAAGAGATTAAAATAAAGAGTGCCTCTCAAAGAAAGGGCAGCCTAACATGACAAGAGGTCGCCTGTAATTGGTGTGGAGCACTTACTCTTGCGACTTGCAGTTTGTGGCTTATTGTTCTAGTTTATTGCATAAGGAAAATATTGACGCTGTTAAAGCTGCTAAAGTATGGAATAAAGGAAATTGCTTACAGAATCCTTGCATCTGTGCCCTTAATAGAATAGAAACTTTCTGTTATGACAGCTAGGAATTGTTCTATTCTTCACTCCTTATTTAATCTTTACAACCTCCAAACGTCCTTCATGCCACCTCCTCTTAATCCTTTCACATAAGGACTTTGCAGGAACAACCTTAACACTTCACACAAACATTGTTTTCTCTACAGAGTATTCATTTTTAACTTCCCAGTAAAGCTTCATTTCTGCATCCAAACTCTCTTTTTTTGAACAGCTATGTATGGTGTATTCTCAAGTTTATATCGAACAGTATATTTTTTGCATTCAGACTTTCTTCTTTCTTAATAGCTGGCAAATTACCGTTGTTCACAAAAGCAGATTGACAGTATTCAGTAGCACAGCAAGGATGCCACTGACCCTGGTACAAGCAAGGAAATTTGCCTTTTTGACTGCTATTGGGGTAGCAAAATACAGCACGGTCAGGGTAAATGGATAGACGCCTCATGGCCCAGTGGCACTGCACTTGCTGCACCAATGATAGTTACTCTCCGGAAAGTAACCCCACACAAGAGTAAGCACACAAGAGCACTTGAGTAGGAATCTTAGAAAGAATGTCTGCAACCACGTCCTTCATCCGGGGCATATATACAACTTCATACATAAAGTATTGTGGAAGCAGGGACATCTGGGTTATTTGGAGGTAAAATTTTCATTAAAGGTTTGTGATCACAATGTATAGTGAATGGCTTCCCACACACAAAACTTTTCAAACACTCCAAAGCGCACACACATGCCAGAGCTTCACATTTTATGACCAAATAGCTTTCTTCAGTCGGAAAAGGGCACAAAAAATAAATATATATATCAGAACATGGAATTCTATTGCTTTACAGAATCCATAGGATGCAAGGAGTGCTTGCCCCGCTAACCCCGACTCACACCCCATTAATTGGAAACATACATACTTGGGAGAGGATTCAGGGCTCTGAACCCTACGATAGGGGTTGAAGTAAGTACCCTTGAATAGTAGTTCCTGACACATTCGTCACTCTAATTTCTATATAATCCTGGTGATTGAGACCAGTTCTCTTTCATTCATGTTTCAGAAACCAGTGCTTTAAATGGGCAGGTACTGTATGGTACTGAGTACCAGCACTTTTTTTATTTTGAGAGGTAGAGTGTCTGCACTTCTCAAGAAAAACGTAATGCTTTTAGTTGGAGTACCGGCACTTCTCAACAAGCATTGGCATAGCCAATAGGTCTCGCCTTTGGGACCTTATAAGTGTTTAGCCAGAGATATTGACTTTGCCTATGTCTTTAAGCTGTGCTGTACAGAAGTCTGCAGTATGCTGAAAAGTTATAATAAAAAAGTGTCAGAAGCATTTTTGTTACCATATATATGAGCAAGAAAGCATTATGTACAACTGAACGACCATATTAAAAAAGTATTAACAATAAATAATATCTTGAGGTTTTTTTTGTCCTTTTAATGCTGGCAACTTCTATCTGCCTGTCCCAATGGTTGCTTGTTATGGTTTTTTTGTTATGGGGGGCATAAATAACAGGAGGGTGAAGGTTGGGAAATAGTACCTGTATAACAACACTAGCAGCGGACGGATGCTAAGGGAGAATCAACAGATGCCAGATTCCAAGGGCAGACTGAGGTGGTGCTTAGTAATGCCGAGGTGGTGGTGGTGACTAGTGCGGAGGTGCAGAGGATGCTCAGGTGATGCTGAATGATACTCAGGTCTTGTTGAGTGATGCTGAGGTGGTGGTGTACTGGTGCAGAGGTGGTGGTGACCTGGTACAGAGGCAATGCTGAGTGATACTGAGGTGGTGCTGAGTGATGCCTAGGTGGTGCTGAGTGATGTCAGAGAGAGAGTCAGTCAGTCAGTCAGAGAGAGTCAGTCAGTCAGAGAGAGAGTCAGTCAGTGAGAGTCAGTCAGTGAGAGTCAGTCAGTCAGTTAGAGAGAGTCAGTCAGTCAGAGAGAGTCAGTCAGAGAGAGTCAGTCAGTCAGAGAGAGTTAGTCAGTCAGTCAGAGAGAGTCAGTCAGTCAGAGAGAGAGTCAGTCAGTCAGAGAGAGAGTCAGTCAGTCAGAGAGAGAGTCAGTCAGTCAGAGAGAGAGTCAGTCAGTCAGTCAGAGAGAGAGTCAGTCAGTCAGTCAGAGAGAGTCAGTCAGTCAGAGAGAGTCAGTCAGTCAGAGAGAGTCAGTCAGTCAGAGAGAGTCAGTCAGTCAGAGAGAGTCAGTCAGTCAGAGAGAGTGTCAGCCAGTCAGTCAGTCAGAGAGAGAGAGTCAGTCAGTCAGAGAGAGTCAGTCAGTTAGAGAGAGTCGGTCAGTCAGAGAGAGTCGGTCAGTCAGAGAGAGTCGGTCAGTCAGAGAGAGTCGGTCAGTCAGAGAGAGTCGGTCAGTCAGAGAGAGTCGGTCAGTCAGAGAGAGTCAGTCAGTCAGAGAGAGTCAGTCAGTCAGAGAGAGTCAGTCAGTCCGAGAGAGTCAGTCAGTCAGAGAGAGAGAGAGTCAGTCAGTCAGAGAGAGAGTCAGTCAGAGAGAGAGAGTCAGTCAGAGAGAGAGAGTCAGTCAGAGAGAGAGAGTCAGTCAGAGAGAGAGTCAGTCAGAGAGAGAGAGTCAGTCAGAGAGAGAGTCAGTCAGAGAGACTGATGGGCTATATATGACTATATATGGCTACAATATGGCTATATATGACCCCATACAGTCAAGTGGGGTTTGTAGTGACTTTCTCCTGGTGTCACTCTCCCTCCATCACAAATCCATGGCCCCATGTTCTTACTGCATGCCTGGCTTATAGATTGCCACTTATAGCAATAATGGGGCACGGAGGGCTTCAGAAGTTGGTCAGCACATTTGGGAGAAGCTGGCCCAGACATCTAAACAGTGTTGGCCGATGTCATATTCCGAGGCAATTAGATCTGCTCAATGTGAGTTGCATCCCAGAAACCGAACAAGGATAAAATTATTACATAGTCTGAGTTGCCGGCCCCAGGTCCAACTCCAAGGAAAGTGAAACAGGAATAGTAGTAAGCCTGTCGCAGGACAACACCATTCTTTTGTGACATGCAATGTGTTTTGGGCATCATTCATATTTTGCACAATCTCAAGGCAAACCACATATTAGTACACCCGCGTGCGGGGGGCGGAGTGAATAAAGGATCACACAGGAGATATGACAGTTTTTACCAATATTGTTGGTAGACGACTCCCCCAGGGATACAGGTAAATAGGATTGTGACCCTGCACAAGAAATCAATTGCCTCTTAGTGTCAGTCTCTCATTAGAGGAATAGTTCTCACTTAAACATTTTTAGACAGATACAGATTGAATGGAACCTCTCAATGTGGCACCAATACTCTTGGGTGAAAAGAACCTGTCTAAACTTGTTTTGAGTGTTGTTAGTGAAAATAGCTGCTATACTTAATAGGGCTGAGATTTCTTAAATCAAGTAACCGAGCCCTGTTGCTGCTGTGAAGTTAAGAATGTTGAAACTAGAGCACACTTCTATCTGCGCGCATTTTCCCTCCACAAAACTTTTGCTTTGGTTCACTGAAAAGGGGATCTAATTACAACATGTATGCGAGCCTAAAACATTATTTCCTAATATTGTCATGCTCTGCTGAACTTTGTATCAAACATTTTATGGCCTTTGTAGCAGCGCCGTAGAAACCGAGGTGGCCGGCTTGGATTGGGACCAGCTATTTCATAATTCCGCATTAAGTCGCTAGGTATTCCTGTCCAGCCCAAGGCATCTAAAAGCTTAATTTGATCGATTATGTCTGGGTTTCAAGGTCCAATTATCAATTTGACCGAAAAGAACCGCCAGGAAACTGTTAAGCACATTCTGTTCCTCGGATCTGAAAACGAAAAGGGAAGTGCTCACGAGCACACATGTGCAGAGCCCTGAGCGCGTTATTTAAATCCTTTCCAAAATTGTGCACAGGAAGTATTGTCACCGATACTCGGAAGCAGCTGGGCTTTTCTGTCACCACAGACTAGAATTAACTTCAGGATTTCCAAGCACAAGTCAGGGTTACCTCCGCGTGGAGATTCCTAAATTAGTTCTTGCTACCGACTTCATGTGGGCATAAAAAATATTAGAAAGAAATATGCTTGATTTAAATATCAATGTGTGATTTAGAATTATGTCTCTCATTATATTATTAGAAAAAGAGCATGCTAATTACGAGGCGCACCCGCGTTTATCACATGGAGTGGATTCTACAAGATGTTTATTCATTTTCAGTAGTTATTTGTATGCAAAAAAGTCCATATATATCAATAATACAACGCATAAAGGATGCTGGTAGCGTCGACGCCATATGTCATACAAATGGAGGCCTCGAGGCGGAGTTGAGGTGTGAAGCAAGTAACAAACAAAAATGTTGTGCTAATTCAATGGTTGATTCTCAAAAAACAGGATTTGTTTAGAGGAAAAGTAAAATGATTTTCAATCTGGTGTGAAATTCGGAGGTGCCACAGAAGCTGATCTGGACAAAGGGGGCAGATGTCAAGCCATAACAAGCATTGGCCGCGCAGCCGTGAAAGTGACGCGGCCGTGAAAGTGCATCGCGATCGCGATCCACTGAATGACCCGTGACAGGAGGAAAGACAGATGGCAGCTGCGCGCGTGCACGCAAGCTTGAGGCCACCAAAATGCCTGTGGTAGCACTTTGAAAACCCGCTTTCTAAATGTCTCGCAGCGCATGCGCTGGCTCAGGCGAGACCTAAAAACAAGCAGGTACTCTGGTACAGCGTACCTGCACTTTTATTTCTCCATTTCAAGCACTGTCAGAAACAGTCTGCAACACAGACTGTTAAGTTATATCTCCTTTCCTGGAGTCACTGAGATGTTCCTAGCCTAGCCATTATGTCAGCTCCACTAAATATAGTCACCGTATATACCTGTTATATGGGATATGATGGGCTTTGATACAGCCCGATTCATATAGGGACTAATACAAATCAATATACTGCAGAACAACACTGGTCCTCGTGTTATTCTTGCATCACAGAGCATTTAAGTCAGGTGACTCAGGCCTGATAAGACACACACTAATATTTGGATCGAAACACTGACGCACATCCCTTGTTATAAAGAGACTGTTTCCACGGGGGGGCCTGGCTAGCCAGCCAAGATGGCGGACGCAGCTTCGTAGAGCTCCGTCCCAACGACCTCGTTTATCCTAAATTTACAGCGTGAATCCCCGCACCAAAAACCTAAAACAGGGCGGCATAGCCGTATGAAGCGTCAGTGAATATATCTATAGGATCAGAGCAGCGGCAAGTTGCACCATGGAGTCATAACAGCTCGCGGGGCCTGAGGCGAGAGACGCACCTCCGACGCGGCCGCGAAGAGATCCCAGCCTCCAGGGAAGAAACGCCCAAAGTGCCCCTGCTTCCTGACGGAAAGCAGTGAATACCGCAGAGAAAGGGCCGCATCGGAAGCACAGGGGCTCAGCCTTTAGTGAGCGGAGGTAGGGCGACAAACTGCGCCGCTGAAGCCCGGCTCACACCGCGTGCCCCAGATGAGAGTACAGGCTGAGCAGCCTGAGATCGAAGAAACGCCCGTAGAAGCGCGAAACGACTCCGGACGTCGACGCACATCGCAGGGGCAAGAAAAAACAGCAGGCGCCCACCGTAATCGTACAGAAGGACGGAAACCGGAGCCGAGACCATACCGTAAGCTGGGAAACCAGACTGAGGTGAGAGGACGATGCTTGCCGAGTGAACCCCCAACTACCCCAGCGGTAAGGCGCAAGACCCAGGGGAAATGCTGGAGGAGCAGGAGTGACCTGGCCAGATCACACGGCAGGGCATAGCAGTGAGAGACACCCTTTGACCCCCTCTTCCCCCTCGCAAGCGGGGAATCGAACATACGAACAGGCAGGGAGACCGCAGCCATAGAAGGGGGAGGTCAGAAAACCCACGAATAGAAAACGAACGCCGACCAACACAGGCCCAACCTAGCAAAGTAGGCCCACGCCGGGACGACTAGGCAGCAGACGGTGCTCCCGGCAGCAGGGACCAAAAATAAAACAAAACACATCAGTCGAGGACTGAGCGGTTGACCAAGCCGGTAATCTCGGGGCGGATCAGGCCCAAGTGGTAACCCCCAAGAAGGGGATCTCAATCTAGAACCTACCCACCAGATGCGCAGAGGGAGTAAAGTGACAACTTGCACCGCTAAACCACGACACAGGCCGATGCCGAGCAACATTTAGGCCTACCTCGCCGGATCAGAACCCATAATATTAAACGCCCTACATAGAGAAAGAGGAGCCTCGTCCCTGACCCGACGCGCATCTGCCTGGCGAAATATCGCCACCCAAGACTTGACGCCGGAAGAGGCCCCTTGAGAGATCCCTGACCTACAACGGGCACCAGGCTAAAACATAAGACCCAACAAAAACCATTTGCGAGGTGCCCGGGGCAAACCCAGAGAGAAATTGGCTCCAAGCCCACAGCCACCGTCTCCCGACTGCAGATAAGCGCCGAGACCCCTCGGGGGCCAAGCCCCTGCAACAGGCACTGGACGCCTACAGACAAACTCTTCCTCCTCCCCTGAGGCGAACAGTGGTACTTGTGAGCAGCTGGGCCAGAAGGCAGTAGCCTTGAACATAGAATTGCGGTGCAATACCCAGTGGGTGACCAACCGTGGGCACCAAAAACAAAGCAAACGACCAAGCTGGTAAAGACAGCGCCTAGCGGAAAGACACCTAATGGAGTACCTGTATGCCTTTAGCATAAAAGTTAGCCATGGGCCGCCTAAGGACTAATACACAGCAATACGCCACACACCCAGAAACGCAAGGAGTGCAACACAGCGGATAGGAGAGAACTAGAGAGGGCCCAAACTTAGCACTCTCAACCAAACTTGACTCAGTCCTAGCAGCAGTGGAAAAGATAGGAGCTGCCCTGGACCATACCCGAACTACGCTAGAATCAAAAATAGACAAAGTCTTGTCTGACTTTACTCTGCTCAGAGCAGATCACTGAAAACTGTCGGATAAAGTCCAGATAAACGAACAGGCCCTGCTGGAATTCAAGCCCACCACCCACAGCCACGCAGCAGCACTGCAAGACATCATGGACCACGTCAACATGCTCGAAGACCGGCTAGAAGATGCGGAAGGTCGCTCATGTTGCAACAACATACGTGTTGTCGGTCTTCCACAAGGAGAGGAATGACAAGACCCGATTGCATACATTGAAGGATGGATACAGGAACTCCTCCCAGAAGACTCCCTGTCACCACAATTTGTAGTGGAGAGAGCACACTGTGTACCGGCCAGTCGACCGCCCCAGGGAGCCAAACCGCGACCACTGCTTTGCAAGCTACTTACCTACAGAGACACAGTGCTCAGGGAAACTCACAAGCTTGCAGAAATCAAGATACAAAACCAACAGGTCATGCTGTTCCCGGATTACACGATGCAAGTATAGAGACGCTGATGATCATTCACAGAAGTCAAACGACAACTTTGGACATTAGACATTCGCTATTTCCTGATGTTCCCAGCCAGACTACGAGTAGTCACAAAAGGTCAAGCACGGTTTTGAGACACACCCTCCGAAGTCTGGGACTGGCTAGAGGAATCAAGACAGCTAATGGGGCCCAGGCCACCCGCAGAATTACACCCAGCACGCTGAAACAAGAGGAGCCGCCACCGTGGCAGAGGAGGGAGCTCCAGGCAGGCAAGAACACCGGCAGAAACACCTGGCATAGAGCAAAGAATGATAGAGCGTCAGAAAGCTCTACATGTAGCCGCAGCTATCAGATCCACCTCGCAACCTTCCGAGCCGGACACACACTCAGCTCGCTCCCGGAGCTCCACAGACTCCTCACCGGTGCAGTCCGAAGATCGAGACTCCCTCCAGCTGCCGGACATCACGCCACAGACGTCCAAAAACAATAATATAAACAAAGGACAATCGCACAGTATAATGTATCCTTTTAATGATTGTGTACCCATAACAAGAGCAAAACTACCAAAACACAATTTAGAAAAGGCGAGCACAAGCGCCCAGCGTTCTTAATAGTCATTGCTAGATTAACACGCTCCGAATTATAACACGCTTTCCTCACAAAATTAGCTACACTCACGGCTTAAACTTAAGAGATACAGGGATTCATTAACTAATCCTACTCAGAATCGAGGTGAACCCCAATGCATTCAAGCGCATAGCACGCTACCCCGAATCCAGTCATCCCTAGCATGACCGTTGCCACTATTTGGCCCCACAGTTTGGACGAGCATTGACTGCGATATTGCCCTTATAGAGTTACGCACAACCCAGTTACACCCCCAATTTCTGTTATGACTACCCCGCTACTGGAAACCCCACTAGGCACCCTGGCCACCAATAGCACCCTCAGCCTCCCCTGCACAGGGAGACACAAAACACGTACATGGCACAGACCAATATCTTGACATGGAACGTGAGAGGCATGCACACACCCACCCGTAGATATTCAGTATATGCATACCTTCAACGCAGGCTCGCAAAAATTGCTCTCTTACAAGAAATGCACCTCACTCATAATGAGGTCGACCACCTTCGCAAACGCTGGAGGGGACAAGTATACAGCACAAACTACTCCTCCCAAGCAAGAGGGGCGTTGGTATGGGTCAGGGAAGGCGTCCCACACAAAGTAGAGGAAGTGGTCAAAGATCCAGAGGGAAGAAACCTATTCGTAAAGGGCACACTGAATGAGCAAGCGCTGCTAATAGGCTCTATATATGCCCCGAATGTAGAGCAAAAATCATTTCTTAGGAAGCTCACAGGCGTACTAGCTAGATGGAGCGGACTCCCCTGGCTCATTGGAGGAGATTTTAACTCAGTCCTAGATGTGGAATTAGACAGGTCATACCCTCCTCTAACACGCACCAGAGCAACATCCAATGCGCAGGCCCTCACGGAATGGCTAGCGGACAGGTCGCTAGTAGACACATGGAGGACACTTAACCCCACAACGTGAGTTTACTCATTCCACTCCTCAGTACATGACCTTCACGTCCGACTCAACCGCATAATTGGATCACCCTCCCTCCTCTCACTCATTAAACACACAGAATACCTGGGACGTACGCACTCAGACCACAACCCTCAGCTTCTACAGCTCATATGGGACATAGGACCTCCCCCAATTCCCACATGGCGCCTACAACCAGCAGCGTTGGAAGACCAACCATTCTGCGAAACACTAGGGACATCCATATTAGAATATTTTGAGTAAAAGAACACACTGCAGAAAACCCACTTATAGAGTGGGATGCCTTCAAGGTGACCCTGAGAGGCCACTGTTTGGGGGCCACCTGGAATATTCGTAAACAACTGAATGAAGGACTCAGTCGAATAGAACGACAGCTGCTGGGGCAAGAGACAAGTCAGTCAGCGGGTAATAAAAACACAAGAAAGTTAGACGCATTAAGAGCTGAGCACAAAGACCTGTTAGAACGGCTTCGCTGCCATAACTATGCAGCACACTCAGCACGCACACACGCTGCTGCCGACCGCGCAGGTAAAATGCTGGCATGGCTTTTGCATCAAGAACAGACGCACCACCCCGTAGGAGTCCTACGTACTGAGACAGGACAACTAGCATACACGAAATACACAACACAATGACACGACACTATACCAAGCTGTACCAATCCGCGAGACCACAAGACGAGAGGTCGCTCTCAACGTTCTTAGAGTCGGAACACTTACCTGAAACAACAATAGAGCAAAGAGATCTATTGGACGCACAAATAACACCTGAAGAAATTAGAAGCACAATCATGGCCTTGGCGAATGGGAAAACACCTGGTCCAGAAGGATTCCCAGCCGAATTTCACAAAGCCAATGCCACAACATTTGTTCCCCACTTAGACACGCTATATACAGAGGCATTAAACACGCAGAGACTCCCTCCGTCCATGAGGGAAGCAAAACTGGTGTCCTTGCTCAAACCTGATAAAGACCCTACAGACCTGGGATCTTACAGACCACTGGCCCTCAACATTGATTACAAAATATTAGCGAAGCCACTGGCTGACAGGCTCATGCAGGGGGTACCCTCTCTGGTACACGCAGACCAGAACGGATTTGTGCCTTCCAGGAGCACCTCATTGAATCTGAGGCTCTTCTTTAGAATCGCCACTTACTCGCAAACCCACTGGCCACACGCTGGATGTCTGATATTAGACCTGGAGAAAGCTTTTGATTCGCTAGAATGGGAGTTCCTCTTCGCGGCACTAGAGAAATATAAACTGGGGTACTTCTTCCTGAACATGGTCCGACTGCTTTATGACGCACCAGCGATACGAGTAAAAACAGGCCCTTATATATGGGACCCAGTAAATGTGCGCAGAGGGGCCAGGCAGGGATGCTCCCTCTCCCCGCTGCTCCTCGCACTAGCAGAGGTACTCAGATCGGAAATGGGGGGAGGGTATCACATTAGGAGATGGCGCGCACACCATATCGTTATACGCAGATGATCTCCTGCTATATATAAAAGACGTCCACCACATTCCCCAACAATTGGCACGCACACTAGATAGATTCACCATCATATCAGGGCTGAAGGTGAACATCTCCAAGTCTGGCCTGTACTCCTTTAGCAAACATGACGTGGACCCGGGCTACGCACTAAACGGAGAACAGGTCAAATGGTGCACGGACACATTCCGCTATCTCGGGATACGCATATACCGTAACCCAACAGACCTACTAGATGGAAACCTAGGCAAAGCTCTAACCGCAGTTAGATCCCAGATAGCTTTCTGGAAGACTCTACCGCTGTCAGTAACGGGAAGGGTGGCTCTGACAAAGAAGGTAATCCTCCTCCGATTCCTATATTATTTCACGAACCTCCTACTATACGTCCCCCCTTCCCATTTCCGCCCCTTAGAGAATCTGATCAAAGATTTTATATAGGGAAACTCTAGACATCGTGTAGCAATTAGTAAGCTTTACCTGCCGGTGGACCAAGGAGGTCTAGCGGCCCCGAATCTAGAGCAATACTACCTGGCTGCTCAACTGCAGTGGGTGGCTAGGTGGATGGCAGATAGACACAGGACCGACACAGCAACCACACAACCACCCTTACAGCTTTCAGACCTGATGAGGCTCTTCCACCCCTGTGCCAAAACCAAACCCCCAGACTCATTACTACATACATATATGACCGGCAGGCCAGCACTGACTGCTGCTTACTGAGTTTAACCTGTTAATTGCTGCAAATGGCGTGATATATTTTGTCTGTGCTTTACTAAAGCTTGCGAAGACTTTTTCCACGATAGCACATGCCCCCCAAAAAAACAGATACTCTGCTTTTCTGTTGCGGGGTGGGGGGTGTAGCTCCCACACCATAGTAAGGAATTTCCTAGAACTAAATTACGTTTTAATAGAAATGCACCTATTTTGTGGTATAAGTATTCACCTGGTGAGCAATGCATTTAATCACATAAATTCAAGCAAGTTTATTGCATATTCCACGTTTGTTTAGGGCACCTTTATGCTTTACGGTTCCTGTGTATATAATTTTAATATGAGTTATTGGATTTAAGCACTCACTGCTCAGATAATCCGTGATCTGCAATCCAGAGGTTCAGATCTCAGCACGGCCATCTCTGCCATCCATCCTTCCAGAGTCAATAACATGCGTATCAAGTTGTCAAATATCTGCATGTGGACAGGCGAAGACCGACAGAGACAGGAAGCAGTAAGTAGAAAAGGAATTAACGATAAACTCATGACTCAGTTACGGCCCGGGTGGCCATGCAAAGGATGTTGGGAAACAGTGTCCATGTCTACTCACCACACGGATTAAGCCTCCTTTGCATGAATCACCTGCGTCTCTAACTGGCTTCTTCCCTGCGTGACAATATCTTTTCACATGCTTCAGGATTACTCAAATCTGTTCGTCACAGACGAGAAATCCCTAAACCAATCCCAAGCAACGACCAACGGTGCACTTTACGGATGCTCAAGATCAGAGAACTGACTGACTAGAGGCCTCGAATCCAATCCTAAACCTCTATACATGCTTCGGAGGCCAACAACCGATACCTTCAGCCAATGGGCATGCCAACAGCATCCTTAACCAATCATAGGGCACCTCGGTTTTTTCCACGGCGAATAGAATATGGTTACGCATATATTCTGGTTACTGGATTAGTTGTGACACAGGAACACCCGTTTCGAGGGAATGTAATTACCGTATTTACGCGTGCATGAAAAAGTGGCCGTAAATAAAGTTACCTGATTTTTGTCTCAAACAATAGACAATCCCGGTAAATTTACTAAAAACGCAGATAATTTTTCGAATAGTTTTACAGTTTATTTTCTTCGGCTATTAAATCAATTCTCATGTAATAATTTGTAATGAGCCCAATTTGAGAATGAGTAAATATAGATATAATGAACTACAGTACACTACATTTTTTTTAATGTCTTTTCGGTTTGGGGCTGGCGTCGCCTCAGAACTTGAGAATCCTACCGCCTCAGAATTTGAGAATCCTACCGCAGCGCGCGCATAGATAGAAGAAGGGCGCCGGAGCGAATCAAACACTATGGCGTCGAACGTCGCCTGGCAACGGCTCTCGAACTGTCAGGGGCGCGCAGAGTCTCGCTGCAGTCCTGAGTACCAGCCGCCAGGACTGGTTGAGCCGGCACACCTGGCCAATCGCGTCGGGGTTTACTGTAAATTGTATGCAGAGGAGAGACCAGACTGAGCAGAGTGGGGTCAAGAAATCACCATGTCTGGCAAGAGAAACATCGGAGACCCAGAGGTGAGACAAGACGGAAAGCTAGAAACAGCACGAGAGTAGGGCCCTTCTGGGAACTACGGGGGACGTCTAGAATGTGGTCAGAAGGCGAGGTGTGGGGAAAGTCTCAAGTTCAGAGGCGAGATCGGGATGAATTTGGCAATGGCAGATAGTCGTGAACAGGTTTGAGTTGTAGCAGAAAAGTAATATGAACTAACGGGTGATCAGTTCAATGTAGTAGTAGTAGAGTGGAAAAGGGGTCTATTTCTTGGGGTAATAGTAGCAGAGGAGGAAGGATAGAGGTCGTTTGAAATATCTGCTACCGCCGTTTCAAATTATGTGTCTCATTTTTAGCCAGTTCTGTTTTAATAGCAACAGCACTGTGACTAATGAGATTTTCAGCATTTGCTTACAATGCTTACATTGAAACTACAAGGTGCAGAATGCAGCGTGCCTTTGGCTAGAACGCCAGGACTAAATAAAGTTTGCACACGCTACTTGACAGCCATTACCTCCTTGTCCGTCTTCCTGGATGAAGTCCTTACGCATGATACTTCTCCCTTCTGGCAGAACCAGTTCCCTAGCTGAAAACTCAAAAAAGGTCCCCCAAGATGGCCCCAGTTACCCATCAGCCACCACAAAAGAGAGGAACAAACTAATCACTTCCTGTAACATACCACGCCAGATGACACAAGAAAAACAGGAAATAGTCAACCGCCATGCCCGGGTGGGACTCAGGACTGCATCCAGGAAGACCAGGACTCAGAGTAATGAAGATTACCGGTAAGTAACCAGGGCATGGGTTGTCCTGCCGTTCAGGGGGCAAATGGCGTTAGAAAAGGATAGTTAAGTCCTTGGGCCAAAAAGTTACTTGCGCTAGAAGGGGCTTGGGACAGCAAAGGGAAAGTGAGAGAAGGTGACTTAGATTGTGGGAGGCCATAGGGAACAGAAGGTGGCGTTGCGGTGTATATACCTATGTGGGATGCTCCTCCTAGGTATGTCCAAGCATTCATCGTCCTTAACATTCGAGTTCCCTCCACATTCTAAATCTTATGAGGATAGAACTGAATGTGGGGAGTTGGATGCCGGCGGTCTGGTGCACGGCGGCCCAGGTCATTACCTTGTTATGAATAAAACTACAAGCTAATGTGGTGTGGGCACTTAGCAATAACAAGCATTGGCATAGCCAATAGGTCTCGCCTTTGGGACCTTATAAGTGTTTAGCCATGCAACACTTGATGTTGGTGCACCAAGGATATTGTACTGGATAACTAAACACTTATAAGGTCCCAAAGGGGAGACCTATTGGCTATGCCAATGCTTGTTGTTGTTTTTTTAAAGGACAAGCAGTGCTATCAGGCTCCGGCTGCCACTTAGTCCACCGCATCCCACGTAGACGCTGCAGCCATCTTTGAATGGTTTTAAAGCCAATTCAAAAGCGGTCGCCAGTGTATGTGAATCCCTATCTCAACTGTGAGACTGTTCTCCTGCTTCCCAATTCTATTAAATACAAATTATGTAAAAAGAACATCCCTTTCTGAGCTGCACGGCTCATCCTACCCACGTTTCACGCGCAGATTTGAAATACTGATGGTTTGGGCTTCCCGGAATTCAACTGGTTGAGTGGTAAAGAGGTGTAGAGAGGTAGAGAGAGGTAGAGAGAGAGGTGTAGAGAGGTAGAGAGGGAGAGGTAGAGAGAGGTAGAGAGAGAGAGGTAGAGAGAGGTAGAGAGAGAGAGGTAGAGAGAGGTAGAGAGAGAGATAGAGCGGTGTAGAGAGGTAGAGCGGTGTAGAGAGGTAGAGAGAGGGAGAGGGAGAGGTAGAGAGAGAGGTAGAGATAGAGAGGTAGAGAGAGAGAGGGAGGTAGAGAGAGAGAGGGAGGTAGAGAGAGGAGAGAGAGGTAGAGAGAGAGGTAGAGAGAGAGAGGTAGAGCGAGAGGGAGGTAGAGAGAGGTAGAGAGAAAGGTAGAGCGAGGTAGAGAGAGAGGTAGAGAGGGGTAGAGAGAGGTAGAGAGAGGTAGAGGTAGAGAGAGGGGTAGAGAGAGAGGTGTTGTGAATCACTATGTTTATGTGAATCAGGTGTGGTAAATGTAAATCCGTATTTGTAAAGCGCGAACTACTCACCCTTACGGGTCTCAAGGCGCTGGGGGCCGTCGTGGAAATTAAGTGAGCTATTGCCCAGAGTCACATGGTGCTGAGCTGAGCTGCCGCCGGAGCCGGGGATCGAACCGTGAACCCTGTGCTCCGAAGTCAGCTGCCCTGGCCGCTGCACCACACCTCTCTGTGGTAACTTCTGTACTTCATTTTTACTGAAAGGTATATTGATTAAAGGGGTAAAAGAAAGAGAAATAGAGAGAAGAAAGAATAAAAGTGTGAACGGAAGAGCAAAAAAAGTGCAAGATAACGAGAAGCCACACAAAGAGATCCCGGACTGAAAGTAACTTTCATCATTTGGATCCCAAATTATTCCCTTTTGAAAGTCAAGCTGATAACGGGATGTGTCTTGCAGACCAGAACAAAAGGCAGCAGGCGACCAGGCGTTAGCAAGAGCTGCGCGCGCGCGAGAGAGAGAGAGGGGGAGCAGGAGGTGAGCCCGGGAGTGGTGCGTGCGTGCGCGCGCAGTCTGCTCATTTTCAAGCACTGCACTCGTGCTTGTGGCGTGCCCCTGCTCGCTCCCGCAAGGTGGATGCCGCCACAAGCACGAGTGTGTGCTTGAAAATGAGCAGAGCGACGGCTAAAGGCCCTCCTAAGCAGCGCATCCGCGCTGCGTAGGCGAGACCTAAAAAATGGAGAGAGCTGATCAGGACCATGCGAGTCCCATAGGACGGGGACTATTGTGGAAATGAAGAAAACCTTTGCTGGAAAAAATTCAAAGTGAATACCGTAAAGCTTTATTCAAAGGGATCATTACAGACGGCAAACAAGTAGTTGGTCAGATTCAAATTGGCAACAATAATGCATCAAAATAAAGCCTCTCGCAAGAGGTCATAATTTAAGGGAATTAGCCAGAACCAAAATATAGTACAGCAAACCACTAGCATAAATCTCTACTCAATTCGTAAGTCAAGGGAAAGGCGAAGTATAAATCAGAGAACAGTCTGACATAGAAACTGCTTGGTATAATAGGGAGGGAAAATCTAATGATAAATTCAGATAAGTGTGATATAGAGACTGCTCAGTTGCAAGGCAAAGAAAAGTCTGACACACCTCCCAGAAAGGGCACATTTTATAGTTTCAAAAAAGTGAAAAATCACATACTCGACATGGTGTGAAGTGGGATCATAGGGCTGTACTAACAAAGATACATGACATGAAGCAATCAACATTGTATAAATTGTGCTATAGAAAATGAGGTACTTTAGAACCAATCACAAAGGAGGGACTCTGGGCTTTTTGGACAGGTCCAGCATACGTGCCCAAACTTAGTAAAGATACAGAAAGTATTCTGTTCCTAATTACGAGACAAGGGAAAACTAGGGGAGCCGGTTTTGCGTGGTCATGAGAAGTAGGAGGACGGGGATTCCTCCTCTTGGAATTTGGGGCCCTCACACACACGGCTGGGTGTCATGCTTCATCATAGGGCTGCTCCTCGTCAGGTCGGCGCTGCAATACCTGATGGGCTCCCTATGAGGGGCTCTTTGGCAGAGATCTTTTATTCCAAATTGCCGTTTGGTGCCGTGTGGGTGAGGGGCCTAACCAGTGTAGATGAGTGAGTGGAGGTGTGTAACCTGAAGGAAGTTTAAAACAGGTTTGGAAGTACCAACGAAAACAATTTTAATCAATAGGTCTCCCAACCTGATTAAAAGAAACAAAGGCGCATGTCTGAGGTTATGTCTCAGGTAGGGCGCTCTATTGTGTGGTCAACATGTTTCTCGCCTGGTAGTCAATCAATCTGGTGGCGATTCGTCAGGACCTTCTAAAATCAAATCTATCTACACACGGGTGGTTATATGGTGTAATCTACCTCTTTAAACCTGCCTAACACATACTATGTGTAGTACCTGATAGAAAATGACCAACCCCAGTCGGGTTTCTCATTTTACTTCATCAATACCCGGCAGGTATCACACAAGGAATTTCCCTATGTAGTTTGCTGAATCAGCGACAGGCTCTCTGACCTACCCACTTCTGCCGGGATACTTTAGAAAACCCCTACATCATGAATACATTTTGGCCACCCTTTACACTACAAAGAAATGGAAATACTTTGCACTATTGAAGCCAACCAAACCAGCCATTTAGAAATGAAATGAGTACAGTTGTGGCCTGGAAAGCAGCAGGGCTTGAAAAACGTCTACTTTCATGGCACATCTCCGAGTATGTGGCTTCCTTCTCGAGGAACAGAAATTAACACATTTTATATATTACAAGAAAACAACTCCATAAAATGACTCACATGTAGTTATATTTTATGAAAAGGCAAAACACGGAAGAGAAACATGCAAATAGTACACTTGATCATGCAATTTTAAAAGCCATATTTTCTTCTGCAACTTTAGAACTGATGTCAGTACAAGCAGGCTGAGGCCCAGTAATTTGAATCTATGGCCTAGTTTTTCTAACTTAAACACATGTAATAAACATATTTTTTTATAAAAACACTTTCACAGCTATCTTCTGTATTTCCTTTTGAATTGTGTAATGGAATGTAGAGAGCTACACTTCAAAGTTGTAGCATAGAGGGTGTTATTTGACCAGCTGTTTGACTGACGATAGGTATTTTTTTAAGAACAATGGGTGAGGGTGCGTTGAGGTATCGCAGGTGCAGGTTGGTTGAGAGGCTGTGAACTTTGGTTTAGAGAGTAACAGACCCTATTGGTTTAACAGCAGATGGACTCCGATTGAGGGTTGGAGACATTTGTTGAGTTGAGGCGTTTAAGACCCTTGTGTGTGCCCAAGTTGGGTGAATGGAGTGGACCCATATTTGATTTGAGGGGTGGTGGCCCAGGGTTGATTTGAAAGTTGATTGCCCTAACATGCAAGATTGGCTTGTTAGGCATGGGAGCTGGGTTTTGGTTGACTGGTGAGGAACCTAAGTTTAGGGAGATGGTTGGTACCCCTATTTTAGTTTGAGCAGTAGGGTAACTAGGCTAAGTTGAAAGTATCCAAATTGGGTTGTGCAGTGGTGATTCAGATGAAAGGTGGTAGACCCAGCTTGGGTTGAGGAGTGGGAGACCTTGGATGGCCGTCTCACTACATCATCCTGAACACTATTTCCATTCTAGGGCTTGCATGTGATGACCTAATACTTTGTGTGTTGTTATCTTGGTTCCCTTCTATTTAGGAAAACAGATCTGTATACCTGATACCAATGTTTTTTTGGTTAATAGCTCTGAAATAAAAACAATGGCCCCGATAACTGTAGTGAGGTGGACACACTAGCGTAGTCCCACAGTAAATTCAAGCCTGGGTTAGGTTTTTAGGTGATGGCCTAGATTAGGTTTATGGACTTTAGCTCCACCTGTTACTGTTTGAAAATCAGTACTCTATATGTATCACCATTCAGTTGTTGTGTTTTTGACCCCATCTCATATGTTAATTATGGAGGAGGCCTTGATTGGGTAGACTGATTGTTCTAATCAGAGGTGACCACAGGGTTGTTAAGCTGCCTTTTGCTGTCTACTGTCTTGATTCACTTCCTGCGATGTGGAATCAATGATGAGGCACTTCGTGACCACCTTGCCTTTTGCCACTAGGCTGTCACCTTTCAAACACAAGGACAGGTGTCTGAGGATGATGGAAACAATATTAGAATGTTAGGAGCTCCACTGAACACAATGAAGTGGTTCAGAGCTAATAATGGCTGGTATAAGTCTTATGCTCCAACATTCAAATGTTTTATCCTCAGTGGGTCGAATGTTCTGGTAGCCTTATAGCTCATGTGGCTCGGGCTATACCGGTTGTTAAAGGCTCTTTCTCTCTCATTATAGCTCTGGACCTTTAACAATTAGTGTGATTCTCAACAGCGGGCTACAGTGCTATATCAGAACAATGGAATGTTATGAGCTCCAGTGAAAAAAATCGAGTGACAGATCTAGTAATGGTGCTGGTGTAGGCCTTCTGTTCCAACTTTAAGTGCTTATCTTCCATTTCTCCCTGTTAAATTTATAACATTGTACTCAGAGTAGGTCAAATATTCTAAGCGCAGTCCTTCTTCCTGTGACTAGACCAGTCAGTAATGGCCCTCTCTCTTAATATAGACCATGCCTGTGGCTCAGACTTAAGTCAGTTAGAGGGCCTTTTAGATAGGGTATAGTCCTGATCGGCAGTCTAATACAGCGTTGAAAAGTTCCCTGCAAGATATAGGACGTGCACCCCTGCCCGGAGTTCTCCAGCTGCAGCAATATCTGGATTCTTGGTACCAATGTTTTTCCATCATGGGTAAACAACGACCAGAGAGCTGGGTGGGATGCACACTGGAGAAAGAGAGAGCACGGTTCTCTTGTGCTCCTCAAAAGGCTTCTTTGGTTCTGAAAAGGTCACCTGTCTGGGCACATCTCAGGAAGGAGAAGGGGCTGAAAAGGGAATCATCAAGAACAGGGCTGGGGCCTTGGTAATCTTTTTATAGGCATTTATCGGTGAGGCTAAAACCCAGGTGTGATCCTCTAGTTACTATCATGGCCTGTGTGTGGAGAGATCAAGTTTGGAGTCACTTCTGCTTTGACCCACTGCTTCCTGGACCGAGAACCGTTCAGAGGAGTGGGCACTTGAGAGGGGGCAACCCTCTCATCACGAACGTCAAATTCTCACACACTAAATCACATGTGTGTCTGGAAATGGATTGTGAAAAGGGGAGCTTGTGCCTCCCAAAATTGTCAAACTGGAGCTGTACATTAGGGTGAAGAAGCTCATCGCTGACTTTTGTGACTAGAATTGGGGACTGAGGTCTGCCAGTCTCCACGCTGGATGAGGGACATCGCCCATGAGAATCAAGATCACTCTCCAGAGTCTAGAGCACCAGCATCTGCCTGCCTGCCAAGACCACAGGACCCTGTGAGGAGGAGGAGGAGAGTGCCTGGAGGGAGCAAGGCCCAATGGGGATCCTGTTGAGTGGATCTCTGAAGCAGAGTGTGAGATTCTGGATCCATGTTGGGGATTGCTGCACTGATCGGGCCATCTGCCTGAGTGCTGCCATTCACGGCCTCCTTTGCCCAGTCAGTCCAATGGTGAAGATAAGGGCCGTTGTCCTTGTACAGCGCTGTGACAAGGAAGAGGGTTCCCCCCCCATATGCAGTGTTGTGACCCAAATGAGCAGTCGCATGAAAAGCTTTGTTCATGACCCCTGTTGCCAAGAGTGGGGCAGTGTGTGCTAGAGCACCGTGGTGGTTGTGACCCGCAGGAAAAGAGCACAGATTCCATCAATAAAATCCAGAGGCACCTAAGACCAGCCGCCGTACTCAGGAAGACATACCGCATGAGTGGAGGAGCACCGTGGATGCCTTCCGCCTTGCTGCAGCATCAAGACTTCTGTTTACTGGTGGGCCTCTGACACAGCTCCATATGAGAGTAAGATTGATTGTTGGCACATCGAGCCCTGGGGAACTTGCTCTGACGACAAGCACTACTGCACTGGGGGCACACTGACTTTTTAAAGAAATCATTGTGGAACTTCTAAGACTTGTATTTTCTAGCGCGGTCTAACATGAATGGTCATTACATGTGAATGGGAAAAAAACACCATCCTTGGATAAGGGAGGGACACTGAGGGACATACCCAGACAATGCTAAGTGCCGGCCTTTTGGAGACTGCTCCTCAGGACTTATAGTTGGTTGGAGCCTGGGATATCAGGAATAAAAGGTCACAACCCCCCATGGTTGGGCCTAAAGCTCCTGCTTGCTCTGTGGCCCTCTGAAGGAGGTTCTGACACACAGTATGAAATCAATCTTGTTTGTGCATAAAAATAACACTGAAGTTCATCGTGGTTTTCTTTCCTACATCCAGGCAACTTCTCAAGGTATCCACTTGATATGCCATAATTATTCCATACCACTTTCTAAAATACACATCACATCCTCCTAACTCAAAGAGATGGAAAGCTGCTAAATGCAGTAACTGAAAGAACTCTTGTTTAGCTTTTTCCGCGCATACATTTTAAATAAATCCAAAGTTTCTCACCTTAAAGAAGTTCAAAGATGGCCAAGTGGCCCTGTGTCACATATGATACCTTGGGCTACTGATTCCTTTTTATCCATTCGGCAGTTTGCATTCTAGGAGTTTTAGTTAAGTTTTACTAGACTTTTAACTCCCACCGGACAAAGTGTTTGGGTGAAAGACTTGGACAGCGATTGAACTATGTAGTATCAGGATTGATTTTTCTTCAGACACATACAATGATCAGATCCTCCCAAAGCAGAGAACCAATATTTAAATATATGGTGGGGATACATGCATGGACAAGTATTGCATCTTGGTGGGGATACATGCATGGACAATGGGCGGAGGGTACTTTGATACACCTGTGTTGTATTCTATGTTCACATGTTTCTTTAAATGCTTTGCTAGTATTAATGTTTGCGTTTAAACCTGCTTTTGTAATCTGTTGCTATGTGACATGGGGTTCCATGTTCCAAGCAACAGAAGCCTTGATGATTTCTACTTGGGCAGACACGTACTGTGCTGTCTTAGAATAAACTTATATTTCTTTTATACTTTCATTGCTTGGACTGGATTACTACAATTTTGGCGACGAATATTACTGGGACTGCTACGATTTTCAGCACAGGAGCGACCAGTTTCATGAACCTACAATATTATTATTTTTCTTGTACAGTTTGACTTTGGCCGTTTTTTTTTTATTTCATTGCTGCCGTATATTTGTTATTCTCCGTTCTACAACTTTCGTGGATTGTGTGCTGTTTTCATTTTGGAACTATCTCCGACATTACTTTGCCGCTGGTTGAGAAGACGTTGTCACTTCCCAAGTGACGGTTTGTTCCTATCAGCGAGGTTTCTTTCTGCTGGATTTCACCACCGCTCTTCTAAAATATCTACATTTCGCCACATCTACGACGAGGTAAACCGTACCAAAATGGATCGTATTTAAAGTTTGTGTACCTGTTTACGGGCGTTGTGTGGCATCATCTCTCGTGCTCTGTGGTGAGTTTGAAAAGAAACACAGCACGAGCGTTCCATCTGTCAGCTTCCATCTTTCTACGTCTGAGTGCAATCTACGAGAAGTCTTCTGATGCTACCTTACGCTGCGTGTGACGTATTCACGCATGCGTGGCAGCCATCTTTGTTGTTCACAGTGCTTGGTTTCCCTGGCAACCGGAAACCGGAGATTTCAAGTTCCTTCTGTATTTCTTTCACACGATCTACAGCTGGTTGAATACGAATGCAGCATTACTTGTTTACATTTTGCCAAGTAAGTGAAAACCGTTTTGCACAGACTTGACTTGGATATCTTATAGCATTCATTTTTTAGCGGTATATTTTTTTATTTCTTTTTGTGGGCATCATTTGACATTATGCAATTTGAACCGCCTTCAAAATTTCTCCAAAATAAAGGAGAACCTCCCATACCCTGGACTAGGTGGAGGGAAGAATTTTTAACCTATCTCAAGGCCATTGATGGAGAAAGGCTTTCTGCTGAGAGAAAGAAAAATATTCTATTGCACTCATTGGGTTCAGAGGGCCAAGTTGTCTTCAGAACACTTCCTCAAGCTGATGGGAGTGGTGATGGGAATGTGTTCAATGATGCCATGGCTCGAATTGAAGCTAGATTCAAACCTACATCCAGTGTTGCATTGAACATGTTCAAGTTCTTTACTAGAGCCCAAGAAGATTCTGAATCTTTTGACGATTTTCTCACTGCTTTGCGTTATCTTTCTATAAATTGCAACTTTGGTCCTATTACCGACGAGATGATTAGAGACCAGATAATTGTTCATACTAAAAGCAAAAAAATCCAAGAGCAACTATGGATTATGGGAGACCCGAATTTAAAAGATGTTATCACCACTGCCAAAGCCATGGAACAGTCCGATAAATGGATGAAGTCTTTAGATAAAGAGGCTAAAGGAAAAGTTGAGGATGTTTGCATTGTTAAATCTGATACTCCTACCGCATCTAGTCAACGCAATTTTAAGAAAATTGACAGGAATTTTCACTGTTTTAGATGTGGAAATGTAAATCATGGGGCATCATATCCCAGATGCCCTGCTTTGGGTAAAGAATGCAAAAATGTGGTAGGCGTGGCCATTTTGCCAGTGTGTGCAACAGTAATTATACCGGAAATTTTACCAGAGGGAAAGTTTCCTTTTTGAATGACGAAGAATGTGGAGAAAATGTGTGTGAAAGAGGTATAGTTGTTTCCATTACTGATGATAGTAATGAAGAAAATTCTTTCTTTTCGTTGAAACCACCTAAGTGCTCTGTTCATGTTTTAGGTCTGACTTTGAATCTCATGGCAGACTCTGGGTCACCTTGGACCATTATCACCAAAGATTATTTCATTGATATTTTCAAAGGGGTAGTGAGTCTTCAAGATTTAAGCAAGTCTGACATTATTGCTAAAGCTTTTGATGGAACTGTCATTGATATAGAAGGTTATATAGGAGTTGATATGTCTTTTAAGGGACGTGTTGCGTATGTGAAGTTATATGTTGCAATGAAAGGCGTGAATGTACTTGGATGGAGAGACCAGTGGAGTTTGGGGATAATTCTTAATCCCAGGAACTGTGATCCTGTGATGGTAATAACGGATGGTTTGCAGGAAGATGATGTCATAAATAGTATAATTGATTCATTTCCCAAGGTGTTTTCTAAAAGTTTAGGAATGCTTAATAATTTCATCCATAAGATAAAATTAAAAGAAGGTGCTATACCAGTTAAGCAAAAACTGAGGTATGTACCAATAAATGTGAGAGGAGAGCTAAAACTTTTATTGCAAAATCTAATTGATGAAGATATTATTGAGGAGATAGAATCCTCCGAGTGGGTTTCACCCATTGTTTTGGCACGTAAGGCTGATAAAAGTTTGAGGCTCTGTGTGGATTTGAGGGCATTGAATGCTAACTTGGTAATAGATTGTCATCCTCTACCTAAAATAAACGAAGTAGTATGCATGTTAGAAGGGGCGAAAGTGTTTTCCACTTTTGACCTGCGATCGGCGTAACACCAGATTGCTTTAACCAATGACTCTAAAGAATTTACTGCTTTTCTTACACCAGAGGGACTTTTCCAATACAAGAGGATGCCCTTTGGATTAGCCTCAGCGGCATCAGTTTTTCAGCGAGCTATGTATGACATCTTCAAGGATTTGGATGCTTTCGTAAAATGTTTCCAAGACTACATACTTGTATTTTCCCCTAGTCATGAAGCTCATAAAGAAAATGTCATGGAGGTCTGCAAGCGATTAGAGTTGAATGGTTTGACTCTTAAAGATAACAAATGTAAGATGTTCCGTAGTACAGTTGATTATTTAGGTCATACTCTTTCTGGGGATGGTGTGGTACCGAAAAAATCTCTTGTTGAAGCCATAGTGAAAGCTCCTGCACCAGACAAAGAAAAACTTCTGTCTTTTGCCGGATTATGCGAGTATTATAGTAAATTCATTAAGGGTTTTGCTACCAAAATGGAGCCCCTTAGGGAACTTACTAGGCGAAACACGGAGTTTCTTTGGGGAGAAAAACAACAAAATGCTTTCCAGCTGATCAAGGATGAAATTCTACAGGCACCCACTTTAAAGCCTTTTTGTGTAAACAAACTGTGCATCGTTACTGTAGATGTCAGTTTGTATTGAGTTGGAGGCGTTCTATCTCATAGAAGCGGTAAGGATGAATGGTGCGTTGCGTTTGCTTCTCGCACTCTCAGTGACACTGAAAGGAAATATTCTGTAATTGAGAGAGAGCTACTGGGATGTGTGTGGGGAATTGAACATTTTCGTAATTTTCTGTGGGGAAACAGGTTTCTACTGAGAACGGACCACAAACCACTGGTTTCTATTTTATCGCCGGGGGGTGGAAGAAATGCCACTGCACGTATTGGCAGACTCATGTCGAGATTACAAGAGTACAATTTTGCTGTAGAATATCTTCCTGGTAGGAGTAATGTAACCGCTGACTGTCTTTCCCGTTTGCCCTGCCCCGCTGATGAGAAGCCTGTTATGGGTGATGAAGTTGAGTTTGTTACGTCTCTAGAAGATTATGTTGCAAAAGAATTTTCTGCATTATCTGAAGATTCATGGAGGAGAAGTGATGTGGAAGATAAAAACTGGAATCTGTTGAAACAGTATATTTTAAAGGGCTGGCCAAAAGTCAGTGATGTTCCTGCCGAGCTGAGATCTTTCCAGCAGGTGTCTAATGATCTAGATGTAGAATCTGATTTTGTCTTTAAAGATGGTAAATGTGTTCCACCTGAACATATGCGAGATTAAATTCTTAGGCTTGCTCATGAAGGTCATCTTGGGATGTCTTCAATGAAAAGGTTGGTGAGGTCTAGTTTCTGGTGGCCCAGTATGGACAAAATGGTTGATAGAGTTGTGAGGGAATGTTCTAGGTGTATTACCAGTGATAAAATGTTGAGACCTCATCCCGCTCCTTTGAAACCTATTCCCTGGCCAAAAAACCCCTGGCAGAAGTTAGCTTTTGACATTTCTGGTCCATTTAATTGTTTGCCACAAGATGCTCGTTTTGCTCTAGTGTTGATTGATTATCACTCAAAATGGCCAGAGGTTAGATTTGTCTCTCATGCTACTTCCCAGACTATTATAGATTTCCTTAGAGAAGTATTTGCACGTGAGGGAAGTCCTGAAGAGCTTATCACTGATAATGGCGTGCAGTTGAGATCACGTGAAATGGAGGATTTTCTTCGTTTGTGTGGTGTTAAACATATTACTACTCCACTTTATGAACCACAGGGAAATGGTCAAGTAGAAAGGTTCAATCGTGTTCTTAAAGAGTGTGTGGAATGGGCCAGGAAGTCTGGAAGTGAGTGGAAAGCAGCTCTGAGAGAAAGATTGTGGATGTACAGGATTACACCCCACTCTGTAACTGAGCTTAGTCCATTTCGCCTTTTGAGAGGTAGAGAACCTGTATCTAAGTTGTGTCCGTGGTGGATTAAGAAGAAGTTAAATAGTGTTGTTTCTAGCGATTGTCACAGTACTTCTCTAAAAGTTAAACGACACCAAGATAAAATGAAGCTATACCATGATTCCAAATGGAATGTTAGAGTCCCTACTTTTGTCGTGGGTGACTTAGTGAGGATACGTAAACCAGGATTTGTGGTTAAAGGTACCTCCAAGTATGGTCCAGCTCGCAGAGTTGTGAAAGTTAATCTCAATAGCATTGTGACTAATGATGGAAAAGTATGGAATGTTAGACGTGTTGTCAAATGTCAGAATGGTACAAGTGGTGTTCCTCTAGATGGAAAGAATGAAATGTACTCTTTGAGGACCAAATTTCCAACTCGTACTGACAATCTCTGTGTGAGTAATGATTCCAGTCATATCTTGGATGATTTCTCTGATAATTTAACTGGAGATAATTCTGTAGCTTCCAGAGTTAAAGTAAGTGGGAGAGTTACAAATCCTCCTGTGAAGTTTAGAGATTGTTTAAATTGTTGTGTTGTTTTCTTTTTTTGTTTTCTCCCACAGTGGAAGATGTTTTATTTTGCAGGGGTGAGATGTGTTGTATTCTATGTTCACATGTTTCTTTAAATGCTTTGCTAGTATTAATGTTTGCGTTTAAACCTGCTTTTGTAATCTATTGCTATGTGACATGGGGTTCCATGTTCCAAGCAACAGAACCCTTGATGATTTCTACTTGGGCAGACACGTACTGTGCTGTCTTAGAATAAACTTATATTTCTTTTATACTTTCATTGCTTGGACTGGATTAGTACAACCTGTTATGTCAATTGTCAAAGCCATGGCACTTTTGGCAGGATACACGTACCATGATAGTCAAGATTTATGCCATCACTTTGCACTGGACCCCACGAGCAGTATTGCTGGCAATTCCTATTACAAATACACTCCCTTTGCATTCTATGTCGACTAAGCTCTTAGCCCTAGTCCTACTTGCAGTATAACTCACTATTGCTGAGCACTGGGGTAGAGACTTACTACCTTCGCCCACAGAGTGGCTACCCAGGATATGGGACGTTATAGCAGTGGAGAAACTGACGCACCTTAAAAAAAATATTCTAAAGCCTCCGAAACAGTTTGGTGTCTTGCTCTGCAATTTTTAGCTGATGAGTTCTGAGAACCACTTGCCCTGATAACCTGAGAGTGATTAGAGTTTTCCCATCTTACCAGTTTCCAACCACAGTTCCCACTCATCAAGTGATGCATTATAGTGAGTCCTTAAGTCCATCCTAGGTGGGCGTCATATTCGTAATGTGTCTTGGCTTTGGACATGGCGTTGGACGTGGAGGAGGGGGGAGTTGTTCAATTAAGTTTGGGAGAGCCACTTGTACGGATGATCTTTGATTCATACTCTGTTGTATGCTTTCAAGCCATTGCGTCTACCTTAGCACCCACATTTAAGGCTGCTCGAGGTTCTTGCTGCTTTGTGGCCTTTAGGTATTTCAACTCCATTCAAAGCTTCTGTTTACTTTCATCAGATGACATCAGTTTTTGCTAAAACATTAGCTATTTCAGTTTTTGTTAGTTTTCAGTTTTAGTTTTCAGACAACCGAAATTCCTTTGTTGGGAAAAATATACTAACATATATCCAAACTTAAAAGATAGATATTTAATCTGGATACCTTGATAGCACTACACAAATATAGTTTTTGGGCATGACTACCAGCTTTTACCTGTGTGTAGGCAAAAGGCTATTGTGGGCCATAACAAAAACTTAGAGTGGGCTTAGAGTCTGTCCATTACTTAACATTGGTTGGCTTTATTGTCACTCTCATTAGCTTGCTTCTGATTTGATGACTTATCTCTCTCTTATTGTGTTTGTTGCTTCCCTGGAGCATAGCCTCTTTACTATCCTTTTGATTGGCTGAGGTTTTTTTCCATCACAGCTCACATTTAGAGAACATTTGTTTTCTTTTTATTCAGCACTCCATGAGTATGCATGTGTTTTCTTCCTCTCTTCCTTATATGATGCTTTCCCGCCCCCACCAACAAATATCTGTCCTCACGTTCTGTGTTGGTCCCCACCTCTCCCATCTTGTCTGTAAAAGCACATCAACTGGTATATTTCTTCCATGGTATGACTGGAGAGCAGACTTTAAGGATTATTTTTGTTTTATCTTATGTGTTCCACATACTGCACAAATGCTCAGGCCTTAGCACAAGAAGACTTTTACGATGCTGGGGGAGGGCCTAGCTGTGGCATTCACTCAGCTGTATTTTGTGACAGAATGTGTAATAAGCATGACTGCAAAGGAGATTGTCCCATCTCCTGGAAGCCCATATATCTGCTCCCCGGGTTAGAGCAGAGGAACAAATGGCTGGAGCATGTTTAAGTTATGAGTCCTATGGAAAATAAATTAGGCATTGGCAAACGTTTTCCTTTAAACGTCCTTATTCCTTTTTTTTAAATTTTGTTCCAAATTTCCTGAGTCGAAATTATTTGAAAAATGAACCATGCGATTTATAAAGTTTGAAAATATTCAATTCATTATGCAGTTCTCAGGTACCTGAAGATATATGTTGTTGATTTTCCTGCAGTATTTCGAAATGTTTTTTCTATTAACTTTTTTACAATAAGGTTTTACAAACTAGTCATTCGCTCATTACAAAAGCAAGACCGATTGGCTTTGCCATTGCTTTTTAAGTTGTGCGAAGTATACTCTGTCATTCCCCTACCATTCTTCCTTTTTGGACTCCTTCCCTGGCTGTCTTGTTTGTAGTCGAGGATCCTTATTTGTGGTTCGTCCAGCCACACCTCTTTTCTTACGGTGAAAAGTATTACAACTGATTGCATTCATATTTTTTGTGACATTATGCCATGAAACCTTGATTTGCTAATTATTCTATGTTTTTTCGGCAGACACCTTAGTTGTTATGCTCTGTATGCATAAAAAATGCGTTGCGTGCCTTTTGTAGCTTGCAGATACCTAAATAATTTATATAAGAAAATCGTTGTGTACCGTTGTTGCTTTATTTGGTCTTGTGGATTTGCAGAAGAATGATCAACTATTGGATAGAATGAGTACTGGGTAGTACTCTGGATCGGCAACCTCTCTGTCAGTATTTCATAATATTAAAGAATCCTCTGTTTTAACAATGTACTGCACATAGAAACCTAGCTTCCAAGCACTCCTTTGTGATTGTAAAGAAACGGATTCTGAGGGCGTGGAAAGCTTCAAGTCTGATGAGTGAGGATTACATTTGAAAAATATGAACACTTGCCAAATATGAAAGATTTTGTATAATAACTCATTTGTTAAAATGTGATAGTTCATGGTCAGTAACCATTTACTTAAACATGTATGTGTGCGAGCGTATGTACTGTTTGGTTGTACTGCCTTCTCTCTCGTCATTAAGAAAAGTTTATACCATTTATGTAGTTTAGCTGTGTTTCAATTATAAGTAGATTCCAGATCGTTGGTTTACAGATTATGGGTCTTCTGTTAGTGTAATACCTTAATTTGATTGATATGCTTTTTTATCACCTCATGTTTAATCAACATTTAAAAAAAAGAAAGAAAAACAAATTTTCTCTAATGAGATGATTCTTCAGGGACTATTTATCCTGATGGCTTCCAAAGCTCCTCCACCCTAAATGTCCTTAAGTTATAGATAAAGTACCACAAACTGCTGTTTCACTCGCATTATTATTAAACCCCCTCCTCTTTATCGCCCTTCTTGCCTGAGTTCTATCTGTACATCTGCGTTGCTGACTGCACATCAACAGTCATATCTTATCTGTCATTTTTCTGTTGCAATTGCAACCTTTCGTTCAGACAACCTGGGCTGTTTTCTTAACTGACTTGTTTTCATCACCAATGCCTTTTCCATTCACTGTGAAGTTGTGTATGTCCTGCATGTCCTCTGCCCCTGGTAAAAAAAAAAACAAGCATTGGCATAGCCAATAGGTCTCGCCTTTGGGACCTTATAAGTGTTTTGCCAGAGCTATTGGCTTTGCCAATGGGTTTAAGCTATGTTGTAGAGCAGTCCGGCTGCTGTACAGCATGTTGAAAAGTTATAATAAAGTGACTGGGGTGAAAAGAAGATATAGGGCAAAATGGAAACAGGGCACAATAAAGATAAAATTATGAAAAAGAGAAGTCCAAAAGAAGTCCAAGAGCTAACATTCTGGTGTGAAAGGTTTCTGGAGGCAGCAGGGTTTCGGCCTGTGTGCTGGTACCTCCGCAAGGGGCAAGGGTGTCTGTGAAGAGAACAGAAACATTAGCTCAGGGCTGAGAGACAAGACTTTCCTTTGCGAGGCCCTGCCTTGGGTCTGGGCTCCGCTCCAGTTTTAGGCTGAATCCACGTCCAGTTTTTATTTCAGCCCGGCTATGCTGAGGGGGAAAGCAATGTAAACTCCCCCAGAGTGCGCACAGGCTCCAGCTGTGATTTCCATGGGGTGGGGAGGGGACGGCGCATAGGGGAGGGTGGGGGCTGCCTCGCGCTGTGTGCGCCAGGAACTCCTTAAACAGGAGTACCAGGCTCTGGGGCAGATAGAGTTCAAGATAAGCAGCCAAAATAAAGCGGCTGGTTTGTAAGACGGATCACGACGATAAGGTGCTTCTTGCTCAAATAGACATTTGCTTTTATGCGTACTGCATATGCATTTTTGTAACGGACATAAACAAATGTTAAATCCAGGAGAGTAGTCCAGATGGGTATTTTGTCCCCCGTACAGATGTGCACAACCTTTGCGTAACTTCCAGTTCAAAGCTATGAATCCTAGTAAGCTACCCTGCACATAGCACGAGTGAAAATAAATCACCATGGAAGACAGATGCCCTTGAAGTCACACTACTTCATTGGGAATACCAATACAAAATGAGCACGCCGCCTCCATGATGAATGTCACAGTAAACAGCCATCCGGTAACCCTCTGGTGTACTGGACCATTTTGGGCAGCTGGCAAGAGCGGATGGGGGGGGGGAGTAAGCAGAGGGGAGAGGGGCAGGTCAGACCGGAAAAGAGAGGGCAGACAGAAAGAGAAGAGAGGGGAGCAGAGGGCAGCAGCGAAGCGTGAAGGGGGAGGGCTAGAGGGATAGGTACAGGGCAGAGGGAGGGACATGTGAAAGGGAAGGGAGAAAAGAGGCAGCGGGGAGATAGAAGGGGCGAGGGTACAGACAGAGGGGAATATATAGAGGGGCAGAGGCGAGTGTAGGAGAAAGAACAAGAAAAGGACTGAAGAGCGGGAAAGAACAGGGGACGCGAGAGATAAGAAAGGGGAACACAGGGTGGAGAGGGAATAGAGGGGAACAGCAGCGAAAGAAGCGAGATTAGAGGGAAGGAAGAAGGGGGGAGAGGGCTGGGGAAAAGTAGAGAGCAGGGGAACTCCAGAAACCGGGGTGAGGAGGGATGTGTGCACTCTGAGGAGAGAGGGCAAAGGAAGTGCGTAGAGGAGAAAGGAGAAATCTGAAAGAGGATGAGAGAGCGGGCGTTGTGATGAGAGATGAGAAGCAGAGGCGAGGGTGGGGGGCAGAGAGGAGCGGATGAGGAGACAAAGTGCCTGTCTGAGTTGATGAATGAGTGCTAGCGCACATGGCGGGGGTGGGGAGGATGCGGCATGTTACATTGAGATAAGGCATGTGTCATGCAGAAAGGTAAAGCGTAAGAAGAAGGCTTTGTATCTTCTTACTTGTTAAGAGGTGATTGAGAAATGCCTAGTTACAAGTTTAAAGTGGTAACGTGGTAATGACAGGAGCATGGTGCCGTATTAGGTGTACACTGGAGTGCGCAAGTTGTAGCATCTCAGTAATTGAATCAAAATAAAGAAGGAAAGGAAAAGGCCGCATTTAGAGCGCGCTAACTGTGAGTGCCAATTTTCACACGGCGCCGCTTCTGTAATACGCTGTATTTTATGAAAAAGCGTTTGTTTAAAGGGCGCGCACAGAGCATATCGGAAGGGAAAGAGAAGGCTGCATTTAGAGTGCGCTAACTTTTAGTGCCAAAGTACACACGGCGCTGCCTCTGTAATACACTAAATGTGCGTGTTTAACCATTGCTAGGGAGGTGAGGTAGGCTGGGGGAGGGTAAGCTTTGAGGGAGCGTGGCGCGGCCGCGAAAGAGCAGGCAAATGCACTCGTGCTTGTGCTGGCATCCGCCTTGCGGGAGCGAGCAGCGGCGGCGCGAGAGCCATATGTTGTCAATTACCACGCGCGCCGCTGCTCGCTCCTGCAAGGTGGATGCCAGCACAAGCACGAGTGTGTGGGGAAAAGGAGCAGACTGCTAAAGGCCCTCCTAGAGCAGCGCATGCGCGCTGCCTAGGCGAGACCTAAAAAATGGGCTCTGCGCTTTTCAGGTCAATCCATGATTAGGACAAACTCCTATGTCAGATCTCGTTTTCTGTTGCTGGGTATGGAGCGTGATGACGTCTTCTCATTTCTGAATGGCTTAAGCATCTGGTGGTAGCTTCTAAATCCTTATTTCTTGTTTGTTTTTCTGGCACCATTACATGATTATTTTTGTTCTATGTATTCAGAGGTTAAGCTTTTAATCCCATATGTTCTAATAAAACTACATGACAATCTATAGCAGTGAAAAGAACCTGAGCAGTCAATCTGAAGAATATATGCAGTTGACAGCGCACCTTTAACTTGAAAAGTTTCGTAATCTAAGGATGCAATGTTTCAGAGGGATACTGAGGAGTTTCAGTTTAAGGCACTGTCATCATACTGTGATGTCATCATGCATTGTGAATGCTGTCCTCCCACTGATCAAGGCTGGCAGAAAGAGTTAGTGCAGCTGAAGTAAATCTTGTGGGCTAAGGGTGCTGCATGGAAGTCCCAAGACACCTCGAAACGTTTTTCCTTGCTGGAGTTCTACAGCAATCCAAGGTTTCAATCTGGTGAGACTTTATTGTTTGTGATTGATACTTGAATTTTCCTTGTATTTCTGAGGAGCAGCGCAAAGCTTGAGTACAGTTTCATGCCAACTGACCGTTAAAATTGCTAAATGGAAAATCGTGTTAGACATGCTTTCGTTTCATTTGTGAAAGCAGCTTGATGTTAGTGACACCCTACCTAGGAGTGCTTTGGAGTACGGATCCCAAGTGCTTCAAAATGGTGCAGTTTAAATTTCCTTGTATCGCACTAAGGTGCACGCTTTTGGAGGTGCCTGGCTCCAATTTAGATAGGCGCCATCTTGGAAAGGAGACTGTAGCCTTATTTTAAGTTTATGTTTTGTGTTTTCCCACTGTTCGTTTAGTGAATTTCTTTTCCTTATGTAAATTTGCTTCAAAGGGCAGCCTTTGGGAGCAAATTGGCATTGCTGGACTCATGTTCTGATTTTAAGTTTACCCCCGTTCATTTTGTGCTTTCGTGATGCGTCATAGTTTTAGCCACCCCAATTCATGCCGGCCTTTATCAAGGAAGCCGGAGCTCGCCCGTGCAGCAGGCGTGCACAGTGGGCGCGCTGCTGGCACTCCGAAGGCATACCAAAGACAAGCCTGTCTGCGCCCGTATGTGGCTGGACTGCGCTGTGTGCCAGAGCCCCTGGCCTTTTTGGGCCTGAAGGGGGTTGATATATTTCATATCCCCTTGCACAACTCTGGGAATTAAAGGCTAAAGGTTAGCTTCAGGTATGATTCTTTTTAAATGTCAGCAGTGTATGTCAAGAGGGAGGGCTGACTTGTACCGTACGTGGTTTCAAGGCAAAGGCTCCTCCCTCCAGGATGGGGGCGGGCTAGGGAGGTCGCTGTTGCTCAGGGCATGGAGGTAGAGAGGGGTGGTAAATTGAGGAAGAGAAAATCCGGGGATATTTGATTAATGCTCACTCCTTAATTAAGAATAGATTTGAGCTTGCTCAATATATTTGTCCAAAACCCTGAATGTATTGTTATAACTGACAAATGGCATCAGAAATTCTCTGGCCCTGACTTGATAGATACAATTCCCCCTGAATACTCTATCCGCAGACAAGATAGTGAAGTGAGGCTAGGAGGTGGTTTTGCCATTGTTTATAGAAGTTCTTTTCACCGTTCGATAGAAGCTATTAAGTGTACTGTTCATTGTGAGGCAGTGCCTGTTTAGCCTTAAAATTCATCATACGATGTCTTTCTCTGGAATTCTGGTCTATCGTCCTCTTGGACCTAGGTCTATTTTCACCCTTGAAATAGGATAGCGGATTGAACCCTTTTTAGAGAAGCAAATTTTTACAATTTTAGGGTATTTTAACTCTTATCTGGAGGACTTAACATGTAAAGACTCAAACTCTCTTGTTGACACCTTGTCTAGTTTTGGTCTTACCAAGTGTGTCAATGTTCCAAAGCACTTTGCAGGACACACATTGGATGGAATTTTTTTGTAATAATCCACTGTTGAGGTTTTAGGAGGCGCTCCGTTAAGTTGATCGGATCATTTTGCAGTCGGTTTTTCACTGACTTGGACGTCCTCTCACTGGGCCTGTAGAAAACTGATCAAGAAATTTGTAAGCCATGATTGGAAGGGTACTACAGAGGCCTCACTCTCAAGCACCCTCAACAGTAGAAATTTAAGCGACCATGATGATGTTAAGATAGCCGCCAAAGAACTTTCAGGTGGGCTCAGCTCGGCTTTGGACTTGGTTGCCCATTTAAGGTCAAACATTGCAATAGGGAAACGCCCTCTGCTCCTTCATTCTCAGAGCGACTTAAATCTCGAAGACAAATCGGCCATAGGCAAGTATGAGTTTGGAAGAGGGAATATGATTCTCTGGAAACAATCAAATATAGAGTCTTAATCAGGAACTATAAGTGTTCCAAGAAAAGATCGTAATTTTGCACAGAGAAAATTGTTAATGCCCTAACTTCCTCTAGAGAGTTGTTTAAGATCATAAATTCAATGTCCTCCCCAAAGCATTCAAACAATTCATATGTTACTCAGGCTTTTTGGGGTAACCTGGCACTTTTTTCCAGTCTAAAATCCTGACTATTCATTCTGAATTTTTGGAAACTAGTGGTCAGGAGGAAACATATAACTCCATAGGATAAGTGCCTCAGGAGATCGTAGGTACCAAAGCTAAGGAAGAGGAGCTTGTAAATGCACCTTTATTTCTTCTTTTCAGCCCATCGCGAAGGAACAAAAAAAAAGTATCTTGTAAGTATAAGGTTGGGCTCCCCTTTTGAAATTTGCCCGCCAAAAATGATCTGTCTGGCTGTTCAAACAATTGCAGGGCCTCTGACCTCTATTATAAACAAAACCATCTCTATCTATTGGATGCTTTCCTAAGTTATGGAACGAGGCAGCATGTAGACCTCTCTTTAAAAAAAAAAAAATTTGATCCAAAGGATTTGAAAAACTATCGGTCTGTATCCCTACTTCTGATTCCTGCACAAATTCTGGAGAAACCTCTGAATGGGCAGCTTATGACATTTATGGAGCACAATGAATTATTGGACCCCTCACAATTTAGCTTTCATAGTGCCCATAGTACAGAAACCACCCTGGTTTCAGTGGTAGATAGCATCAGATCATTAGTTGATGCGGGGCAGGCTGCAGCATTGATCCTGCAGCCTTCGATTCGGTCTCCCAGGTGTTTCTTACTTCCTGCTTAGCTCAGTTGGAATTTAAAGACACTGCATTGAATCTTCTAAGGTCATTTTTAACAGACAGAACACAGTTACTTGTGGTGAGCTTAAACTTAGACCTTTCTCCCATGTGGGGTACCTCAGGGTTCCTCACTAAGTCTTATATGTATCCCCCTCAGCTAAGCTGATTCGATCCTTTGGTTTTCAGGCTTTCTCTTATGCTGATGATACACAGATCATTGTATCTATTTTAGATGCACTTAATAAGCATTTTAACAACTGCATGAAGGCAATTTCCTTCTGGATGAGGGATAACTGCCTTAAATTAAATGCATATAAAACTGAGGTAATTATTTTTGGAGGTCGGCCCTCGGTCTGGAACAATAACTGGTGGCCAGATGCATTGGGAATCCTGCCTTCTCTGGTGAAATCTGCAAAAGATCTTGGGGTCATTGTTGATCATCCATTTTCCTTTGATCTACTGGTGAGCCTGACAGTATCTTCATGTTTTAATACTGTTCAAATATTGCAGAAAGTTTTCCCTACAGCCCACAAACAAAATATCATGGTAAGCTTTTCCCTGCATCCCAAAAACAGATCATTAAACAGTAGTTCTGGCATTGATCTCCTCGAGGATTGATTACTGTAATGCCCTTTATTTAAATATTAACAAATATTCTCTTAAAAAACACCAAACTATTCAGAATGCAAGTGCAAGGCTTATCCTAGACATTCCTAAGTACCAATCAGTCTCAGCCGAGCTAGATAATCTGCACTGGCTTCCAATCAGTAAGCGTATAATCTTTAAAGCCTTATGTATTGTGCATAAAGCCCTGTATAGGTCAGGACCTCAGGCTATTAGAGCCAAATTTCATTAGTACTTGCCGACCAGGTCACTTCACTCTGCCAAGCATAATTTAGTGGTGATTCCGAAATTTCGGAAGGCGAGGTAGATCCTTTTCAGTGGCCACAGCTAAGCTGTGGAACACCCTTCGGCGCCACCTAACTGGCCTGGAAAATCACGTGGCCTTTAGAAAGGCCCTTAAAACCTAGCGTTTTTCCACAGAGTGATTCTGTTTCACCCAGGTTCTCTAGGGTTTCTTTCTGGTCCTTTGCATAGGTAGATCTATTGCCTATAGCGCCGTGACGCCACTTGGTATTTGTGCACTTTACAAATTTTTTTCAATTTCATTTGATGTGGCTTGAACCGCAAGTTTTTATTAGCTACTATTACAGTGGTATTTATTTATTTGTTGATATTTTCTTTACAAAATCAATTAATGCCTCGTGTTCTTTTCATGGCAAAACTGTGTGAGGAACAGGAGACTTAAGTGCTAGGGACAAATGTTTAAACTGATTTCTTGCTGCCACTAGCCAAGTGGAAATGTTTCTTAAATTATGAACAATAAAGTTTCTTGTACCTAGACCATTTGTTATAGCATTGCTACCATTGTTAGCATCTACTTATAGGGCCTGATATATGATAGGGTTTTACCCGTTCTGTGTCTGGGAGGAAGTGCTTTGATACATAAGGAGCATAGTGCCTCATTTGGAGAGCAGCAGAATCATGTTTAATGATCACATCACCTCACATTTAAAACGTTCTTCCTATTTGCTTTAGTGGGGTATTGCTTTCATAAATGTATTTTAGTACCACACTGCTGCACGTGGAAACTCGTTCATTGGCACGAGCAAAAAGCTAGTACAAATTCTTCACCAAAAAATACTGGCAGAACCACTGTTTCTGCTAGATATTGTCCATTTATAATAACCCCCAATTTACAAAGAATCACCAAGCACCATGGTAAGTTGGAATAATCAATTTTAGATCTGGCCTTGGAAAAGTCAAGTATACAAGGAATATGGTTTAATCAGGTTATGTCTAACAAACTATTAAATGTTTAGCTTAATTTTTTATTTTTTTTAAAGGTTGCAAACTGAACAACAAAGATAGTCCTCCAAGTTTTTTAACAATGCACTTTATGCCCAGGTTAAAAAGTAATAATAATTCTTTTTTTAGAAAAGGAATGAAGTGTAACTTTTTTATCCTGTGCTTGTGAGAAGCTATTGTTTTTCACTGTGTCATAGGACATTTGTCTAGCGCTTCATACCCCTGAAGAAGCTGCAAACCGCCATGATTTTCATTGCCTTCTGGGTTCCCTTTTAAAAGAGGGTCATTGGAAGTGTGATGTATATTGTATGCCCTATGTGGTAGTTGTTGGTTGAGGTACATGATGTTCGAAGAAGCTCTTAGAGCATGTTGCAGTGACCGTCTTATTACACGTGCGTGAAGAGTTCTGGAGAGTATGGCCGATAGCACAGAAGCAGATACCCATTGCCAGTTTGTACAGATCATAGTTTATATATCATATTAATGTAAAGATGGGAAAGAGCCATGCCTTTAATTCTTTAATGATTTCAAGAATTGGGGATGATTTTCAATGTTCTTTATGTGATAATTTATAGAGTTTTAGACAGAAATTCCAAAACAATGAGGCAGGTTCGAATGTAATCATTTACAGCTTATAAAAATGTCAGCTCTTTTTGACAGACCAGGTGGATTGTTGGCACCATTACAGTGAAATCACTTTTACATCTATTATTTTTTGGCCAACATTATGAAAGAAAAAATGTGAATGATTGTTTGGGCTCTGCTCCGGCCAAAATGAATAGAGCTTTCATTCGTTGATTAGATTCATTCACAACAGTAAGGTGATGTCCGTGAAATGCCTACTCGTGAAAGTTGTTATTGATACAGAGTGATATTGGATCTAATTTTCAGTTTAATTTAGCTTTAAGTCATTTTTTCTAAACTTTTTTTTATAATGAATTGCACTCAATTATCTGACCGCAAGGTCAGTATTTTATAGGCTTGTCATCTGTGCGTATGGCTTATTTGCTTCTTCATTTAGTTGGAATGGGTGAGTCTCAAATCAATACTCAAATTGCCGCAGGCCTTGGAGTCGTGGCTCGGCCTCAGGCACCACAGGCACACCTGATGGGGATCCGTCGCAGACATTTGTTTGCAACAATCCTTTAAGTGCTTAAAACATTTTGTTTTTGGGGGTGACATCCCTTGCACACTGAAAAATGTGTTTGAGGTAACATCTGAGAGAGAGACACAAAGAGAGCTCCATATCTGAAAAAACTGTAGTCCGCGCACGGGAGTTACGCCTGTTTGTGGCCCCCCACATGTGATTTCTGGAGTGGAACAATGTCAAACTTGAGGGATACCACACTTTGAAGAACTTTGACATATTTGCTACCTGTAGCTGCATGCTTAAACTGGCAGATCCACAAGTGCCACTCAGTTAGCATCTGATAGCTGAGTCTCTACCTGCCCATTCTCAGCATGTAGTTATTTGTATTTGTTATGACAAGCTTATGCCCACCATGTTTAGGCAGCAGCATGTGTTCTCTATCTACTTTCATTTTAAATTTGCATATGTTGAATTAATGTATATTCATTGTGGTTATGTAAGTGGATGACTAAGAATGAGTCAGTGGGTGGATGAATAGATGCATAAATACAAGGATGAGTGACAGAGTGTACGTGTAATTAATTATTGAGTGCCTAAACCTATCAATGACTGAAAGGGCACATTCCATTATAAACCAGAACTATTACTAATGCTTGTCCTTCATGTATCCACTTACCAATGCTGCCAGATCCCAAAATTATGCGTTAACACTTCCATTCTCTTTTCCACCAAAGTACAACCTGAAATAGAATACCACACCCACAGTCGCCTGGCATTCCATGTTTTCCTTCTCTCCTTACCTAGTTCCTCAATTTCCTAAAGTAGTGTACTTAAAAGCATTAGTAATGTCAGCATATGTATTTGATGAACTCGAAGCAATGGGCCTTAGGATCCTAGTGTGAGTTTCCTAACCGGTACCTGAGCGTCTTTCTCTTGGGATAATTGTATCTCCCTCAATCGTCCATTCTTTCACTAGAGTCGAAATGAAAGACATACCTTGCATCCTGTTCAAGCGGAATGTGTCATTTGCATCAATGCGTTCTCATGTTCCCACTTTATTCATCTGCATTTTGAAGCACCGTTTTCTTTTTTCTTTATCATCTGACTTACAGCAGCACCAAGACTTCTGTTCTCCATTTCACCAGCCAAGCTAGTTTCTCAAAGCCCCATGAGCTTTACTTTCCATTGAATCCAATTTCCTTCAATTTCTTACTTATTCAATATTTCACCAGCCAAGCTAGTTTCTCAAAGCCCCATGAGCTTTACTTTCCATTGAATCCAATTTCCTTCAATTTCTTACTTATTCAATATCTCATAGAGCCTCTTTATTTACTTGCACAGGATAAGCCCTCTTTTGGTCCCCACAAAATATGTTTGTTAGATGACTTCTGTGCATATTTTGTATTCTATCCGTGGAGAGTCATACAGCCAGTACCAGCACCACAGACTGACTAGCCGTTTCAGATCCCAAGAGAAATTACCAGATATAACGGAGAACAAAACATTACATCATTGGCCTCCTGGGTCAAATAGCGTGCTCTTTAGATCTGGTAAGCCATCATGTGTCAAAGACCAAAAGAAAGTACAGCCAAAGGTAACTATAGATGGGTGCGTTTTATCAGGTGTACGCTGTCAGGCGCAAACTCGGTTTATTAGCATTGCCAATATGCCTATCAGACACTCCTGAGTGCCATTCAGTGCCTAGACTTTGAGCATGCAATATGTGTGGCTCTCTCTTTATCTCAAATGGGTTGACTCCTCCAGTTTGCGCCTGGGTGCCACCTTCCACATGGCTAAATGCACATATGTCTTCTGCCACAATACTGAATTGCCCATATCAGCTGTACATACCATCCCGATGTAGAAAGCTGCATCTCATTGCCTCATTGTCATTCGCCAGAGGACTGGCTGGGACCTAAAACGCTGTGGCTGCTGATTGATGGGCACGGTCCACCATCCTCGGCCGCGTGCTTCCACAGATCCTGGGGCCGTCATGACCATTCTCAATGCACCGACCCCACGATGTGCAATACTGGGATTGTTGGAGTGGCTATTCGGAGGAAGGGAGTAAACCAGTAGCAAAAGCAAGGGTGCCTTTTTAAAGTATGTTTTTACAGAATTTTAGAGTACTTACTGCCACAACATGGAGATGGAAAAAACATGAGTTACTCACTGGTTGGGAGTTTATCGGTAATCATGTAGAAAAATCCATATATATTTTAGTCATGTTGCAAGTTATATGGCAGTACTTTACAGACTGAGTCAGAATCAACGTTCACAAGTGCCGAAAACCGGAAGTTGGGCAGTATATAATAGACGTAGTGGAAGGCGGAATTGCTTGCCATCAGAACTCTCTGGTTCCTACTGCTAAGGTGGTACCACACCTATACTTCCTCCTGCCCAGTGAAGTCTGGTTCAGGCTAGCCTTATTTTGCTGCATCTCGGAGACACATTTGACTGAGCTGTTTCAAATCAAAACAGGAATTATAAAGCGCAGCTAATCACTCATGAGGGTGTCCAGCTGCTGAGCTGTTTGGAGTTCTTTCTTAAGAAGTCAAAGAAAGGTTTCATTTTCTGGTAGGGTATTGACCCTGTACTATTATTTACGAGTTCCACAAGAAGAAAACTTCAATTAAGACTATTCTCCAGGTACATCAGTAATACATTTAGGTGAGTATGAGAAGTAGGTGGAAAATGAATTTGAATATTTTTGAAAACTAAGAGCAAACATTGGACCGTTGATTGTGTTATGTCTTCATTTGAAGAGAGGCCCATAACTGCACGTATTTTTTATTGAAAGGATCAATGCATGTACCCAGTTGTTGAGGTATGAAGGGAATACACTTGATCAGAATTGAGTCTCAAAAGCTATAACAACCCTTACCTGAAGTCTTTATTCTTAAAGAGGTCAATGCCAGATAAAAGCTGCTACCTCCACAGTTTTCATTTAATATGTTCCGGAAATTTCCTAGTAACTGTACTAAAATAGGTTGAGCAGTGCCAAAGGGACTATGAACCCAAATGGAAGTTCCACTGACTAGTGTGTTTCTTTCTCTTTCTCTTCCACTCTGCTTCTTCCCTAGGATGTGTTCAGAACTTCCCAGTATATTTTTTAGGAGGTTCAGATAGATCAAGGTGGGCAGAAGGAAAGTGCATGTTTTGGGATCATTGTTACTCCCGCAGGACAGGTACAAGCCACTGGTTGGTACCTAAAAGGAATATACCTGGCACTCGCCTTGGACAGAAAGACAATTTGTCTTCTCTTTAAAAGTATAACCTGCACTTGCAGCTGTATACTCTCCGGAATCTCATTCATTCTAGTTCTGTGACATATCTTGAGTTTTTAACCTCCCCCCCCCCCCCCAAAAAAAGAACATCCTCTAGTAATGCCTTATGTAACCAGCATTTGCAATGCAATAGGTCTCGCATTTTCGAAACTTTGACCTATTGGTATTGTAAATGACAATGCCTTTTATTATTGCAGGTTTTTAAACATAAATAAAAGACATTGTCATTTACAATGCGAATAGCTCAAAATCTCGCAAATGCGAGACCTATTGCATTGCAAATGCTTGTTACGTTTCCCGTGTGCTCTGGCACGGCAGTATATGTGCGTCACGGCTGATGGAAGAAGGGCGCTGCGGGCCAGACTGAGGCGCGTTGGTAGCGCATCTTTGTGTGTGCGAGAGTGCGTGCGCGTTGTCAGAGCTGTGTGTGTCTGCGTGTGTGTGCGCGAGAGTGAGTGCGCGTTGACAGAGATGTGTTTGTGTGCGAGAGTGCGTGCGCGTTGTCAGAGCTGTGTGTGCCTGTGCGAGAGTGCGTGCGCGTTATCAGTGGTGTGTGTGTGTGTGTCTGTCTCAGTAGAGCGGAAGCTCAATGGCCTGGCAGAGCTGTCTCTCCTAGTCCTTGAAGGTCAGGTTTGCTGTGAGTCTCATTGAGGTACTTTGGCAGAGCAGCGTTTGTGTGCCCTGGTGCCTAAGTTACTGAGTGCTGTGGGCGACACGGAGGTGCACTGGCAGACCTTGTACTGGGAGAGCAGAGGTACCGAGTGCTACTGAACAGCACGGAGGTGCACTGGCAGAGCTGTGTGCCTGTACGCTGTACTGAGTGGGAGAGAAGGGGGTGCTGCGGTTCTGGCAGTCACGTGTCTGCATCCTAGTTCCGGAAGGGCAGGGTGGATGCAAGTCGCCGGGAGGGTCACTGTTAGCAGAGCCGGGCAAATCAGCAAATGAACAGGGAGGCCGAGCCTGGGCCCAGACTTGGTGGGAGCCAGAGCTCGAGCCGAGCCATAACGCATGCGGCAGGTGCATTGTGCAACACACGACATGTAAAATATGGTGAAGACTCTTCAAAATCCCAAAAATAGGTTTATTTAACATTACACAAACATTTCACTTCCGGGATTTATATCACCGATTTGAGTGGCATTTATTAGAAATGATGGTTTCTAAACATGAGCTTAAAAACATGTATGCTCCTTCTCCACCGCCCTGACGACGATGCCATCACTGACCCAAAAAGCAAGTCAGTTGTCTGCATATCCTGTAGACTGTGTGAAATAAATAAATACACATATTGGACGTTAAATCACGTTGAAACACATACTTTCTTGAAAAAATATATAGTTAAGTTATTGGAAGTCAGAGCGCTCTATTTTAATGTTCCTATCGCCTGCTCCCCCTGACTTCACAAAGAGGCCGGTTCCAGACGCTCTCAGTGGTGAAGCTCACTTGAGGCAAGTGACGGGCAGGGCCAGCTTTCAGAAGAGTGTCCCACAGAACCGCCACGTGCAGGCGCGTGGCATTTCTCATTGCCCCCTGGGCTGGGAGCGCCCTTCAGATGGCTGGCCGTCATGGCCCTGCAGAGTGCTGGGAAAGTGCTTCGGACAGAGTCATTTGCGTAGCGTCCCTCTCTGAGCACTTTCACCGCAGGGACTTCCCTGCCAGCCATGGAACAGTTCGCAGTGCTGGGCAGCACCTCTTGGCAGCTTGGTACTAACAGTCTTGCGTTAATAAGAGGAAAACAAAACTGCAAGTACCAGGAAACAAGGAAATGGCAGAATTAGAGGTGTTACTCACAGACTGACTTGGGACAACGTGAGAGTTTGTGAGTTCTGGGAACAGCGGTTTCCATTTTACCAAATGCAGCGTCACGTTCGTTTGCCATGAATGCAATTCTCAATTGAGAGGTGACGAATGATCCAGTCATCTTAAAGCGTGCATTAAAAGATGATTTCTACTAACTTTCAGAGTGGTCTTTTTGATCCCAAGTCAATGCAGAAAATATAAGTCCTAGCTAATCCCTCTTGTATTACACAAAATTCTCATTATACTTCTGTTGATTTGTTCCATCGCCCTCGAACTTTACATAAAATAACCTGTTGACCTAAAGACCATGTTTGCATCAAAAATTTGCCAAGTGGTGGTGTAGTCTCTCTCTCTCTTCTCCCCCCTCCCTCCCCTCCACCACCACTCTGGTTTTGCCAGACAAATACTTCAGATTTCTTTTCATCATGAAGTTATGGAGGAATCTTCAGAAACTCAGCCTTTGAGCTGTACAGAAGCATGTAACAGAACTGTGCAGCAATTTAGAAGACTGAGGTAAGACCAGTGCAGTAACTACATGTTCTTTGCAAGGTATCCGAGCTTCCTTCACAGTGTCTGAAGCAAGCCATCTGTCCTGCAGCCGATTTTACACTCTCTAGGCCAACGTTTGGCATGGATTTTAATAGTCCTTTCATCTTCCTCCTGACACAGTGGTGAGTCGCAGTCATGGTCATTTGGAATCCAGAAGTGCGATGTAAACGTTGGTGGGGCCAGAAATTGGAGAATGTGATGTCTTTTTGAAAAGATCTTAATTTACTTTTTCACCTTCTAAAGAAGCAGACTGGTTTCTTATAAATGATCTAGGCATAGTAGCTATGGCTAGTGGCTGTGTGTGGTTAGTCTAAAGAAGGCAGGCAAGCTTGTACTAAAAAGAGATAGGAATTTGATTTGCATTATTGTCAGAGAACTGTAACTAAAACAGATCAGAGATATGGAGGCTAGGCACTAGGCAGTGCTTAGTTTTTAAAGGAATTAGTGTCGGTACCCAGAAGCCCGCGGCCAGCACTATTAGATGTTGGCGTGTCAAATATCAAGGCTGGTGCCTTCAGTTCACCCCAGAGTCTTTAATCCACTACCAGACACAACCTGCCCCTTTATCGCCCTCTTGTGGATTTCCTCTTTCTTCCTCCGTGATGGTTTTAACGTCTTTCTCTTCCTCCTTCTTTTCAATTTGTGTGTTTTTCCCTTTCTTGCTCTTGGTAAATGTCTGTTGAGGAAAAATTAATGCCGGTCCCCAAAAATGAGTGCTGGTGGATCTCATTGACAACCATGGGCTCAAATTAAGCACTGACAGCAAGTGCATTAATTGGAAGTCCATTGAGATTTGTTTTCCCACAGCGATGCCAGGGAATGAAGGGACAAGAGACTGTCATAATCCACAATGCCTCAGCTTTCAAGAAAGACCAGATTAAATAGAGCTTCCACTATATCACAACCACATAGTGTTTGGACCCATGTGCTGCAGATAGCAGCTTTCATTAGCCTTTTGTTGAACATGTGGAGATTTGCCGGTCTGCAAATCATTGGACACCACTGTAATTTCATAGAAAAAGTGATCCTAAACCACCATATCTCGCCAGTAAATTGACAAACTGTACATGATATGTAATCTTATTAGAAGAATCAAGACCAAGCTGGCTCTGCCATGAAATTAAAAAAACAATGTTTCATCAGAATCTTATTTTGCTCCTTGCTTGTGACTGATATGTGCCAGTGAGTGCTGTTTCTAGTGAATAGGAGCCTCGGCTGGAGCATTGTGCGGTATACCATGTGATAGCTGGACTTTGTGTTACCATTGCCGGTAGGTATATATTTGTTACAATGCATCTGTAAAAGGCTTGGGGTGGCAGTAGGTTTGATAACAGACCCATTTTGGATATATGTTATTTACAACTGTTGGATTTAAGAGAGTTAGGGGCCTTCTCTTAGTTGTAAGTAAATAACTTCTATTGCATATTCCATGCGTAGGTTAACTCTGGCAGACTAGTTGTTCAATGTGTGATTGGGCGATCGGCGTTTTTTAGACACCTCGATTTTGTTTTGAGCACTGTGATCCCGAGTCTTTGATTGCAATTATTATGTATGAATTAAGTTGGTATGTTATTTATGTTTCCTATTGGGATAGCTAGAGTGCAATGTGCATTACACCTGAAGTAGGTTGGGTAGAGACAGAAAAAGGTTAATTTTTGAGGTTATTACAAGTATATTTGCATTGAAGGTAACAGAAGAAGTATTTCTTTTTTGATTCTGCCCAAATGTTTTCACTAAATCTGCAAGAACCTGGTTGGAACTGAATATAAGATCATGAATGGACAAAAACTGACTTCATGATCTTTTTTCTGATACCTGCAACAAATGCATTTTTTTGACCAACATTACAATAAAAACTTGTTTTTATTGTATACCTTATTGTAATTCTATTGCGCTCCTTTGTTAAAATATATGCCATTTCAATAGGACAGATTTATATTCCCAAGTGTTTTAATTTACTCTAATAAATGACAACTTTGACTCTTGGTTGAGGTTCACAAGCCTTACTAGATGTCCATCTTAACGGGGTCATCCAGTATAGAGAAAAAAACAATCCTCTTCTTCTGGTATTGCTTCTCTAACAATCCCCAAAATAAGTATTCTAGAATATTGCTTTGTTTGACGTTAGCTGGGGTTTTGAGAACTACTGTTAGATCATTCAGCACATTGGCCCTTTACTCTAGCAGAATACTGTAAACATACTGCAAATAAAATACAAAAAAAACAAAAATATTGAAGGTTTTTCTTGTCAATATTTTATTTGTATCTTTAAATGTGCTGTGACTTATGCGAACCAATTATATGACCAATAGAAGTAAATGGCATTAAAAGCGGAAACAGCACTAGTATGCTGGGAGTAAAAAATTGAGTAACCATCTGCCATTGATTAAAAAACAGCAAAGCTGGTTGGGAGGAGAGAGAGGTTCAAGAAGTGTTTCTTCATTATAACTGAGGCCGACGAGAACCGAAAAAGTAACAGGCATGCATTACATAAAAACATTATCCAGATATTTTATACACTCCAAAACATGGATTTAGTTATTCATTTAGATTCGTGTGTGAATCTTGATAATTAGAGAATTGAGGGAGGGTTTGAGGAAATCAAATGTACATGAGAAGATCTCAGGAACTTCATTTTAGTTTGTCTAGCACTGCAGACTTCTAATGAAATTCCACACTCAATTACAGCTTATTATTACATTTAATTTCAAATAGCTCTGTTCTAACTGTATTACACAAGTAATTAATTCTTGTCTGTTGTCATGTTTTGTCACATTAATGCTCAGGAGGAGTCGCACCAGTAGGGATATATTCCTGCAATACCTATCTCCAACCAGGAACATTTTCCCTTTTTTTTGTGCCCCCATCAGGGCAACTTCTGCCTCGTCATCATTGTGTCCTACATCATGCACAGCTATTGGAACACATATAGAGGTGCATCCAAAGGACTTATCTAAGTGGTCTGTGAGTAGTTGGAAAGTTGAAAGGCCAAAGGTGCCCTACTAATAAAAGCATTTAGGTACACTAGAAATCTATTTTGACATCATTGTAATGTCAATGGAGCCATAAAGCGCCGTCATACGTTCCCTGATGTCAGTTCACCTTTTTTCCTAGCCATCAACGCGAATCTGAAGCTTCAACTTTCCTCCAGGTATTCTTTCACATTTTGTTGAATTCAAAACAAAATTTTATGTGCAGTACAGGATGTCACCCCTCCAGACGTTCAGGCTTTAAACACTTTGCAGGGGCAGTGATGGACCCGCACAGCTCCTGTCTCTGATGCTTGAGGTTGGACAACACTTCAGTCCTAATGCCAAAATGGGACCTCCAACTCATTTTCACGTTTTTAATATGCTCCACGTTTCAACAGTTGCCAGTTGTGGCTACGTATGTTTAAGACCGTTTTTCTGGCAGCCATCATTCCGGCAAGAGGTGTTAGTGAGCTGCAGACGCTAAGCATCAAGCCTCCCTTCAGTTCTTTCTTTCCTGACAAGTTGGTTCTCAGAACCAGGGCTGCTTTCCTGTCCAAGGTGGTTACGCCCTTTCATTTAGGCCAATCTATCACCTTGCTGGCTTTCTTTCCTCCCCTGCATCCTACGAAAGAAGAAGAGAGGCTTCATAGACTGGACCCCATAGAACAGTCAGCTTCTACAATGACCGAACCAAGGACTTCTGAGTTGATGACGAGCTGTTTATCGCTGCGTAGGCAAGATTTAGGGTGTAAGTCCATCCACAAGAGGACACTGTTGAGGTGGATCATCTTAAGCATTTATGATATGCTGCACCTTTTCTCACCAGGGGCCCCTGGAAGGTATCTGGGCCCACTCCACCCCGCCAGGGTGAAATTTTCTACCTTGACTCAGGCAAGGGGAGTCCCAGTTTTACTGCTTGGACACAGTGGTTTGGAGGGAAGGTCACATTTTAAATGTTTTTTTCAGAATAATCCAATATTCAAATATTTTCAAATTGCCCTTCTCCAGTATTTATATGGAATTGTTAATCCAATTCATTTAGATGTGGAAAAGAAAGCAGACTTTCTTGAACATATTTGAACGAGAGAGTGCAGTTGAACGAATCACAATTTACCCTTGATTTGAAGTAACAGTGTTGGCCAAGGTAACACTTAATGCAGTATTGGGAAAAGTAAATTCTTTCGAAAGAAGCTTGCCCTTTTGCAACGGTTCATCACGGTGGGCAGTAGCAATTAATTTACTGCCCAGAAGTAACACATGTAGATTGGATTCAGAGGCAGGCAGTGGGGTAAGGAAACCTTGAAACAGGCCATTTTCCCATATGTGATTGACTTATACAGTCAGCAGGTGTTACAGTGGCATCCTATCTCAGGAAATCTCCCAATTTCTTGTAGAATGAGGACCTGCAGTCTTGGTCAAATGATTTATGAATTCTATTGTGAAAGGTTACTTTATATTGTCTGTTTCTTTTTTCACAGTATTTGAAGAAGAGGATTCCAAACAACCCAAAGTATCAGCACATCAGGACAAGGCTTGACACAGGTAACCAACCACATGACGGATTATGGCTCAGCAGCCTTCGCCAGCCAAGTTATTAGTTTATTATAATGTTTCCTGATTATGATTAAATTGTCCAATTGGAGATCTTGTTTTCTATAGTTGGTGTCAAGTTCCCTGTGATGCAAGAAATCTTGCAGGTGCAGAGTTGCAAAATAAGTGTGTACTTCGTACTTTGGAGGCAAATGCTTATATGAGAATGTTGGAAACTGTGTTTGTACTTATTGAACACCACAGCCTGCATGCTGATGGCATCAGGGATCTTATGGAGCAGAACATTAAAAAATCATAAAAAGTATAACCTAAAAAACACAAAGGCACAGGTCACATGTTTGGTGCTAAAAGTCCAACTGATAATAGAGTACGTTTAACAAGATGGTTGTGAAGAAGGTAATGCTGTCTTTTTAAAGCAAAGGCATTTGTGAGATGGGTCTACCATCTCACCCCATGCCTGCAAACCCGCACCGGATCTCTTTAAAAATGCCTAAGGTTTAGTGAGGACTTCTTCACAAGTTACAAACAGCTTGGCAGTGAATACATCCATAGCAATGATAGCTTAGATGGATGAAAGACCTCCAATGAACCTCAGAAGAGGCAAGGCTAGGTGGAGAGGATGTGCTCTATAGTGTAGTGCTATCCCTGCTAACTCTCAATGAAAGAGGCAGAAGTTAACTGATGGGGGCACAAAAACATCTTTTAGAGGGCAATCATGATACACTGTGTTGAAGATCGAAATGAAGAATTACAATTTCAGCTGTTAGCAGGGTCGGAGATCAAACTAGTATGATTTGTTGGTAAACCTCAGCAATATCTATCCAAATGGGTTTCATTGATTTATGATTAAAAACTTGTTGGGTGTTAGCACAACAGTCTTCGAGAAGTGGATATCTCAATGCTGTTTGGGCTGCAAGATTCAGAGACTACGTTAAGCTACCTTATAGGTTTGTTGCTTACATAGCAGCAACCTAGTGATGTAGTATTTCTATGGGAAGCAAGTGGTCCTAAAAATATATCTGACTCAGAAACTCAGCTTTTCTTTAGGTGTTAAATTTGTCCCAGAGAGACTTCGGTGGAAGTTAGCATTGGTTCATGGTAGCCTTTGTGGGGGTTAAGTGAATGGAGAGAAAGATGACTGGGCAGGGGAGAAGTAGAGAAGTGGAGGGAGAAGTATTTTGGTGGGAAGATAGGCTGAGAGGAGCAGAGAAGGTTGTTGGTGGTGGAAGATGGTGATCTTGGCAGGGCATGAGCTGAAGTGCAGATGCTGCGGTGCATCTTGGCAAGAGAAGATGATGACATATGTCCTTGTGCTGTTAGAACCTTGCAGGGGAGGTGTATTTTGTTGCAAAATGTTAAGATGAATTTTGATGGGAGGGAAATGAGTGAATGTGTCTGGAGAAGTGGGGGATGGCGGGAGGAGATGTCAAGGACAAGAAGTGCCTTTGAGAGGAAGATGCTAAAATGGTTTTCTACCCCCAGGTAAAAAAATATACAGTAAAAGACTTGTAATTTTAAATATGGAGGAGATGCTAATTTGTTTCTTGTTTTAATGTTCCTGATTTTATTTTAGCTAGAATAGACCTCTTTGCAGGTGGGGTCAGGGAGGCGGGGGAGTGTGCGTCACTCCTCAATCTGCAAACCGTTAGCGAAATAGAACTTAATTCTGGGAAGATGTGGAGGGGGCTCACTCCAAACCTGTGCACTCTCATGTTATGAGTGAAGCTTACAAAACATCAAATGTATATTGTTGTGTGGGTTTCATCTGGGCAGTGGAACTCTTGTGGGCATTGACTAGTGATACATATCTCTCAGCAAGGACCTCTCAAGTTGGCTTTCAGCGATCACTTTTCCAGTACAGGATAAACAGTGTCATCTCTAAGAACACAGCGAATGTTATAGCAGTCCATAGAAATAGGGTGGTTTGTGTTAAGTACATTTTCTGGGTCTTCAGGGATCATCCACAGAACGGAATAAAAGCGTACAGACATGTCTCTGCCCCATCTCTTCCCCAAGCTACTTTTAACAATTTCCTCCATTGCCAATGAGAGAGTTTCCTTCAGTGACCTTGTATGGTTAATAATATTGCCTTTTCTTTGTAGGTAACAGCATGACCAAGTACATGGAAAAACTTGAGGAGATCAAGAGAAGTAAGTAGGTTGTTTGCTTAAGAGAGTACTGCAGTAGTAAGAGTTATATCCCTGGGTTGGGTGAGCTCTATCCCACAGGGTTTACAGCACACTGTAAAGTGCCAGATCTTTTTAGGCTATTTGATGGAGGGAAATAGCGATTCTCCAAATTAAATGCATAGAGAATCTGAATTTCATTAAAGACAAGGAAGCTAACATTATGCATTATTACTTTAATGCCACTCCACGCAGCCCTTGAAAGAACTTTACATCAGAAAACAAACGGTCTAGAATAGAACATTCATAGCATATAATAAGTCCATGTGCAGAACAATATGCCTCTTTGAGATGCAAAACTTGCTCCTTCCATGGATGAACGAAGATAAAGAATCCACTGGAAGTGAAGATCCTTAGAGGGATGAAGCTCCTTATAGGAAGCGAACTATTGGGTATTATCTGAAAGGAAAACGAAACATTAAGACTCCAGTTTCTACAAGCTTGAAGAACAAGAAGTGAACAAGGCAACCAATAAATACATTTCCATCTATAACTATGACATTTTTCTTTCTTTAAAAAAAATGTTTTTTATATATCTTTTACTATTCTGAAAAAAGGCACATACCATCATTCTGGGACGGGAGGATGGGATAATGTTAGCCTCCGTGTCTTTAATGAAATTCAGATTCTCTTGGCATTTACTTTGGAAAATTGCGATTTCATTACGAGACCGGAGGCTACCATTATGCATGTTGGTAGCCCTGCAGAACCACATCGGACATATGCTCAATTGGCTTACAATAATGCTTAGCAAATGTGGAGGAGTTAGACCAGTCAGCGGCTCTCAAAATATCCTCCAGTCTGCCACCTTTCCAAAAACGATTGACTAGCCATAGCTCCCGCACATAGAATGAGCTTGAAACTTCTGTAAGTCAACACCAGCCAGTTGACCCACCTTGCAATAGTTACAGTGGTAAAAGCTTTAAAGGGTATTACAAAGGAAATCAAAAGCTGGTCAGTACCATCAGGGCAAAACTCACTCATTCTGGAATCTTATTCCCTCATGCAATTCACAACACACAACTTTCTGTAAGAATCAAATTTTGGATAAAATATGGTATCACATTGTTTTCGTTCTCATAGTAATCTCAAAAGATATCACAAAGGCATCGTAGGCTCTATTACTTACCTCCAAAGCTTTAACATCCGACACTCATCGACAAGATATTAGACCAATTATGGAAGCCAGCTTCATAGAAAGTCTTTTCAGATCCAAATATCTATTACCAGGCCAAGAGGAAAACATACTCAAATCTAAATTTACATCCCATAGGGTGTCGTACCCAAGTCTAGAGGGCCTCCTTAACCTGATGCTCTTAAGCACTCTTCAAATCAAAATATTTTTTCCCATGCACCTGCCATGGACCAAATTATGCCATGCAGAGATCGAGGACCTATAGCAGTTTACGGTTTTAAAACTAAGGCCCTTATCAAACTGCTCTACCAGAAAATTAACTTCTTCATCTATAGGAGCCTCCACAGGATCCAAATCCCTTTCCAAGCACCAACATACCCACGTCTTCCATTTTCTTTTATACCTGTAGCGGGTTCCTGGAGCCCATGATTCCTCCAGGAGTTCCTCAGCTCTTCCTGAAAGGCGTGACCTCTCTAGATCTCCTGATATTCTCCATGCAAGAAGGCTCAAAAACCCTGTCTGAACCAGAGGGTGTTCTTCTCCATCTGTGCCTTTCAACAGACCCTCCACGGCAGGAAGAAAAAAGGAAAGTTGCAAGCTAGCTCCAAGGTCATTGGGGACCTTGCCTGTGACACCCTCTGAATTATTCCGAAGGGTGGGAACATGTAAGCATTGTTCCCATTCCAAGTCTGAAGGAAGGTGTTCACCGCTAGAGTACCTGGGTCTGGCATCCAACTCTAGTACCTCTTCAATTGAAAGGTCAGCCTGCTCGCAAAAAGGTCTAGCTCCAGTGGGTCCCAAATCTGAGACAGTTTCCTGAAACAAACTCTGCTCAATTTCCAGTTGCTGAAATCGCGTTAAAAACTTGAATTCCAGTCCGCAGTCACATTTGGGTTCTCAGGCAAATATTCTGCCTTCAAGCCGGTTTTGTGTTCCAAGCAAAAAAGCCAAAGTTTCTTGGTTAATTCTGACAGGCTTAAATATCTTGTGCCTTCTAAGATATATGTATATGTATGTATATGTATGTATATGTATGTATATGTGTATATGTATATATATGTGTATATATATATATATTCACTGAAAAAACCATAGGTTTCAGGCACGTTATAGTTAGAAATTAGCATTTAAAAAACCTTACAAATTCACTGAAAAAACCATAGGTTTTAGGGACAGTTATAGTTAGTTGGACATTGCACTCGTATAAAACCCGTGAAATTCCCCCGTTATAGTTAGTTCAGGTAACTATAACTCGCGCCCCGCAATGCACTGCTGATGACATCACATATTACATCACTCATGACATGGTCAGTGACATCACTGATGACATCACTGATGACATCTCAAATGACATCACTGATGACATCATCCAGTGACTGTGTGTTTCTGTAAAGTTTAAATATGTTTAATATATATAGGGAAAGGCGTATTGAAGAATGAGTGGGTGTATAAGTGTCTGAATGGATGATTTAGTACGTGAGTGACTGACTCTACAAGTGAGTGATTAAATGTATCTTACTGAATGCATGGGTTAGTGACTAAACTGTGTGAATGTCTGTATCCGTCTGTCTGTTGGTTTGTAAGCGGCTGCATGGCTTTCTGAATAGCTACATGAGTGTCTACATGGGTTATTGATTGATTGTCTGAGTATCTGTATGGGTGCCTGAGTGTTTGTGTGGGTGAGGTGTGTGCGACTCTGTGCATAGATGTGTGAGTGGGTGATTCACTGGGTGGATGGTTTCAAGAGTGCATCTGTGATAGACTGTATGGGTGGGTAAGTGTTTGTAAGAGTGTGTTAGTGAGTGAATGTATGTCCCAGTGGTACATGTGTGAGTAACTACATATGTGAAAGGCAGTATATATGTGTGTTGGAGTATATAAATAGCTATAAGCTGAGAGTGTGTGATTGTGAGAGTGACTGTATGGATGAGTGTGTGCTTGTATCAGAGATTGTATAAGAGCGTAAGAATGTGCTAGTATTTGTATGAGTAAGTGAGCTGGTGTGTGTATAACTGTATAGGTGAGTAAATGGGTGTGTGCTTAATTTTTTGCATGACTGACTAGGTGTGTGAGTACCTCTATGGATGAGTGGCGGTGTGTGAGTGTTTATATAGGTGTATGAGTGCATATAATAGTCCTGTACTGAGTGACTATAAGTATGAGTGACTGTACGGGTGAGTGAGTAGATGTGTGTGTGTGTGTAGACCTAAGAATCAGTGAGTGTGTATATAGTAATTGGTGTTGGAGTGTCTATGGTTTTGACAATGGCAGTCTGTAATTTACAGTGGGTGTATCAAAAGTTATATTAGGGTGTGAGAAGATGCATCAAATTATCACATGGATGATGTCATCAGTGATGTCATCAGTGATGTCACTGACCATGTCATGAGTGATGTAATATGTGACGTCATCAGCAGTGCATTGCGGGGGCGCGAGTTATAGTTACCTGAACTAACTATAACGGGGAAATTTCACGGGTTTTATACGAGTGCAATGTCCAACTAACTATAACTGTCCCTAAAACCTATGGTTTTTTCAGTGAATTTGTAAGGTTTTTTAAATGCTAATTTCTAACTATAACGTGCCTGAAACCTATGGTTTTTTCAGTGAATTTCAAAGGTTTTTTAAATGCTAATTCCTAACTATAACATGTCTGAAACCTATGGTTTTTTTCAGTGAATTTCAAAGGTTTTGTAAATGACAATTTTTAAATGTATTAATTGTTATATTTATTTTTTTGATACTGATTTACTACATTTTTTAAAACAATTTATTTTTAGATATTTTATTTTTAAATTACATTGTAATTACATTATACATTACATTACAAAATATACTTTCTCAGAATGAATTACTTTAGTTTAAATACTTTGCAAATAGGCAATAGACTTTTAAGTACAGTAGTTACAGTTGTTGCAATGGGCAACACAATTTCAAACACAATGCAACATTGAGCTCAATGTGAATTTCTAGTTAAATGCAATTAGTTACTTTATGGATTACTTTTCTAACCACAGGACTGGATCCTAGATTCAGTCCTGGGACATCTCCTGTAAACAGTTGAGTAAAAGCGTTTTGGTTACAGTAGTGATTTTTAAGGAATATTATTGTATTTTAAAAGTTGACACTTGGAAACTTTTTCACATAGAATCACCAATGTTATCCTATGGGAGGAAATTCACTTAGCAGGTAAGTAGTGTTATCGTTACTTTTTCTTACTCAGTGGTGGATCCTGGATCCAGCACTGGTGCATCTCCTGTAAACAGTTGAAATAATGCGTTTAAGTCATACAGGCGATTTTTAAGGAATATTTGTAGTTTGTGAAAATCGACACTTTGAAACTTTTCTGCTGAAAACCAGACAATGGATTCCTATGGAAGGAAATACAAGTTACTGGTAAATACGGTTAGAATTACTTTTCAGTGTCAGTGCTGGGCTAAAAGATGCAGCACTGGGTTCTCTCCTGATAACAGGTGAGTAAATCGGAATTCGTAGTTCGGCTGATTTTAGAGGAATATTATAAAGTTCCAAAACTCCACACTTAGAAGAATTTCCAAGTGAAACCAGTCAATGTTAGCCTATGGAAGGAAATTCAAGTTACTGGTAAGTACGGTTAGAATTACTTTTCAGGATCAGTACTGGGCTCAAAGATGCAGCGCTGAGGTCTCTCCTGATAACAGGTGAGTAAATCGGAATTCGTAGTTCTGCTGATTTTAGAGGAATATTTGTATGTTTCAAAAATCGACACTTAGAAACTTTTTCAGCAAAAAGCAGGCAATGATATCCTATGGAAGGAAATTCAAGTTACTGGTAAGTACGGTTAAAATTACTTTTCAGGATCAGTACTGGGCTCAAAGATGCAGCACTGAGGTCTCTCCTGATAACAGGTGAGTAAATCGGAATTCGTAGTTCGGCTGATTTTAGAGGAATATTTGCACAGTGGTGAAGGGAGGGCGGGGCTTCAGGTGACATGTCTGCAAACAGGCCCCGTGGCGCGTTTTAAGATGGGGAATTAAATCCTCCTCAATCCCGAGAGTCCCTAGGGGCCAAGTAGCCCACCAGATACCTCCAGTATGCGCCAGAGAGCTGCGTTGCAGAGAGGTGTTCAGAGGCCACGCCCCTTTTTGCACCTCTCTGCAACGCAGCTCTGTGGCGCTTTCTGGACGTACCTGGTGGGCTAGTTGGCCCCCAGGGACCCTCAGGATTGAAGGGGATTTAATTCCCCATCTTAAAACGCGCAACGGGCCTGTTTGCACACATGTCACCTGAAGCCCCGCCCTCCCTTCACCACTGTGCAAACGCGCCGTGGCGCGTTTTAAGTTGGGGAATTAAGTCCCCTTGAATCCTGAGGGTCCCTGAGTCCAACTAGCCCACCATGTACCTCCAAAAAGCGCCACAGAGCTGCGTTGCAGAGAGGTGTAAAAAGGGGCGTGGCCTCTGTACACCTCTCTGCAACGCAGCCCCCTGGGGCATACTGGAGGTTCCTGGTGGGCTAGTTGGCCCCCAGGGACCCTCATGATTAAAGGGGACTTAATCCCCCAACTTAAAACGCGCCACGGGGCGCATTTGCACAGATGTCACCTCAGGCCCCGCCCCTCCCTTCACCATTGTGCAAATATTCCTCTAAAATCAGCCGAAATACGAATTCCGATTTACTCACCTGTTATCAGGAGAGACCTCAGTGCTGCATCTTTCAGCCCAGTACTGATCCTGAAAAGTAATTTTAACCGTACTTACCAGTAACTTGAATTTCCTTCCATAGGATATCATTGCCTGCTTTTTGCTGAAAAAGTTTCTAAGTGTCGATTTTTGAAACATACAAATATTCCTCTAAAGTCAGCCGAAATACGAATTCCAATTTACTCACCTGTTATCAGGAGAGAACCCAGTGCTGCATCTTTAGCCCCGCACTGACCCTAAAAAGTAATTTTAACCGTACTTACCAGTAACTTGTATTTCCTTCCATAGGAATCCATTGTCTGGTTTTCAGCAGAAAAGTTTCAAAGTGTCGATTTTCATAAACTACAAATATTCCTTAAAAATCGCCTGTATGACTTAAACGCATTCTTTCAACTGTTTACAGGAGATGCACCAGTGCTGGATCCAGGATCGACCACTGAGTGAGAAAAAGTCACGATAACACTACTTACCTGCTAAGTGAATTTCCTCCCATAGGATAACATTGGTGATTCTATGTGAAAAAGTTTCTAAGTGTCAACTTTTAAAATACAATAATATTCCTTAAAAATCACTACTGTAACCAAAACGCTTTTACTCAACTGTTTACAGGAGATTTCCCAGGACTGAATCTAGGATTCAGTCCTGTGGTTAGAAAAGTAATCCATAAAGTAACTAATTGCATTTAGCTAGAAATTCACATTGAGCTCAATGTTGCATTGTGTTTGAAATTGTGTTGCCCATTGCAACAACTGTAGCTACTGTACTTAAAAGTCTATTGCCTATTTGCAAAGTATTTAAAGTAAATTAATTCATTCTGAGAAAGTATATTTTGTAATGTAATGTATAATGTAATTACAATGTAATTTAAAAAATAAAATATCTAAAAATAAATAGTTTAAAAAATGTAGTAAATCAGTATGAAAAAAATAAAAATAACAATTAATACATTTAAAAATTGGCATTTACAAAACCTTTGAAATTCACTGAAAAAACCATAGGTTTCAGACATGTTATAGTTAGGAATTAGCATTTAAAAAACCTTTGAAATTCACTGAAAAAACCATAGGTTTCAGACATGTTATAGTTAGAAATTAGCATTTAAAAAACCTTTGAAATTCACTGAAAAACCATAGGTTTCAGGCACGTTATAGTTAGAAATTAGCATTTAAAAAACCTTACAAATTCACTGAAAAAACCATAGGTTTTAGGGACCGTTATAGTTACTTGGACATTGCACTCGTACAAAACCCGTGAAATTCCCCCGTTATAGTTAGTTCAGCTAACTATAACTCGCGCCCGCAATGCACTGCTGATGACGTCACATATTACATCACTCATGACATGGTCAGTGACATCACTGATGACATCTCAAATGACATCACTGATGACATCATCCATGTGATAATTTCATGCATCTTCTCACACCCTAATATAACTTTTGATACACCCACTCTAAATTACAGACTGCCATTCTCAAAACCATAGACACTCCAATACCAATAACTACATACCAACTCACTGATTCTTAGGTCTACACACACATCCACTCACTCACCCGTACAGTCACTCATACTTACAGTCACTCAGTACAGGACTATCATATGCACTCATACACCTATATAAACACTGACACACCGCCACTCATCCATAGAGGTACTCACACACCTAGTCAGTCATGCAAAAAATTAATCACACACCCATTTACTCACCTATAGAGTTATACACACACCAGCTCAATAACTCATACAAATACTAGCACATTCTTACGCTCTTATACAATAACTGATACAAGCACACACGCATCCATACAGCCTCTCTCACAATCACACTCTCACGTATAGCCTTTTAAATACTCTAACACACATATATACTTCCTTTTACATATGTAGTTACTCGCACATGTACCACTGAGATATACATTCACTCACTAACACACCCATACACACACTCACCCACCCAAGCAGTTCATCACAGACGCACTCTTCAAATCATGCACCCAGTGAATCACCCACTCACACATCTATGTACAGAGTCGCACACACCCCACCCACACAAACACTCAGGCACCTATACAGATACTCAGACAACCAATCAATAACTCATATAGACACTCATGTAGCTATTCACAAACCCATGCAGCCACTTACACAGCAACAGACAGACGGATACAGACATTCACCCAGTTTAGTCACTAACCCATGCATTCAGTAAGATACGTTTAATCACTCACTTATACAGTTAGTCACGCACCTACTAAATCATCCATTCAGACACTTATACACCCACTCACTCTTCAATACGCCTTTCCCTATATATATTAAACATATTTAAACTTTACAGAATCACCCACTCACACATCTATGTACAGAGTCGCACACACCCCACCCACACAAACACTCAGGCACCCATACAGATACTCAGACAATCAATCAATAACCCATGTAGACACTCATGTAGCTATTCAGAAAGCCATGCAGCCGCTTACAAACCAACAGACAGACGGATACAGACATTCACACAGTTTAGTCACTAACCCATGCATTCAGTAAGATACATTTAATCACTCACTTGTAGAGTCAGTCACTCACGTACTAAATCATCCATTCAGACACTTATACACCCACTCATTCTTCAATACGCCTTTCCCTATATATATTAAACATATTTAAACTTTACAGAAACACACAGTCACTGGATGATGTCATCAGTGATGTCATTTGAGATGTCATCAGTGATGTCACTGACCATGTCATGAGTGATGTAATATGTGATGTCATCAGCAGTGCATTGTGGGGCGCGAGTTATAGTTACCTGAACTAACTATAACGGGGAAATTTCACGGGTTTTGTACGAGTGCAATGTCCAACTAACTATAACTGTCCCTAAAACCTATGGTTTTTTCAGTGAATTTGTAAGGTTTTTTAAATGCTAATTCCTAACTATAACATGTCTGAAACCTATGGTTTTTTTCAGTGAATTTCAAAGGTTTTGTAAATGACAATTTTTAAATGTATTAATTGTTATATTTATTTTTTTGATACTGATTTACTACATTTTTTTAAACTATTTATTTTTAGATATTTTATTTTTAAAATACATTGTAATTACATTATACATTACATTACAAAATATACTTTCTCAGAATGAATTACTTCAGTTTAAATACTTTGCAAATAGGCAATAGACTTTTAAGTACAGTAGTTACAGTTGTTGCAATGGGCAACACAATTTCAAACACAATGCAACATTGAGCTCAATGTGAATTTCAAGTTAAATGCAATTAGTTACTTTATGGATTACTTTTCTAACCACAGGACTGGATCCTATATTCAGTCCTGGGACATCTCCTGTAAACAGTTGAGTAAAAGCGTTTTGGTTACAGTAGTGATTTTTAAGGAATATTATTGTATTTTAAAAGTTGACACAAACTTTTTCACATAGAATCACCAATGTTATCCTATGGGAGGAAATTCACTTAGCAGGTAAGTAGTGTTATCGTTACTTTTTCTTACTCAGTGGTGGATCCTGGATCCAGCACTGGTGCATCTCCTGTAAACAGTTGAAAGAATGCGTTTAAGTCATACAGGCGATTTTTAAGGAATATTTGTAGTTTGTGAAAATCGACACAAACTTTTCTGCTGAAAACCAGACAATGGATTCCTATGGAAGGAAATACAAGTTACTGGTAAGTACGGTTAAAATTACTTTTGAGGATCAGTACTTGGCTCAAAGATGCAGCACTGAGGTCTCTCCTGATAACAGGTGAGTAAATCGGATTTCGTAGTTCGGCTGATTTTAGAGGAATATTTGTATGTTACAAAAATCGACACTTAGAAACTTTTTCAGCAAAAAGCAGGCAATGATATCCTATGGAAGGAAATTCAAGTTACTGGTAAGTACGGTTAAAATTACTTTTCAGGATCAGTACTGGGCTCAAAGATGCAGCACTGGGGTCTCGCCTGATAACAGGTGAGTAAATCGGAATTCGTAGTTCGGCTGATTTTAGAGGAATATTATAAAGTTCCAAAACTCCACACTTAGAAGAATTTCCAAGTGAAACCAGTCAATGTTAGCCTATGGAAGGAAATTCAAGTTACTGGTAAGTACGGTTAAAATTACTTTTCAGGATCAGTACTGGGCTCAAAGATACAGCACTGAGGTCTCTCCTGATAACAGGTGAGTAAATCGGAATTCGTAGTTCGGCTGATTTTAGAGCAATATTATAAAGTTCCAAAACTCCACACTTAGAAGATATTCCAAGTGAAACCAGTCAATGTTAGCCTATGGAAGGAAATTCAAGTTACTGGTAAGTACGGTTAAAATTACTTTTGAGGATCAGTACTGGGCTCAAAGATGCAGCACTGAGGTCTCTCCTGATAACAGGTGAGTAAATCGGAATTCGTATTTTGGCTGATTTTAGAGGAATATTTGCACAATGGTGAAGGAAGGGGGTGGGGCCTGAGGTGACATGTCTGCAAACACGCCCTGTGGCGCGTTTTAAGTTGGAGAATTAATTCCTCCTCAATCCCGAGGGTCCCTAGGGGCCTACTAGCCCACCAGATACCTCCAGTATGCGCCAGAGAGCTGCGTTGCAGAGAGGTGTTCAGAGGCCACGCCCCTTTTTACAACACTCTGCAACGCAGCTCCGTGGCGCTTACTGGAGGTACCTGGTGGGCTAGTTGGCCCCCAGGGACCCTCAGGATTGAAGGGGATTTAATTCCCTATCTTAAAACGCACCACAGGGCCTGTTTGCACACATGTCACCTCAGGCCCCGCCCCCTCCCTTCACCACTGTGCAAACGCGCCCCGTGGCGCGTTTTAAGTCGGGGGATTAACTCCAGTTGAATCCTGAGGGTCCCTGGGGTGCAACTAGCCCACCAGCTACCTCCATTAAGCGCCACAGAGCTGCGTTGCAGAGAGGTGTAAAAAGGGGCGTGGCCTCAGAACACCTCTCTGCAACGCAGCCCCCTGGCCCATACTGGAGGTTCCTGGTGGGCTAGTCGGCCCCCAGGGACCCCCAGTATTCAAGGGGAATTTGTTCCCCCTCTGCAAACGCGCCAGGGGGCGCGTTTACAGAGTGCTGACAAGGAGGGGGCGTGGCCTCCGGCGCAATGCCGGATTTTTTTTAAATGTTTTTTTTTTTTAAAAGGGGGCTGTGTGGCCCCCCTTCTTTTTAATTATTTTGGGCCCTGGGGACCCCATCCCCCAGGGCCTGACCCCCTTTTTTTTTTTAAATGTGAACGGGAAGGGGACCGCGTGGGCCCCCCTCCCGTGGCCAATTTCGGCCCGGGGACCCCATCCCCCGGGTCATTGCCACCTTTTTTTTTATTTTTATTTTCATGGAGGGGGGCTGCGTTGCCCCCCTCCTCAGGCCTCCTTAAGCCCCGGGGACCCCATCCCCCGGGGCCGGCCTTTTTAAAAAAAAAAAAAAAAAAATTCTAATTTGGGGAGGGGGGCCACGTGGCCCCCCTCCCGGGCCACTACTTGCCCCGGGGACCCCATCCCCCGAGGCTGGCCCTATCCTTTGGGGTCCGTGGGGGGACCCCAACTCCCCCACGGACCATGCCGGCTCCCAGCGTCCTGCGGGAGCTGGCATTGCTTTTCCACATGGGGAGCTGCTAACATGCAGCTCCCCATGTGGAAAAGCAATTGTCTTCGGATATTGGAAGCGAGAGCAGGTTTCCCTGCTCTCGCTTCCAATATCCAAAGCAGTTTGCTATGACAGGACGGGAGCCGCGAGGCTCCCGTCCTGTCATAGCAAACTACAGTGTCCCGGGGGTAGGCACCCCGGGACACTGCAGGAGCCGGCCCTCGGGGGTGGCGTTCCCCAGGGCCACCACAGGCTCCAGGAGGGGGCCGCGCGGCCCCCTCCCTTCAATTGCACAGCCCCGGGGAGGTGGTGGTCCCTGGGGCGTGTGGTGGGGCTGGAGCCCCCCACACAGGTGATTAATTTAAAAAAAGAAGCCCCGGGGGGTGGCGGTCCCCGGGGCTGCGGGAGGGCGGAGAGCCCTCCCACACCATGTTTTATTTAAAGCCCCGGGGGTGGCGGTCCTCGGGCTTGGGGGCCTTAGAGGCCCCCACATAAAACATAAACCTACCCTCGCATGCCCCCGGGACTTGGGCCACCCGGGGCAATTAGCATCGAAACGCGGGAGACCGCGCTCGATTTTTTTATCGGCGGGATCCGCGCACCCTAAGCGCATCCCGCCGATTTTTTTAAATTTTTTTAAAAATGCTTTTTCTGCCCAGGGGGTCCTTGTGGGACCCCTGAGCAGACCTAGGGGTCAGGGTGTTTCTACCCTGCCCTCTTTGTGCGTTTTGCGCACTTGTTTCTTGTAGTGTTGCCGGCGGGATCCGCGCACCCCAAGCGCATCCCGCCGATTTTTTTTAATTTTTTTAAAAATGCTTTTTTCTGCCCAGGGGGTCCTTGTGGGACCCCCTGAGCAGACCTAGGGGGTCAGGGTGTTTCTACCCTGCCCTCTTTGTGCGTTTTGCGCACTTGTTTCTTGTGTTTTTTCTCGGCGGGATCCGCGCACCCCAAGCGCATCCCGCCGATTTTTTTTTAAATGCTTTTTCTGCCCAGGGGTCCTTGTGGGACCCCCTGAGCAGACCTAGGGGGTCAGGGTGTTTCTACCCTGCCCCCTTTTGCGCTTTGCGCACTTGTTTCTGTCCCTCGGTTCTACCGAGGGATAAAATGGCTGCCAACACTTCCTGATTTGGAGTGTTGACAGCCACTTGACAGCCAATTAGCATGCAGCTCGTGATCGGGAGGGTACACGGACCCTACTCGGCCATAGATATATATGTGACTTTACTTTTGATTTTCCCAGGAACTACTGAACGGATTTACACCATTTAAGCAAAAGGCACGACACTGAACCAAGGGCTACCTCTTTGCCAAATTTGGTGTAATTCCGTGCAGCAGTTCGGGCTGTAGCTGCGACTAAAGGTTCCTATGGAAAAATGAATGGGGAAAACGCGTTTTGGGACCCCCCTTTTTTCTCGGCCCCCGTTTGACGAATCACCCCGAGACTTTCAGGATAGGAGCGGACCGGAGCGCCCCAACAAGTTGGAAACTTTCGCGAAGATTCGTCAACCGGCGCCAACTTTATTTCAAATAGAATGTTGCGGATTTCCTATGGAAAATAGGTCCTAACTATAACTATCTACTGGCGACCGCCAGTAGATAATATATATATGTATATATATAATCTGTGTATGTGTATATATATATATATATATATCTAAGCAAAAAATAACAACGCTGCACTCCCGGGGCTTCAAAATAACTTAGATTTTAATTTGCATCAGCAACTTCCCCAAAACGCCACCAACTCATTTCAACCATTACGATCTTGTTCACGATAACTGAGTCTGTTTGCAATTTACGCTGTGTGCTCACATGCCTTATATCCCCCATAGGCATTCTGGTACTCGTAGTCCAATAGTTATTAACATTTTGATTATTGCTGGATTCGCGCAGTTATTCATATAACAGGGGCCATCCTTTTAAAATCTAATCAGTATTTTCACTGAGGGGTGTTAGCATGAGTTCTTAGAGCATAATACTAATGCAGTCGGCTGCAACACCCCACGCAGTTTTAACTGTCCTGAATTCCTTTGGACAGTCTGTGTCTGTAATCCAAACCCTTTCACCAGCAACACTTATGTTCTTTAAAAAAGATTTCATTTACATGTCACCAGTCTCTCCAATTAAGCACTCTTAATTGCCAGTCATCCCAACATGGATTCTGAAGTCCCCGGACCCCAACCAGTTATGGGGTCTCATCGATCAGAAAGGCAATTAAGCCAAAGACACACACTTACCACATTTCACGAGGCTGTCTCGACTTCACAGTGTAATGTAAGGGGCTTAGAAAAATTGCCTGATTAGAAGAAGACAGAAGACCTAAAAGCCTGGCTAGTTCCCTCAGAGTTAAAGATTCCTGTTTGAGAACATACCCTATCTGTTTTCGAATTTTGGTAATCTTCTTTAAGGGCAAAAGCAGAACCACATTTACTGTATCTATTGTGAAGCCCAAGAGCTCTTAGAGAGCTGAAGGGGGTAAGAATGGATTTCTCCCTCTTTACTATGAAGCCCAAACTCTCCAGAAGGGACATGTCCAAGTCCTTCAAAACCTGTGCTTGACATTGGGACATGGTGAGGATATCGTCCAGACAGGTGATCATACGCACGCCTCTTTCTTTGAGCTAGGAAGCTACAGCTCTCATTACCTTGGTAAAGCACCATGGTGCCAATGAGAGACCAGAGGAGAGCACATAGAATTGGTAATGTCGACCCCGCAGGTGAATTGAACGTAAGGTTGACTCTCCCTAGCCATGGGAATGGTAAAGTAGGCATCTTTCAGCTCCGACTTCTCCAATCTTTCTTTAGCAACATAGCCCTTAAATGATGGATCCCCTCCATCTTGAAATGCCTGTAGACTAAGAATCTGTTCAGATCTCTTAAGTTTATCATGGGCCTCCACCCCATGTCTTTCTTTCCCACTAGAAAGAGTGTACTTATGAAACTCTGCACTCTAAAGGTCCTTCTACAATGGCGCCTTTCTCCAACATACATGTTACCTCCTCTTCTACTACTTTCTGCTGAACTGTGGTCAAAATTGGCTCTCTTGGAGGGACAACTTGGAAGAGTTTCCTCAAAAAATCTATTCTGATTCCTTGGATGGTTTCTTAGACCCAAGGATCCTGCGTAATTGTTTCTCAGGCATGGGTAAAAAGTCTGAGTTGGCCTCCCACTCTTCCCAGGGAAGTAGAAGGTGAAAACGTTGTGCTCACCTTGGTTTTTGTCTGCATGACTTATTCCCTTTTGCACAAAGGAAAAGTCCTCTTTGGGGATAGAAGGTCAGGGTTGCTCCGCTTGATAGCCTCTGTCAAAGCCTCCTTGCCTGTAGTTCGAGAAGTGGGACCTCTGGGAGCCCCTGCCAGCAGAATGTCCCTTTCTGCCGACCCATCCAAAAATACCTGGGCTGAAGACTCGGCACATATTAGACTGGACCTTGTCGAGGGCAGTAAAGATTGCGATGTACTTGCCCAGGCTTTTTATCATATCTTCGCCGAAGAGAAGACCCTTTGGGTTTACGGAGGCTTCTTTCTCCACTAGATCCCCAAGCTTGGGATTTATCTTCATTAGCACTACCTCACGCCTCTCAGCATTGAGCCCAGCATTTGCATTTCCAAGTAGAACCTTAGCCCTTTGGCTCCATCCCCAGAGGAGGTCTTTATCCAGTGGGAGTTCATTGACATGTGCCTCTTCGGCCATGTCGATAATCCTTGCCAGGGGTCCGACCACGTCAAGGAGGCGGCCTGGCATTATTCAGGGGTCCTCTCAAGCCCCTTCCTGGGGGTCTCTACCCAACTTAAAGAGGAAGGTGATTAGCTCCGGTTCCAGGTTCGGGGTAAGGCACACCTTATCATTGATAACAGGCCTTGAGCATTCAGTCTTAAGGACATTCTGGGCTTCCTTCTCTAGTGGGTTCCTGATCCATCATTTGATAAACTTGCCCACAAGGTCAAGGGGCCACCACTCGGCACTCCTGGGGTGCTTAATGTTGTGTGACGAAAACATCAGGTCTCCTAAAGGATCTTGGAGGTAGAAGGGATCTTATCCTACATAAAGAGGTCATCCCCCATCAAAGTCCCCGTGATCAAGGTCTTCAATCTGTGGAACGCAACACCCAGGGGGGCGGTGGAGTCATGGGAATGGAGGTCAAGCTCTTCATTTTGTAAAAAGACAACACAGTAGTTAAAATGCTTGGGCTGGAGTGTTATTCAGAGACTCTCCTGTGCTGTGAAATCGAAGACAGGCAGACAGATAAACAAACCTTTCTACCAGTGTGCTGATGGCCTGAAAGAAATGCAAATGTGCACAAGGAGTTAATCTGCAAATCTTTTACATTTGCAGATTAACTAGTTTTGCACATTTGCATTTCTTTCAGGCCAGCAGCACACTGGCAGAAAGGCGTGTTTAGCTGTCTGCCTGGCTTCGATTTCACAGCACAGAAGGGTGCTGTTGCACTTAATTGATCGAATCACTTGAAGCTTTTTGCGTGTTAGTTCATAGAGTTAACTGAGCTGTGAAGTGCTTGCTTTTAATTGTCATTGTATTTACATAGCGCTTACTATCCCTGAGAAGGTGTTGAAGGGACAGTTATGTAAACAAAATTGCATTACATAGGGTCTGGGTATTACTAAAATCTATGGGCCTCATTTACAATGAAATGGTGTAGGGCAGCGCCGCAAGCATTTTTGCTGCTCTGCCCTACACCAATTCGAAAGGGCAGGAATGGACCGTATTTATAAGATACGGTGTATTCCTGTACTTTCTGCAGGCGCATAATTTGGTGCCTAGCGCCACGCAGGCACCCTTGCACCATGGTGCAAGGGTGTCTGCATTGTTGGCAGGATTGTTTTTGTGCAGGAAGGCACACCTTCCTGCACAAAAACAATCTATGTAGGCTTTTCCTCTTTCTATGTGTGCTGCACATAGAAAGAGGAAACAATTGAGGAGAAATAAAGATATTTCTCCTCGTTACGCACCCCCCTGGGGCGGCGTACAGTTTTGACACATCTTCAGATTTACAGATCCTTGTAAATCGGAGAATGTGTCAAAACCCATGGGTGTTGCGTGGGTACTCCCACCACAACGCCCATGGAACGACCCCCTGACCCAGTGTAAGGCAATGCAGCATCTTGTGCTGCGTTGCCTTACACCATATCTAGGAGGCCATGAAAAGCCATGCAAAGTGAATTTGCGTGACCTTGTAGATATGACCTGCAATCTGTGCAACCAGAGTGTCATAAAAAGTTATGCACTATCAGCGCAAGGGGCTTGTAAATAAGCCGCTATATTTTGGAAGCACCATTTTATCGTAAAACATTTGGCGCATTTTTTAGTGGTCAATCTTATACTGTGTGTAATGCAAGTATAAAATAAAGACTTGCATATTCACAGTGCTTTCTGTCACAGGCTGTGACCTCATAGCACTAAAAATACACAAATCACTATTCTCCACTGCACCAATCACGATTTAATTCTGTGGCTCTCTGGTTACACACAGACCTTTGCAGTGCATTAACTAATAGGGGTTTCATAATGTACTATTGTGCATTTCCCACTGAGTAACAACTTTTATTTATTTATTTATTATTCACTGAAGATGCCCGTTATTTTATATGTAGCTACCTGACGGTGAAAGACCAAAAACATACAGAATATTTTGTTGTTAGCCACACCTTTGACCCAGCCCGCATGTTCAGACTCTCAAGGCCCTCCAAAACATGACTGAAGTCAACAACAGCAGCTAACTAATATAACCAGGAGTACGTTTTTGCTAAAATAGATGCATTTATTTTCTTAATGTTAAAAATAAAAACCTTTTTAGAAAAACAGTATGATGGAAGGTTAAGGGACCACTTCCTACCCTGGAATTAAAGCATACTACTTGGACCTTACAGTTCATCATTAATGATTGTAAATGGTATGTTTTAATTATGATGAATGATGTTGAGCTACATCCAGTTACATGCAGCTGTAAAGGCCAAGCCATCAGCATCCCATGAAATATAGTATGGTTTTCCTCTGATGGCGTGCAATTAAGTTGCAGCCCATGCATTTACAGCTATTATTCCAAGGGCCACTGGGATTATGTGATTGTGCGGCCGCAGCAATTTTAGCATAGTTATAGATTTGCTGCATTTGCACATAATCCATCATTTGCCGCATAATCTGCTGATTTAAAAAAAAAAAACACATTTTTTTAACTTAAAAGCTTCAAAAGTTACTAAAAATCAGCAACAGGTGTTGCCGCTCAGTAGAAGGCCCTTTGTAAAGTTGCACTGGTCACCTTTTAGTTGCTTATTGCTATATTTGGATGTTAAACTGGTACTAATGAGGTGCAACCACCGATTGACCGGTTCTCTGGAGAACATTTATGGTTGTCAATGATAAGGAGTACCAGGTACTAGAAATTTTTGTCACAAGGGGGTCCTTACGCCTAAAAAGTTTTGACGGGGGTCTCGGCATCAAAAAGTTTGAAGATCACTGATCTAAGGTAACTTCACTCTGAGGTTCCTCCTCTTCCAAGTCAGTTTCTTGAGTGCTTCTAGGGTCATCTGATTCCCTTGTGCTGAATCGGACACCTTTCAATTTTTTGCCTCATAGGACACCATTCCACTTCGAGGTGCTTGGACCTCCCATCTTTTTAGAGATGCTTGGACCTCCCATCCTCTTAAAGGGTATGGACCCTTTCTCAATGTGTGTAGACTTCCTCCTTCTCTTACCTCCTTTGTCCCCGTAATCGGAGTCTCCCTCCGAGATGGACCAATAGTCATTATCATACCCTTTAGATCTTTTCTTAACCATGACCTGATCGTGTTTCACTTACACAGGTACACATTTCATGTTGTATTAGTCTCTCTTCATTAATCTTCCCTGGTGAAATCTCAGGGCTCTCTCTCTCCTGATCTGACATGTTAATATAATGTGGGGAGGAGGGGGTAAATACTGAGAAAAAACTGAATGCCATTTAAGGATTTGTATGTCAAAGTGGGACACAAAGCTCTACTTAAGGGCCTCAAATAACAAAATCACCAAGGAAATGAGCATTGCTCTGTAGGGGCAATTGCTTTATAAATGGGCAGGTTAGACACTTGCGAGTGATCAGCTGCTCAAGAGACACCTGCGGGCAATCATGTTTTCGAGGACACACTGCAACTGTCAGCGTGACGTTGCAGTGTCTCCTGATGACCGTCCAGTGTACATTGTGAAACAATACGGCAAAGCCCAAACAAAAATGGTGAGACCCTGCGCATTGGGACGGCAAGGCCGTTGCCCAACGCTTTCATCTAAAATCTTCCTGACGCGTCCTTTCCTTAAGATACGCGTCAGGCGCTTTCATCTAAAATCTGCCCAACTCATCCTTTCCTCAGGATACGCGTCAGGCGGTTGTGGCCTACGACGGAGTCCCAGTGGGCAGTGGAACATCCAGCAGTCTGCTGCAGCAGCCGCTCTGCAGAGGCCTGTTGTAGCAGGAAGCTTGCCAAATTCAGGCTGCCTCAGCAGTTCGGACCGCGGGCCTTTAAAGCAGCGAGGGAGCAGTGCGGGCAGCGCACAGCTCCGAGAGGTATGTTACGATTAGGGCATAATTAGCCACAAGACTGAGAATACGCCGCATGGCTTATGTAGAATCTAAGCTAACTCTAAAACGATAAATTTAAGGTACGCAGAAAGTGCGAACCCTTAAATTGTAGGAAAGGCGTTTCCATACATTGGAAACAGCATGACAAATACCGTATATACAGCAAAATGACAAAGTTAAACAGTGACTGTAAAGATAGGAAATAGAAATGTAGTTATCTGTAAGGAGCAGCATTTAAAAGAGGCTGATGGTTCTGTGCATGGACTTATTATGTGCTGCGTGAAGTGGCATTAAAGAAATAATGCATTATGGTAGCCTCCGGTCTTGTAATGAAACTGCTGCTTAATTTATGAAGGGTTGTGGTTATCATGGTATGCACGGACCGTTTCTGTTACATATTCCTAAATCTAATCTACATGATGTTGTTTTTTATTTTTATGGAGAATTAGGTACTCCTTTGTATGTTGCTAGTCGATTTTGTGCTGTGGAATCTGGCTTTTATTTTAGAGGTCATATAAGCCAGAGGTCTCAAAGTTCTCTGATGGCAAGATGCAAAGAACTCGAGAGAAGGCTCAGGGTCCCACATAAGGATCTGCGGCCTTGAATACAAGTTATGTGGAGTGGCATTTCTGTGTGGAATTCCGCTGTACTGGATCGTGACTAACCCCAGTGTTCCTGCATCTGGTTTTTTTTCCGGCTGGAAATTACAGGCAGGAAAATTGCTTGAGCCTTAGGTTGCAACTGCAGCCAGGCATCTTCCCCTGGCCCCGACTGAACTTTTTCTATGAGAAGGGGGGAAACTTGCAGTACTCTCCCCGACAGGGCACATTTCCTCTTAACCCCACTGCTCACTCCCCCTTCCACCACCCTGCAAAGAAGCCCTGTCACCATTCACCACTTGCTTGGAGCCCTCGTAATAGGGAATACTGTGTGATATGTAGAGGCGGAAGGGGAAAAAGTGCAGTGGCAGGGGGAATCATTTCATGCTTCAACAACTAAACTCCCCACCCGCTGCCACTCCCCATCACCTCTTTTGTCAAAGAGAGAGGTCGGTCTTGCACAGGAGCAGAGCTACAGAATAACGACATGTATTTATTTTGCAAATTGCATCCCACCCATTAACTGTTGCTAGAATAAATTCACCTCCAAAAAGTTGTTCAAATTTACGGGCAATGGAAACCATTCACATCCTAAAAATCTTAAATACAAAAATGTTCCCCACCAAAATCACTTTAAAATGTACAGATTTATACTTTTTTACTTTTTTTTTTGCTGCTTTTTCCATTCTCTCACCACCCAGTCCCACGCCTCACTTTGTGGCTCATTTGCCTTCATCCACCCTAAATATCCAACACATTGCATTTCCTTGCATGCTTCTTTTTGTACTGCATCTGTACTGACAGATTCAGGCTCACTGTTGATCTCTGTGCCAAATTCTCTGGATTTGGGACCAAAGATGAACTCTCCCTCAACTTTGAGTTAAAAGAAACATATGCACTAATAAATAGGAGTTTTTATTGACTGAAACCATCTTCGACACAATGTTATCTAGTGTCGCAGTTGGTCACCCTCACTCCCTTTTCGACACCATCCGCACCCTGGTAATTTCTCAGTCCTGAGTGAAGGAGCTGGGCCTGTGGTTCTGAGAACAATGCTATCTTTTTGTCATTGCTTAATTTGTTTTTTATTTCCATCGGAATACATCACCATTTTTATTGTGTTTGCATGGGCTTCATAGCTTTAAAATAGGGACAAGGCTACACAGGCTTATGGCAGAAAAACCGTGAATGGGTATACAGGGCACAGCGCAGGACTGGTTTGTCTCCTTCTTCAAAGACCGTTCCAGTCGGTCCGTTTGTCTACATTCGGCTCTCCTAAGGTTCAACACACCTGTGGGGTGCCCCAGGGGTCATTCTTGTCCCCTCACCTTTTCAATTTATATATACATCCTCTAGTGTTCACTCTGAGAAAAATGAAGGTGAGAGTTTTCAATTATGCAGATGCTATGCAACTTCTTTTTGCTATCGACAGATCATCAGACTCCAAAACACAATGCTATTCATCCGTGACTGGATGAATAGCAATCACCTTAAACTAAACTCCGATAAGATGGAGATTGTCCTGGCTAGAGGCACACAAAACCTATAGAATTCCAATTTTTGGCCAACTGAAATGGGTACCCCTTCTCAGCCAAAGAACTCAGTTAAAAGTCTTTGAGTCCTTGTTGACAAAAACTTAATACAAAGCCTCAAGTAGGGGCAGTAGTGTCATCCTGTTTTCTCCAGCTCACGGTGATTAGGTAAATTGGTAGATTTTTCACCCTTGAAGCCCTCCTCCAGGATATCCTCGCTTTAGTTATCTCCCGAATAGATTATGCAAATTCACTCTACTTTGGTCTCCCGAACTACCTGACTAGGAGATTGCAACTGGTACAAAACCAGGCAGCTAGGCTGATCTACAGACAGCCTAGGAGGTGCCACATTACCCCCCCCCTGATGAGGAAACTACATTGGTTGCCAGTGAAACAGTGCTTGGCCTTTAAGACTGAATGTATCATATTTAAATCCATCCATGGTAATTGCCGTGAGTTTATTTCTTCCCAAATTCAAAAGTACGCTCCCTCCCGTAACTTGAGGTCATCTCATCTTAATCTTCTGGCTATCCCCCTTTTAAGAAGAAGAGACTGGGAGGTTCTAGATTTTCTGTATTGGCCCCTCGGTTCTGGAATTCTCTTCCACCCAACATCAGAATGACTGTTGATTATCTCAGATTCAGACAACTTTTGAAGACATGGCTCTTTACACAAGCAGCTCTGCTCCTCCTATACTCTGCGCCAAGAAACCGATCGGTGAACATGCACTATAGAAATATTTTTACCATAACAATGGTCCTTCGTGGGAACATAGGCGTGGAGATCCACAATCCACTCTGTAAAAGCCTTTCAGGATAAGGCTTAGTAGATCGCACTCACAAAAGAGTGAATCTGCATGAGCTTGAGCCTCATGTTGATTTCTACAAGAATGAAAACACCATCCACTGGTTTCATCTGAGCTATTGTGCTGGTGGAAACATAAGGTGGTTGGATAGGATCCTGTTAAAACTTCACCTGTGACGATTCACACGATAGGGCCGATGCTACTTTGCCATCATATTCTTGCTATTAAAATGCTGAGTTGCTGATCCTCCCCAATGTCATTAATGTCATTACCAAGGATATTCACATGTGTTGGTTGTGATTACTGACCATTTAGGAAGGTTTAGAGCTTGTGTGTTTCAAAGCCTTAACTGGCTAGAATATTCTGGATGTTGTGAGGCTACATCAGTCTAGGTCCCAGGTGGAGTCCACACACTCTACCTTTCACAGTGATATATTGAGATACAACAGTTATATTTTCCCCATGCTAGTGGAAAGAGGGCTCAGACTAAGCGCTTGATCTTTATTAGAAGCAAGTTTGATGAACTTGTTTATCAGCAATGTGATGATGTGTGTCATCACATTGCATGATGCAAACGTGGCAGCCATCTTGAGAGTATAGAAAGTATAGAAAACAATACTTTCCAGACAACTGCCGTGATGTGTCGTCATGTTGTTTCCCGCAATCTAGTGGCCATCTTGAAAGTATAGAGAAAAACGTTTTCACGTTGTTTTCTATATTTTCAGCATGGCCAGTCACTGTTTTTGGCTTTTCTAATGTCTGTGCGTTGTAAAAGTATGTGGCATTGGCAAAGCCAAATGTGTGGCCATCATGGAGCGAGAGAGGGGCAGTGGGGAAGTGAGTGATAACAATGGAAATAGATCACAGTAGAAGGGGAGACAATATTTAATAAAGAGACATGTGCTATAGGGAGGGTCAGGGGAGCCACAGAGGAGTGGGGGCATCTAAAAGACAACGTCAATTGGTGGCAGTAAGCAAGAAGGGTCAGGGGAGTGACAGATGGGAGATGGGTTGATAAAAAAACAGCGGGAAGGGATGAGACAAGCAACAGATGAGTTGGAGGGTGGGAGAGCAACACAGAGAACTCGGGGAGAATAGGGGAGTGAAGGGTGAAGCAGCAAACAGGGCAGAAACAAGAAAACACATTCATTTTAAATGAGTGCTAAAAGCATAAAGAAAAAGAACATGAATGTAAGCTTTGAAAGATATAAAAGTCATTCAAATAAAAGGATGTGAACGATACAATGCATCCAGGGGAGTGAGAAACACAAGAAGATGACAAAAAGTAATCAAAAAAAGAAGCAAGCAAATGAGATCTACAAGAAAGCTAACTAATGATATGCAGTGGGCTAACCCAATGCCCACTGTAAGTATTTTCATTGTCCAGAACAGGCATTTCGACTAAAAGCTGCCTGTAAACAAGACCTAAAAATGGGACTGGGGATGTTGGGCTGTTAGGAGCATGTGGGACACTGATGTTTTTAAAATCTCCGGTTCTCGCCTTTATTTTAATATGCTAGACAATTTTCTAAAATAAAAAAAATACGCATTCTTGTTTGCTGTGTTCTCCGCTGATGACAGGGGAAACGAGCATTAATAATGCATTGGTTTCGCTGGTGAAGAATAATGACAAGCCACATGGGAGTGGAGAGGATGTGGCGCAGCGGCCAGAGCTGCTGACCAGAGTTGGGAAACCTGGTTCGAGTCTCGGCGGCCATGGAAAAGTGTTTCTAAAACTTGCACCAACACGAATAGTATTGTCTTGTATGATTGAGCTCTAAGCTCAATCGTACATTAACAAAACATATAACACAAAATACGAGCATATCAGAGTAAAGCATGGCATGATGTGACAAAGCACAACTTAATATAACATAACTTAATACAGCATGACTTATCACAATGACTACTGCCTACACTGTTTCTCTTGACTCTGATGACATTTTTTCCAAAGCCAAAAAGCGCTTCGACGCCTCATCAGGGGTAGTAAGTGCTATATAAATGCAATATCTGAAAGAGACACGTTAGTGACAGATTCCTTACCTTAGAATATCCCCAGGCGTCAGGCTGGATCGGGAAAGTTTTTGCGTAGCAGTACCCTTGCGCGTCGGTAGGCGGCGTCGTGCGGCTCCGCGTCCGTCGTCGGGATCGCCGGGATGATGTCGCGGGCAGTACTTAGACGCCGCCCCTGCGCGCTGACGTCAGTTCTTTCTTTTTCCGTGCCAGTAAGCGCAGATCCGGGAAGAGCAGTGCCCTAGTCATTTTTTGACTACGTTTTTGGGTGATTTTTCACTGTTTTCTCGAAGTCTCTCGACTCCGAAGGTGTCGGTAGGGATGCCCGGCTTCAAGCCATGCGACGCCTGTGGTCGAATGATGTCGATCACAGACCCGCATCAGGAATGTCTCTACTGCCTCGGCCGCGACCACGACACCAAGTCGTGCCCCGACTGCCGGGCCTTGCATCCGAAGGCTTTGCGTGAGCGGTCTCGAAAGCTCCTCGAGGTCCGGCAGTCGGCTCCGCGCCACACCAAGCCCCGGTCACGAGAGAGGTCGAGGGGCCGGTCGCGGAGTCCTCATCGGTCGTCGGGGTCCAAGTCTTCGCACTCCTCCGGTAAGTCGAAGCATAAGAAGTCGAAGAAGCGTCATCGCTCGACGACTTCCCCTCGCCGGTCTCGCGACTCGGCTGAGGGTCCTGTCGGCACCGTCCGCCCCCGCGGCTCCGGGAGTGCCTGTGGAGCCGCCCCGCATTACTCCGTCCTTCCCAGGTTCGGGGCGACTCCGGCCGAGATACAGGAGTTCCTGTCGGCCATGGCCCGCCTTTTCGGGCCTCTTCGGTCCCCCCGGTGCGCCTTCGGGCCCCGCGGGCCCTGATGGGGTTTCTCCGTCGACTCCGGTCCCGGCGCCACCTGTCACACCAGCCTCGGTCCCGGCCCCGGCTCCGGCCCCGGCCTCGACCCCGGCTCCGGTGCTGCCACAACCCCGATCGACGCTGGTTGACCTGACGACACCTCCACCGGCGCCGATCTCTCCGGTGCCGTTCCCGACGCCGCCCGGGGCTCCGGGCGGCGTCGTTTCCCAATTCTCTCTGGATCCAGACACGGCGCCGGACCGGCGTCACTCAACGCCGGCTCCGACGCCGATGAGACCTTGGGTCCCACATGTCCCTCCTCCTTATTTTGAACCAGAATTGGAGGACGAAGAGAACTGGGAGGGGTCTGATGACCCTCTCACACAGCAATGTGAGTTTGATCAGGACTGGGCTGAGGAGCTTGGGGATGCCAGTGGTCTGGACACCTCCCCTGACTCTGGCATGCTGTCTCCTCCTTCCGTGGCTACGGAGGAGGGAGCAAACTTTGCAACGATGTTGCGTAGAGCAGCTGGGGCCTTACACCTCCAGTTGCCTACAGTGGCTGTCAGGACTAACATCCTGACGGAAGTGCTTCAGCCGGCGGCTACCTCCTCGGAGCCACTGCTGCCGTTGAACGAGGCGCTTTCAGACGTTCTTTTGGGCACCTGGTCCAAGCCCACCACAGGGGCTCCTGTGGATAGGAACGTGGCCCGACGCCATCGCCCTGCTCCGGGCGACCCCTGTTCCTCTCCCAACACCCCACCCCTGAGAGCTTGGTGGTCCAAGCCTCTGCTTCCCAAAGCGCCTTCCCTACCGCTCCCCGGATAGGGAATCCAAATGCCTGGATCAATTTGGGAAGAAGGTCTTTTCTTCCTCCAGTGCTGGCTTGCGGTCCGTCAACACCACTTGCCTCTTGGGCCGATATTCCCACTCCTTGTGGGACTCGGTGGCGCAAGTTCTGCCCCAGTGTCCTGAGGAGGTCCAGACACTGCTTACCCGCACCATTGCGGAGGGAAGAGATGCGGCAAAGTACACCATCAGATGTGGCCTTGATACTGCCGACTCGCTAGGCAGATCGCTTGCGACGACAGTGGCGCTGCGCCGTCACGCCTGGCTGAGAACCACTGGTTTCTCGGGTGATGTCCAAAACACTCTTATAGACATGCCCTTTGGGCGTGGCTTGACGCCGATGTAGGGAGCAGCGGACCTTGGAGCTCCTCCGTGGCCTCCCTCCACAGCAATTACTCCTGAGATGCTAGGGTGGCCCCATGCGTCATAACTGGCGGCGGAGGTCCTGGTGCCCATCTGGGTATGATAACAAGACACGGGGGTGTCGAGAAACGGAGAAACCGGCGATTTCTCTCCCTGTTCGCGCTCCGGCTGGGTCGCGAACAAAATGGCGGCCGCGCCTCGCTGCAACAGGCTCCGCTGATAAGAGAGCCCAAGGCGTTGGGCGAAACTGCTGAGCGGGGGAGAGAAGCAGGAGGGCAACGAGCGTGTGCTTGTGAGGGGGGCAGGCGGACCGAAAACGGAGGCGAGGTGAGGCTCGAGGAGAGCGCAGAGGACAACGCCTGACCTTAAAATGGCGGCGCAAGACACCCCAGGCGAGATGCGCTGGTGATTGCGGTCGGTGATTGTGGTGGCCTGTCGCTCCCCCCCGCGCGCGGGCACCCGTGGCCCTAGCGCCTGGACTGGGACATGACTCATTGGTGGCAGGGAGCGGAGTAGGTGAGGAGCCTCCCAGGTGGAGTGTGTATGGGACAGGGAGAACACGAGCCTGCGGTGATTCCCAGAGGGAGTATCACGTGGAGCCCAACATTAGCCGCTGCAGGTGTGGGAGCCAGCACTTGAATGGACCTGGGAGACACGTCGGACTGACTGGGGTGCAAGCTCTGTGACACCTCGTAAGCAGGGGACTGCTGTTCTGGATGCGGGGGGCGGATGTGTACTTCCAGGGCCGGGCGCTGCCATAAAGGGAAGTGAGAAGAGTGGGGCTGCGCTGCTGCCCGGTTGCTAAATCCTGAGAGGAGCTGGAACTGTGCTGCCGCCTTGTTCGGAACCACAGACTCACTGAATGGCTTCTGGTTGACCCGGTGGGGACTGTGATGACCGCCTGAAGCCCCTGCAAACGGAGTCATCCGACTGGCCCATATATGAGCGGTTTCCCCACCGCCTACTGCGTGAGAGAGTGCCCGCATTCGCTATAGGGCGACCACGAGCACCGGAAAACCCAAGGCATTCTACCAACCGATTATTGCACCATACTGAAACCTAGTTCGACAGGGCACGAGATGGGCAGAACGTCCAGGAGAAAAGGATTTGAGGTCCTGCGGCTGGACGAGCAGGAACATCACACCGACGAGGATGAGGGGGCACCTGCTGGACGGGTGGAAAGTGTGCCTGCAGATCCTACTCTGGCTGACATTATGCAGGCCATCACCTCCTCGAGGGAGGCTCTGGAGACAAAGATGGACGCCATAGGGACGGATCTCACCCTGCTCAAGGACGATCACCGCAAACTTAAGGAGAGAGTGGCTGCCAATGAGACCACCATGAGGGATATCCCGGACACAGTAGACACAATGAAGCAGGCCCTGAAAGCGGTGGAAACCAGGGTCAAAGTGTTGGAGATGAGAGCTGAGGACAGTGAGGGGCGCTCACGCAGAAACAACATGCGCATCGTAGGGGTTCCAGAACGGGAAGAGGGGATGGATGCGGTCCAGTTCCTGGAAGCTTGGTTAAAAACAGAGGTGGCCCCGGAGGGCCTCTCCCCCTTCTATGCCCTGGAGCTGGCCCATAGAGTCCCTGCCAGACCTCCTAACCCTGGTGCTCCACCCCGCCCACTGGTGGTGCGCTTACTCCATTACCGAGACCGGGATTTCCTCCTGCAGCGAGCTCGCGAAAAGCAGTCCTTACAAATCGGGAACAGTAGGGTGATGATCTTCCCGGACTATACTAGGGAGGTGCAGCGACAAAGAACCTCCTTCCTAGCTGTCAAGCGAAAGATACGACAACTGCAGCTCCCTTATGCCATGCTGTTTCCGGCTCGCCTGAGAGTGACGGCGGACTCGGCGACACATTTTTTTAATACTCCGCAAGAAGCTTGGGACTGGTTAGAAGCTCGACGCGGTGGGGAAACGCGATCGCCGTGCCTGGAATCGCCCCGACAGCAATCAACTTCTTCTTCGCCGCCCAAGGGGGCCCCTCGCCTGATGGGAGACGCCAAGAACGAGACAGGGCGGTGCGAGCAGTGGCGGAGATCAGTCAAGGAGCAGCGAGTCCGACCAGCAATATCACAGGCCCTGATCGGGACAGATCTGGGAGCTCGAGCTCAAGCAGTGCCCATGGGCTCTCGGACACTGAATTGCCGGACGTTACACCACAAACAGCAGATGGCGTGTTTGGCTGACCAGGCAACAGGTCGTATACCCAGGGGGTTGCTTGTTGGGGAATGTTGACCCTTGGTACTAGCGGTTTAGACTGAGAACTGCCGATGGACACACTTGCACTATTGGGGCTTGCCGAATGTTCTTTATTTGTGGGGGAAGCGGGGTCGGGGGGGGGTTCTGGGTCCAGTGATATCGGATACGTGCTGCCACTTCCATGATTCACTGTTTGAGTGATATAGTTTGGATGGGGACCTGGTTGGGTAGGCCTGTCCTGGGGGAAGGGAGTTGGGGTGTTTTTATTGTTGGGGGAGTTTGGTTTGGGACCAGGCATGTCGCTAGGAGAGGGGTACGTCGAGAAGCATTGGAGATTGTACAATGGATTCCACCGTAGGTTTTAAATGCATAACCTGGAATGTTAGGGGATGCACACCATGAGCAGAAGACACAAAATACACGCCTATCTGATTAGAAGAGGAGTGCAAATTGCATTATTACAAGAGACACACCTCACACAGAAGGAAGGGACGGCACTGCAGCGCCGTTGGAGAGGGCAGATCTTCCACACCACGTATTCAGCCTTTGCTAGGGGACCCTAGTATGGGTGAGGGCGGGAGTCCCCTTTCAGTGCGTCAGACAGATAATAGACCCAGAGGGTAGGTTTGTGGTGGTGCTGGGGCGCCTGGATGGCCGAGACATCACTATAGGAAGCATATATGCCCCCAATGTTGATCAACCCGCATTCTTAGCGCAGCTATCACAGACGTTAACGCAGGTCCTGACCGGACCAGTACTTTTGGGGGGTGACTTCAATAGCATTGCTGACGTGAACCTAGACCGATCTCACCCACCACTCTCTACAGCCCCTACACACAGGGTCGCTGAAGCTCGACGGAACTGGCAACGACATTGGGGACTGACAGATGTTTGGAGGGCCCATCATCCGAGGGAAAGAGACTACTCTTATTTCTCTGCTCTACACGAGCTGCATGTTAGGTTGGACTACATTCTCTGCTCACCAGACGTACATGCAGGGATCACCTCGAGCGAGTACTTGACTAGGACGCTGTCTGATCATAACCCCCTACTGATATCCTTGAGCTGGGCGCGGACTAGGCCCACAATTCCCAGTTGGCGTCTCAGACCGGAGGTACTAGAGGACCAGGTATTCCGAGCTACGATAGGCACCGCAGTAGAGGAATATTTCCAGAATAATGCTGGCACAGCTGCCAACCCCCCACATTGAATGGGATGCCTTTAAAGTAGTCATAAGGGGTCGTTGTATTGGTGAAGCGGTAGGAGTACGGAGGGGTCTTTTAAACGATGTACAGACAGCCGAAGACCGGCTCCGAGATGTTGAAAAGGATAGACCAGAAAGGGTAGACAAACAAGCGGAGCTACTAGAGGCCAGGGAAACACTAGCATTACAGGTGGAACGGTTGAGATGCTTTGACTATAGGGCCTATACAACCCGGGCCCATGCTGAGAGGGATAAGTCTGGGGCGTTACTGGCTTGGCTGGCCAATCCAGCGAGAAGAGGGACGACGATCCTAGAATTAAGGGGGAGGGGTGACGTGACTCATTACGGACAACAAGACATCAACGCACAGTTCTTGGAATATTATACTACTTTATACCAGAGCCAATTGGACCCTATGGTGTTGGAGGATGAGGGATTTTTGGAGGATATTGAACTTCCCCAAATTGATGCAGACGCTGCGGAGGCCCTGGGTCATGACGTAGAGTTGGGTGAGGTCAGAGGGGCCATTAAATGCATGGCCAGAAATAAAACACCTGGCACGGACGGGCTCCCGGTCGAGTTCTATGCCACATATGTGGATGCATTGGCTCCTCGCTTGGTGGCCCTGTACAATAGGTCGAGGCGGGACGGGTGTCTGCCCGTGTCAACGAGGGAAGCGGTAATTATACCGCTCTTAAAACCAGGTAAGCCGCCCTGGGATCGCACTGCGTACCGGCCACTCGCCATGCTCAACCTTGATTATAAGATCTTGAGCCGAATTTTAGCCAGCCGTTTGATGACACACATGACGGCGCTTGTGCACGCAGACCAGGCGGGTTTCATTCCATCCCGGAATACGGCCATGAATATCAGGCGGTTACTTCGAGTGCTGGACGCCCCCATCCAAGAATACAGAGAGGCGTGCATCCTATCGATTGATATTGAAAAAGCATTTGACAGCCTTGAATGGCCATATCTTTTCAGAGTCTTGAGGGCCTTTGGCCTCGGGGAGGGTTTTGTGGCCTGGACGGCAATACTGTATAAGAGCTCCACTGCCAGGGTGCGCACGGGAAGTGTGATATCAGAGGCCTGCGTAGTGGGCAGGGGAACGAGACAAGGGTGCCCGTTGTCTCCCCTCTTGTTCGCGCTGGCGATGGAACCTCTAGCTGTACATGCGCGTTCGGGACGGTATTACCAGGGGCTGGACGGGATGGGTCAGTCCCAATTTATTGCATTATATGCTGATGATCTTCTAATGTTCCTCGCCAACACTACGGAAGAGCTACAAGGTGCCAAAAACCTATTGGCCAGACTGGGAAGGGTGGCGGGCCTTAAGGTCAATTGGAGCAAGACGTGCCTGTTCCCTGTTTTAAGTGGAAGGAATGACCCGCCGGATGGACTAGATGTTGAATGGGAAAGCAGCTGTTTGACTTATCTGGGAGTACGTATTTATCATACGGCTGCCGATTTACTGGAAGGTAATGTCGGACGGGCGATACGGGCCACCAAGAATAATTTTGAATTTTGGGGGACTCTCCCGCTTTCAATGGCGGGACGGGTGGCGCTTCTAAAATGGTCACGCTACCGCGATTACTCTATTATTTTGGGACGCTACCGCTATGGATTCCGCGAAGATTCTTTACCCAGCTTAATACCATGATCACGGGCTTTTTATGGGGTTCCGGGAGACGCAGAGTAGCGCTCGCCACCATGATGAGGCCTAGACGAGATGGGGGCTTTGCAGTGCCGGATTTTGAGGCCTACTACCATGCAGCACAGCTGCAGTGGTTCACGAAATGGATGGCGGGAAGACTTCGCACTGGGGAAGAACGGGGGGCTCCGATCCGGATCTGAGACAGCTCTCTCAAGTGTTACTAGGGCTCCCATTGAGCGAAAGGGACGTTACGAGAGACCTGTGGGCGATGCGTCAATGCTGGAACCGGGTTAGCAGGAGAACCCAGCAGATACCCCCATATGCCCCTGAGATCCCGCTGCTGCTGTGCGAGGCACTACCCCATGGGGGAGACTGGCAGGGATTGCGGACCTGGGAGGGGGCGGGGGTCTCCACTATTGGAGACCTCTAAGAAAACGATACCCTGTTCCCCTTTAATGACCTGATGGAGCGACACGGGCTTCCCAGGAGAGACTTCTTGTTACATGCCTCCCTGACGATGGCTATCCGTAAACATTGGAAGAAAGGAATGGTGGAACCGCCGATCTCGACACCATGCCAATATGTAGTATCAGCGGCTGGGACGATCAAGGCAGTCACTTGCCTCTATGGGCGGCTCACCCAGGAGATGCGGCGGCCCTTAGAGAACCTGCGGCTCAAATGGGAAACAGACCTTGGGATGCCCATAGCTGAGAAGCCGTGGGAGGCATTAGTAGAGAGGGCATGGAAAAGTTCTAGAAATGCACGATTCCAGCTAATCCAGTTTTTTGTCCTCCACAGAGCATACCTCACCCCGCACAAGATTAATGAGTATTTTGGGGCCCGATCAGTTTGTCCGCGATGTAAATTAGACAACGCCGCATTTTTACATATGTTTTGGGAGTGCCCACTACTAGAGGGGTTCTGGAGGGAGATACTGACTATACTGGGCGACATAACGGAAAGAGACACTACACTGACCCCGGGATATTGCCTGCTGCATTGGTTTCCCCACACTGCCCGGAATAAGGTTACCAGCAAATTTATAGACCTGGGGTTAGTCCTGGCTAAACGAGAAATCACCAGCCACTGGAAGGCGACCAGTGCTCCTAGTGGCTCGAGGTGGCGGAGGGAATTTATAAAATGGGCAGATTGCGAGGGGATTCTTAGGCTGCAAATGGCCCGGAGAATGGATAATGGACAAATGCTAGATGCGGCGAGGGCATGGGAGGCATTAGTTGAGTTGCTCAGGCACCCGGCGGACGATCCCGAACCCCCCTTGAGTGAGTGGATCTGTGAGAGAGAGCTGCAGTGTTGTCCTATTGGGTTGTGATCTATGGGGGAATGAAACCATATCATACGTAGCGGCATCCCCTTGCTAGTTGCCTCTCTATTGGAATTACTGTATCTGTTGGCTTATATGACTGGGTACGATTCTTCGCAGAGCTATTGATGACCGAGCGACATGCCTGGAGGGTGGGGGAGTTGTATAGGGGGAGGGGAAGGGAAGGGTACGTTATGGCTAACGGAAGGGGTGGTAGGGTGGGTGGGGTTGTTCCTAAAGTTGGGGAGGGGGGGGATTATTTGTTTGTAATTGTATGACATATCAATGAGGGCTTTGAATTTGATTATAATTGAACCTAATGGGAACCTGATGCCTGGATATAAAGAACTGCGCAGCAGGGCCCATATACATGACTACTACAAATGACTAGATATTGCCCTACATGCCTAGATCAAGAGAATATGCCATAGTGATTGTTGTATTATAAATGCCTAATAAAATTTGTTTACAAAAAATGGACATGCCCTTTGGAACAAGGCAGACCATGCGCTGGAGCGCTTTAAGGACTCGCGGGCTACGGCCAAGTCCCTGGGCCTTTCTGCTGTACGCCCTCCGCAGCCGTCTGCTTTTCGCCCCTTTCGTGGTCACGGAAGGAGCGCCCAGTCACGTCCGCTGCCCAGCCACCGGCCCGCGCAGCAAGCGTCTTCGCGTGGCCGAGGACGTGGCTCCCGCCGTGGCGGGTCAGGCAACTAGCGTGCGGGTCAGGCCACCAACCCCGCCCCGTCAGTGGCCTCCGAGCCCTCCTAGTCCTTCTTTTCAGGTGCACAGCACGCCAGTAGGGGGCAGGGTCCGCCATCACCTTCACCACTGGCGTGCTATCACCTCAAACAGGTGGGTCTTGGACATTGTCCGAAGGGGCTACTCCCTCCCCTTCGAGACCATCCCCCCCAGCCATGCCACCTCAAATCCACCGCGTGTCAGGGGATCACTTGGTGCTTCTTCAGAAGGAAGTTGCGGCCCTCTTGGCCAAGAGGGCCATCGAGCGCGTTCCGACCCCAGAAGTAGGACGTGGTTGCTACTCCCACTACTTTCTGGTGCCCAAAAAGGACAAGGAGGACATGCGTCCTATCTTGGACCTCCGGAACGCCAATCGCTTCCTCCGGAAGGAGAAGTTCAAGATGCTCACCCTAGCTCAGGTCTTGACTGCTCTCGACCCTGGAGACTGGATGGTAGCGTTGGACTTGCAGGACGCATATTTCCACATCTCCGTCCTGCCGGCCCACCGGCGTTACCTGCGGTTCACGGTAGGCCTCGAGCATTTTCAGTTCACCGTGCTCCCTTTTGGCCTTACCAGCGCCCCTCGGGTGTTCACGAAAGTGATGGCGGTGGTCGCAGCTCACCTGCGCCGGGCAGGGGTTCCACTCTTCCCCTACCTCGACGACTGGCTGCTGAAGGCGGGCTCGTCCCAGGCAGTCGTCTCCCACCTCCAGACTACGGCCGAACTCCTGCACTCGCTGGGGTTCTCCATCAACGTTCCGAAGTCGCACCTGATTCCTTCTCCACGGCTCCTTTTCATCGGAGCAGTTCTGGACACGACGCAGTTTCGGGTCTCTCCTCCCGAACGGCGAGTCCGGGATATACAGGCTATGATTCCGATCTTTCGGCCTCTATCCTGGGTTTCGGTACGGATGACCCTGAGGCTGCTGGGCCTCATGGCCTCCTGCATCCTGCTGGTCGATCATGCCAGATGGCATATGCGGGCTCTGCAGTGGGACCTGAAGTTCCAGTGGGCGCAGCACCAGGGCAACCTGTCCGATCACGTCCAGATCTCGGAGAGGACTGCAAAACAGTTGCAGTGGTGGCTCTCGAACCGGCAATGGGTCATGGGCAGATCCCTCTCCCTTCCCCAGCCAGAGCACACAGTTGTGACGGACGCGACCCTTCTGGGATGGGGCGGTCACATGGGAGAGGCGGAGATCAGAGGCCTCTGGTCTCCGGCGGAGTCCCGGCTCCATATCAACATTCTGGAGCTCCGGGCGATCCGACTTGCACTCAAGGCATTCCTTCTCTCTGTCAAAGGGAAGGTAGTGCAGGTGTTCACAGACAACACCACCTCCATGTGGTACTGCAACAAACAGGGCGGGGTGGGGTCGTGGACCCTATGTCAGGAGGCTCTGCGCCTCTGGACATGGATGGAACATCAGGGCATATTCCTGATGGTTCAACACCTGGTAGGTTCCCTGAACGCCAGGGCGGACAAACTCAGCCGCAGGTGCATGATGGATCACGAATGGCGTCTTCACTCGGAGGTGGCGCAAGGTCTCTTTCAGCAGTGGGGAGAGCCTTGGTTAGATCTGTTCGCCACCGAAGAGAACGCGCAATGTCAGCAGTTCTGCGCGTTGGAATTTCCAAGGCGGGATATTATGGTCCTAGGACCCTAATGCCAACATGTTTCAATCCTATATGGCCCCTTACGGGTGCTGGACTTTCATCAGGGCGATAATCTAGCACCCCCTGGAAAATAATAATAAAAAGAGACGACAAGAGTAAGAGAATTTCCCTACCCTGTTTATGAAGAGGTCCTGCCCCGTAGTTCACCTACTCGGAGAGAGCCGACGGGACCCACACCGAGTAGGTGAACTACGGGGCAGGACCTCTGAAGGCTGTGCGACTACGGGGCTACCCCTTATCCGTGAGGCCCGGCGTGAAACATTACTCCACCCTAGATGGGATGGAACAATCAACTTTGTATAATTTACACTGACTAACGGTAGAAGGAGCAGCTATCTGCCCTTCATAAACAGGGTAGGGAAATTCTCTTACTCTTGTTGTCTCTTTTTATTATTATTTTCCAGGGGGTGCTAGATTATCGCCCTGATGAAAGTCCAGCACCCGTAAGGGGCCATATAGGATTGAAACATGTTGGCATTAGGGTCCTAGGACCATAATATCCCGAAGACCCTAATTTTAGCTTTATTTTTTATATTTCAGCGAGATTCAAGAATAAAGGGACACTGGGATCTTTCTGAGATTTTTAAATCTTTATTCCCCCTGGCCAAAAACATATCATTAAGAGCTCCCTGAAAGATTGGTTGAGCCCACCCTGACTTTTAGGCGTCAGGGCGACCCGATGATGAAGCATGACACCACTAGGGTGTGTGAGGGTATATAAAATAAGAAGGACTTGCTTCCTTGCCCACCACCCGGTGGTGTAAACTGTCGTCTTCAGCGAGGGTCAATGGTTATTCGATCAGGTTCCATCTAAGACTGTATGTATAAGGCAATAGGGGAGTACTTTATGTGAATTGAGTATTCTTAGGACGCGTCTGTCCTTCTTGCCAAAGGTGGTTACTGCCTTCCACATTCGGCAGACCATCACTTCGCCCACCTTCTTTCCGCCTCCTTCCAGAGAGGAAGAGAGGCTCCACCGTCTGGACCCAAAACGTGCACTTTCTTTTTACATCAACCGCACACAACAGTTCCGGGTGGATGACCAGCTCTTTGTTGGCTACGTGGGCGCCAAAAAAGGTCGGGCGGTACACAAAAGGACCATCTCCCGCTGGGTCATCTTGTGTATCAAGGCCTGCTATTCTTTGGCTAAAAAGGAGCATCCTGTTGGGCGGCGTGCCCATTCCACCAGGGCAACGACTGCTACCACGGCTTTAGGCCGCGGTGTTCCGTTACAGGATATATGTCAGGCAGCTACGTGGGCCTCGCTGCACACGTTTACCAAACATTACTGCCTTGACAGCCAGGTCCGGAGGGATGGCTTCTTTGGCCGTTCTGTCCTCCGGGACTTCCTTGTCTGAATCTGTTCGCAGACCCACCACCGGGGTTGGTATTGCTGGGGTATCTATTCTAAGGTAAGGAATCTGTCACTAACTTGTCTCTTTCAGATGCACAAGTTACTAACTTGTGTAACGATATATCTGTAAGAGACAGTAGTTAGTGACAGATTCCTTACCGCCCCACCCATCCTCCCCGTTCTGCGAACTGATTTCTAGGGTTAAGGACATCCCTTTCAGGGCCCTAGTATTTTTCAGACACCTATGTCAGCTTCTTGCATGGCTCTGCGTTCCTGGCGCGGAAAGTCGTGTACAGAACTGACGTCAGCGCGCAGGGGCGGCGTGTAAGTACTGCCCGCGACGTCATCCCGGCGATCCCGACGACGGACGCGGAACCGCACGACGCCGCCTACCGACGCGCAAGGGTACTGCTACGCAAAATCTTTCCGGATCCAGCCTGACGCCTGGGGATATTCTAAGGTAAGGAATCTGTCACGAACTACTGTCTCTTACAGATATATCGTTACACAAGTTAGTAACTTGTGCTACAATACAATACAATATAAATGCGGTTGGAAAACAGTTGTTTGCCACTTTTACGGCTTAACAACGTGATTCTTTTGGTAAAGGCATCTGGAAATGTAGAAGTGCCTGGCAAAGTAGATGGGCGCCGTGAGAGCTGTCGGGGAGCGCCCCTGCACTTCCTCGACAAGCGGGCTCTAGTTCTTTAACATTTGGCAGTTGTTAGGGTTTCTGCCGCTACATAGAGCTGACTATGGTGAGAGGGCGCAGAGAAACTACAGGAAGCAGAGAGCTAGCAACGGCAGATAGCGGGCAGCGTCCGGTGACGGGAACAGCGAATAGTACTGAGGCACTCAGTGCGCCCCCCCCCGGCCCCTTCTGCGACTACCAGGCCGCCTCTCCATGCACCTACAATGCCCCTGCTGCCTCTCGTACCTGTCTCTCATACAGACAATACTTATGGCACTGTGAAGGATGGTTTCCCAAGAGATGGGAGAGGGGAGGTGCAAGCAGGTAGGCAGTGGACAATCTTTTTTTGCGAAACCTAAAAAAAATCTAGTTATTTACCTTTATGGCAGCTTCTGGAGCTAAGGCGAACTTGACGTGTTCATCCAACTTTTAGGGAAAATTGGTTAATCACTTTCGTGTGATTGACAGCTGTGCTATGATGATCCCCTGGTAAGCCTGGAAACCTCTCTTGTGTTTCAGCCATTCAGGTTGGGTTAGAACACATTCTTTGGTTGCCATTGCTGAAAATGTATGTAATAGTAAGCTGCTGCTCAGGCATGCTACTACTTCCTGACCACCCATCACCTGCCTTGCTGGTGCTTCCCTGAGGATGAACTCTGACACTTTCCCATACGTTTTGTGGAAATAGTTCTGCTTCTAGGCCTGGTTTGGCTGTAATTGTAACAGGGCCTTAGGGAGCACTCTTGTGAATGAATCTCTTCTGAATCAGATCGCACCTTTACCTAAGTTAAGGCCTTTGTAGACACTGAAAGTCTGTGGTTTGCCTTGGAAAAATGCCAGTCTATTTCCTGGTGGTGTGGAAAATGTATCTCTGATGTTAATTGGCCTGACACAAGAAATTCACATTCTCGTACATTTTAAATATAATTCTACATGATCTGTTGCAGCACAGCCAAAATAACGTTTTACTGCTTTGTTGTTGATTTTGGCATAAGGCTCTGAAGCTGATTAAGCGCCTAGTTGCAGCTGATCTTGCTTATAAGTGCTTCTAGTTGGACTGGCACTAAGAAATCAAGTAGTTTGCCTACATAATGCTGTCAGTTGCATTTCACCCAATCTTTTGGTCAAGGGAAGAGACATGCTTATAGTATGATAAACCAAACAAGCTTGCCAAGTTTCTGTGGCCTTGCTACACACCACAGTGGCCTGCTGAACCAGTTAAAGATGGCGACTTTTATTGTACAGATTTGAAACTTTAGGGCGCCATTAACAGCTACTTTCTCATCCAGAAATATCTCAATTGCCGCTCTGTTGATGCTCTGGATGTGAAGTCTCCGAAGAGCATTACGTTTCCTTTTGTTTTCACACTTCTGTTTGCTTGATTTTGCTGAAGCACAGAAGGTCTTTTGTCCTGTGGTTTGGTTGGGAAGGAGCATCTTGCTGTACCTGTGAGAAGGGGCGCTGTGTATCCTTTGGCAAACCACAGAGCCCTCCTCTTTGATTTCTCCTGGATTGAGGACGTCCCAGGTAGCTCCACACAGGCACTGCTCTGTCTGTCTGTAACCTGAACATCAAATTGTGTGTAACATCCGTTGAGCCAATACTGATCTGATAAAACAGGCTGTGCTGATGTTTATGCCGAGCGACGGGGGGGATTCGAACCCTTTTCTGTGCGATTCGGTTCACTCCTAACATTGACGAGCTCAGCAGAGCACGTAGAGGACAGCTGATCTTTGGAAAATAAGCATTTTGTAAATGTCATTTTCATTCAAAGTTTGATCCCTTTTTGCTCAACATGTCCCAGAGCCAGGAGGAAGCGAGTTGTCAAGCTGAGCCAGGTACGTTGTAATGTCTGGTGCCAGTTTTTGATGTATGTTCAAATGTTTGATGCTTTTTTGATGTTTCCCTGCTTGAAATCGAAATATTTTGCAGCCTTTAAATGAGATATGAATGTAAACATAGTGTAGGGTCTTCTACGTAGCACAGTTGATCAAGTGTAGATAGTTTTATCTTTTTGCTTAGAGGCAGCTGGCGCTTGTGTCGAAAGAGAAAGGCCAGGTAATCACTGATATTATTACAAGGGACAGGCTGCACTGGGCCATAATACACCCAAGATGGAAAAGGAGAGGATACTAATGTCCCGAGACAATCGATTAGCAGACACTGATGATGTCACAAGACATTTTAGATGAAGTACAGAAGTCACAGACAGGCAAATAGTGGACAGTAATGTCAGGGCACATGTTCGAGGAGGCATTGATGTTGTGCGACAAGTTGGGGGCGCTCGGATGTTACAAGTTAGGCCATAGGTCGCCACTGATGTCACAAGACCAGCGAGTATTCAGGACTGGTTTTATGAGACATGATGGAGGAGCCCTGATGTTACAAGAAAGAGTATTTGGCACAGAGGTATGAGACATGCTCAAGGTGGTACTGTTGTTATGTGAGAGGTTCCAAGTGGTCACTAATGCCACCAGACAAGCAAGTAGTGGGCGTTGATGTCACCAGGCATGCATGAGGAGGCACTGACCTTCTGAGAGAGGAGTTTGTGGCATTTCTTATGATAAAATACCATCTTATCTAAACCCCCCACAAAACTATGCTTTTAGTGGCTGATCACGACGTCTATATGGAACTTCAGGATGACTTCATTGCATGTAAATGCCCCGCTTTACAACATACCACATTTGCAGTGCATATCTCCACATTACAACTGGCACCTGGGTCGAGATGCTTGTGATGCAGCATGGACACCAAGTGGACAGTGACTCCCACTGGTACGGAGTGCAGAAAGCTACACTGATAAGCTTATGCCTGTCGTGCAGGGTCCGCCTCTTCACATCTGAAATGTATCTCTAGCATATAGATATTGGTACAGTGTTAAAAAAAATAGGATGCAACCTGCCCGCCTCCAGTTCTAGTCCAGTTTCAAATGTTTTTCCTGTTTCCAATTCTGGTCCAGTTTCAGATGTTTTCGTATCTTCCTGTCAATCACCTGAAAAGTAGTAAAGCTTGTTTGCGAGGACCATGCATATCTGAAAGAGACACGTTAGTGACAGATTCCTTACCTTAGAATATCCCCAGGCGTCAGGCTGGATCCGGAAAGTTTTTTGCGTAGCAGTACCCTTGCGCGCCGGTAGGCGGCGCCGTGCGGCTCCGCGTCCGTCGTCGGGCGTCGTGATCGCCGGGATGACGTCGCGGGCAGTACTTAGGCGCCGCCCTGCGCGCTGACGTCAGTTCTTCTTTTTCCGCGCCAGTAAGCGCAGATCCGGGAAGAGCAGTGCCCTAGTCACTTTTTGACTATCTTTTTGTGAAATTTTTCACTGTTCTCTTCAACGAGTCTTCACGACTCCTAAGGTGTCGTAGGGATGCCCGGCTTTAAGCCCTGCGAGGTATGTGGTCGTATGATGTCCATCACGGACCCCCACCTCGAGTGTCTCTTCTGCCTCGGCCGAGGCCACGACACGAAGTCGTGCCCTGACTGCCGGAAACTTCATCCGAAGGCTTTGCGAGAGCGGTCTCGAAAGCTCCTTGAAGTCCGGCAGTCGGCTCCGCGCCGCAGCAAGCCCCGGTCCCGGGAGAGGTCGAGGGGCCGGACGCGGAGTCCCCGCCGTTCGTCGGAATCCAAGTCTTCGCGCTCCTCCGGTAAGTCGAAGCACAAGAAGTCTAAGCGGCGCCATCGCTCTAAGACTTCGCCCGCCGGTCGCGCGACTCGGCTGAGGTCCCTGTCGGCACCGTCCCCGCCCTCGCGGCCCCGGACGTGCCTGTCGAGTTGCTCCCGCATTACCCGTCCTTCCCGGGTTCGGGGGCGACTCCGGCCGAAGTACAGAAATTCCTGTCGGCCATGGCCCGCCTCTTCGGGCCTCAAGGTCCCTCCGGTGCGCCTTCGGGCCCCGCGGGCCCAGATGGGGCTGCTCCGCGCCGCCGCCGACTCCGGTCCCGGCGTCGCCTGTCCCACCAGCCTTCGTCCCGGCCTCGGCTCCGCCCCGGCCTCGACCCCGGTTCCGGTGGTGCCGCAACCTCCATCGACGCCGGTTGACCTAACCACGCTCCGCCGACGCCGATGTCCCCGGTGCCGCTTTCCGACGCCGTCCGGGCTCCGGGCGGCGCCGCTCCCCGGGTTCTCCCCGGGTCCGGACATGGAGCCGGACCGGCGCCGCCCGACGCCGGTTCCGGCGCCGATGAGGCCTTGGGTCCCTTATGTCCCTCCTCCTCCATCTTTTCAACCTGAGGAGGACCAGGAGAGCTGGGAGGGGTCTGACGACCCTCTCACACAACAGTGCGAGTTTGACCCGGACTGGGTTGAGGAACTTGGGGATGCCAGTGGGCTGGATACCTCCCCCGACTCTGGCATGCTGTCTCCTCCCGTGGCAACGGAGGAGGGGGCTAATTTTGCAACGGTGTTGCGTAGAGCTGCTGGAGCCTTAAATCTCCAGTTGCCTACAGTGGCCGCTCAGGACTAACCTCCTGACTGAAGTGCTTCAGCCGGCGGCCTCCTCTTCGGAGCCTGTGCTGCCGTTCAACGATGCACTCACTGACGTTCTTTTGGGTGCCTGGTCCAAACCCACCACAGGGGCTCCTGTGGATAGGAACGTGGCCCGACGCCATCGCCCGGCCCGGGCGACCCCCTGTTTCTCTCCCAACACCCCACCCCTGAGAGCTTGGTTGTCCAAGCCTCTGCCTCCCAAACAGCCTTCCCTACCGCCCTCCGGATAGGGAATCCAAGCGCCTGGATCACTTTGGGAAGAAGGCTTTCTCTTCCTCCAGTGCTGGCTTGCGGTCTGTTAATACCGCTTGCCTCTTGGGCCGATACACCCACTCCCTGTGGGATTCGGTGGTTGATGTTTTGCCGCAGTGTTCTGAGGAGGTCCAGACACTGCTTACCCGCGCTATTGCGGAAGGGCGTGATGCGGCTAAGTATACCATCCGCTGTGGCCTTGATACCGCCGACTCGCTGGGCAGATCGCTTGCAACGACGGTGGCGCTGCGCCGCCACGCCTGGCTGAGAACCACTGGTTTTTCAGGGATGTCCAGAATACTCTCATGGACATGCCCTTTGATGGAGTCGGTCTCTTTGGTTCAAAGGCGGACCATGCGCTGGAGCGTTTCAAGGATTCACGGGCTACTGCTAAGTCCCTGGGCCTTGCTGTTGTGCGCCCTCCGCATACGTCTGCTTTTCGCCCTTTCGTGGCCACGGAAGGGGCGCCCAGTCACGTCCACAGCCCGGCCAACGGCCCGCGCAGCAAGCGCCTCGCGTGGCCGAGGACGTGGATACCGCCGTGGCGGTTCGGGCAACCAGCGTGCGGGTCAGGCCACCACCTCCAACCCGTCCGCGGCCTCCAAGCCCTCCTAGTCCCTCCTTTCAGGTGCACAGCACGCCAGTCGGGGGCAGGGTCCGCCATCACCTTCACCACTGGCGTCCCATCACCTCGGACAAGTGGGTCTTGGACATTGTCCGAAGGGGCTACTCCCTCCCTTCGAGACCACCCCCCAGCCATGCCACCTCAATTCCACCGCATGTCAGGGGATCACTTGGTGCTTCTACAGAAGGAAGTCACGGCCCTCTTGGCCAAGAGGGCCATCGAGCATGTTCCGACCCCAGAAGTAGGGCGTGGTTGCTACTCCCACTACTTTCTGGTGCCCAAAAGGACAAGGAGGACATGCGTCCTATCTTGGACCTCCGGAACGCCAATCGCTTCCTCCGGAAGGAGAAGTTCAAGATGCTCACCCTAGCTCAGGTCTTGACTGCCCTCGACCCCGGAGACTGGTTGGTAGCGTTGGACTTGCAGGACGCCTATTTCCACATCCTCGTCCTGCCGGCCCACCGGCGTTACCTTCGGTTCACGGTAGGCCTCGAGCATTTTCAGTTCACCGTGCTCCCTTTGGCCTTACCAGTGCCCCTCGGGTGTTCACGAAAGTGATGGCGGTGGTCGCAGCTCATCTGCGCCGGGCAGGGGTTTCAGTCTTCCCTACCTCGACGACTGGCTGCTGAAGGCGGGCTCGCCCCAGGCAGTTGTCTCCCACCTCCAGACTACGGCCGAACTCCTGCACTCGCTGGGGTTCTCCATCAATGTGCCAAAGTCGCATCTGATTCCTTCTCCACAGCTCCTTTTCATCGGAGCAGTTCTGGACACGACGCAGTTTCGGGCCTATCCTCCCGAACGGCGAGTCCGGGATATTCAGGCTATGATTCCGATCTTTCAGCCCTTATCCTGGGTTTCGGTACGGATGACCCTGAGGCTGCTGGGCCTCATGGCCTCCTGCATCCTGCTGGTCACTCATGCCAGATGGCATATGCGGGCTCTGCAGTGGGACCTGAAGTTCCAGTGGGCGCAGCACCAGGGCGACCTGTCCGATCACGTCCAGATCTCGGAGGGGACTGCAAAACAGTTGCAGTGGTGGCTCTCGAACCGGCAATGGGTCATGGGCAGATCCCTCTCCCTTCCCCAGCCAGAGCACACAGTTGTGACGGACGCGTCCCTTCTGGGATGGGGCGGTCACATGGGAGAGGCGGAGATCAGAGGCCTCTGGTCTCCGGGCGGAGTCCCGGCTCCATATCAACCTTCTGGAGCTCCGGGCGATCCGACTTGCACTCAAGGCATTCCTTCCTCTGTCAAAGGGAAGGTAGTGCAGGTGTTCACAGACAACACCACTGCCATGTGGTACTGCAACAAACAAGGCGGGGTGGGGTCGTGGACCCTTTGTCAGGAGGCTCTGCGCCTCTGGACATGGCTGGAACACCAGGGCATGTTCCTGGTGGTTCAACACCTGGCAGGTTCCCTGAACGCCAGGGCGGACGAACCTGCAGCCGCAGGTGCATGATGGATCACGAATGGCGTCTTCACTGGAAGTGGCGCAAGGACTCTTTCTACAGTGGGGAGAGCCTTGGTTAGATCTATTCGCCACCGAAGAGAACGCGCAATGTCATCAGTTCTGCGCGTTGGAATTTCCAAGGCGGCACTCGCCGGCGACGCTTTCGTCACGAGTGGAGTTGCGGTCTATTGTACGCCTTTCCGCCTATACCACTTCTACCCAGAGTGTTGAAGAAGATTCGGCACGACCGGGCCCAAGTCATTCTTGTGGCTCCGGACTGGGCTCGAAGAGTTTGGTATCCCGAGCTACTCAATATGAGCGTAGATCCCCCGATCCGTCTGCCTCTTCGGGAGGATCTTCTGTCGCAGCAGCAGGGGACGGTCCTCCACCCGAACCTGTCCAGTCTACACCTGCTTGCGTGGAGATTGAGCGGCGGCAGTTGATTCCTTTCGACTTGCCTCCCGAAGTTTGTGATGTGATTCTGGCAGCCAGGCGTCCCTCCACTCAAGGTGGTATACGCCTGCAGGTGGAACAAATTTGTGGCATGGTGCACAGCAAAGGCTGTGGATCCCCTTTCTGCCCCTCTTTCTGAGGTCCTTCTGTTCCTTCTCTCTCTGGCCCAACAGGGTTCTGCCCTGGGTACCATCAAGGGTTATCTTTGTGCTATCTCGGCCTTCCTCAGGCTCCCTGATCAGCCCTCCCTTTTCAAGTCCCCTGTTGTTAACAGGTTCTTAAAAGGCATTACTCACCTCTTCCCTCCTGTTCCGTTTGTGATGCCTCAGTGGGACTTAAACTTGGTTCTTACCTTTTAATGTGCGCTCCCTTTGAGCTCTCTACATAACTGTCCTCTTCGTCTTCTGACTCTGAAGACAGCCTTTCTGGTGGCCATCACCTCCGCTCGGGCGGGTGAGTGAGCTCCAGGCTCTATCTTGCAAACCTCCCTTTCTGTCTGTTCATCCAGACAAGGTTGTTCTTCGGACGCGTCCGTCCTTCTTGCCAAAGGTGGTTACTGCTTTCCACATTGGGCAGACCATCACTTTGCCCACCTTCTTTCCGCCTCCGCATCCTTCCAGAGAGGAAGAGAGGCTCCACCGTCTGGACCCAAAACGTGCGCTCTCCTTCTATATTGACCGCACAAAACACTTCCGGGTGGATGACCAGCTCTTTATTGGCTACGTGGGCGCCAAAAAGGTCGGGCGGTGCACAAGAGGACCATCTCCCGCTGGGTTACCTTGTGCATCAAGACCTGCTATTCTTTGGCTAAAAAGGAGCCTCCTGTTGGGCTGCGTGCCCATTCCACCAGGGCAACGGCTGCTACCACGGCCTTGGGCCGCGGTGTTCCGCTGCCGGTTATCTGTCAGGCAGCTACGTGGGCCTCGCTGCACACGTTTACAAAGCATTACTGCCTTGACAGTCAGGTCCGGAGGGACGGCTTCTTTGGCCGTTCTGTCCTCCAGGACTTCCTTGTCTGATCTTTGTTCGCAGACCCACCACCGGGGTTGGTATTGCTGGGGTATCTATTCTAAGGTAAGGAATCTGTCACTAACGTGTCTCTTTCAGATGCACAAGTTACTAACTTGTGTAACGATATATCTGTAAGAGACAGTAGTTAGTGACAGATTCCTTACCGCCCACCCATCCTCCCCCGTTCTGCGAACTGATTTCTAGGGTTAAGGACATCCCTTTCAGGGCCCTAGTATTTTTCAGACACCTATGTCAGCTTCTTGCATGGCTCTGCGTTCCTGGCGCGGAAAGTCGTGTACAGAACTGACGCCAGCGCGCAGGGGCGGCGCCTAGTACTGCCCGCGACGTCATCCCGGCGATCACGACGCCGACGACGGACGCGGAGCCGCACGACGCCGCCTACCGACGCGCAAGGGTACTGCTACGCAAAAAACTTTCCGGATCCAGCCTGACGCCTGGGGATATTCTAAGGTAAGGAATCTGTCACTAACTACTGTCTCTTACAGATATATCGTTACACAAGTTAGTAACTTGTGCATTACAGGCGTATAATATGAAATTCCACAAGGAAAGTCTTTCGAATTGTTAAACACCAGATCTAGAGGGAGGCCTGTTCTGCTCTGGCAGCACCTATTTTCATCCGTCAATGGACAGAATGAGCCTGCTCCAAGGGTGGGTTACTTCTTGTAGGTACTTGCAAAGATTTCAGAGTTTTCAACTACTGAAGCACAGTGCTCGACTCCAGAGCCCATTGTGTAGGGATGTTGAATTGTATGTATGCGTCTATGCATTGGCATTTGTGTAGCAAGCTTGTTATCGGTGGAAAGTGGTACATCTGCGGGGTTCTTGGAATCGATTTGAGAATGTGTATATCAAGTTTAGTTTCACACCATAACCAGTTTACTGTCATACCGGATAACATTTTCTAAACCTCCTCACTGATATAAATCACTTTATCCTATTCAATTGGATATTAAATATTGTAATGTAATCCTATAACAAAATCTATTCCTTAAGTTTAGTTCTGCAGCTTCTCACTTTTTTCCTATTTTCCTGATAATACAGCATCTTACCGCTGTTTCTATTCATGTTAATTGTATGAAATAATGAAATTCATGTTAATTGTATGAAATAATCCTGTCACAACATTTATTTTATGGTTTAGTTAAATGATGTGTTTGTTGTTAAAGCCATGTTTGTCATAAATATAATATTGTTGGGTGATCCCCTCCTTTCCTTTCACTATTTTTTAAATGATAATCATTGCGTATCTCGAATAAGTTAAATTATTTTTGTTATTTCTTAGTTGATGATGTTGTTCATAGTTTCAATTTTGCTTTAAAAAATAAATGTCAAACTGAAAATAGTGGAGTTTTACACACACGCATGAGAAATTGGTACTACAGTTCACAAATGTACACTATTATTTGTTTATGCAGGCTGAAAGATTAGGTAGTACATAGGTAGTACATAACCACATCAAATGTTTTATTATTGGCACATTCCACTGCTGGTATTACTTTGATGTATGTATTCAGACTTTGTGAGAAACTACTATTAAAGTTTATGAAATAACCATTACCACCCCCTGCTGCAACAGAAGTTAAACACGGCAGTTTTGCCCTCTCACACACTCTGGTAGATTTAGCCTTCTGTCCTCATTCTATGTGATCAGAATGGTACAACCCCTGATGATAAATGCTTGGTAACTGCATATACGTGATGGGGGACATATTTCATGGCACCCCTAGCAGAAGATGATGTGAATCTGGGAATTATTTGTGGAAAGTTGGGCTTAATGGTAATGCCAACATGGAACACGAGGGGGTGTTAACCATTGTTTTGACGTTGTACTGGTGATGAAGGGACATGTCCTGGCTCCGGATTGGATAGTGTCTGTTTCAGTGCCATAGTCTCGTGCAGCCAAGGTTATCTTACTGCGTTTAAAGAGACCCACACACAGGAGAAGCTGGAACAGTCTCACAGGAGAACTGAAAGTTTTTTTCTGGAGGATTCTGATGCACACAGTGCGCTCTAAATGATGAGTTCGCCATCGGTGCAAAAAGCCATGCAAGAGTTGATTAAATAGGGGTTACAACGTGATCGCCGATGTATTTATACTCTATGAGCAATATGACATAAGCCAGATGGGAGGCGAAGAAGGTGACTGTTATTATTTAATTCTTGTATTTTTACAAGTTTTAATTTGTTAGGTAAAAAAAGTATGGGCTGGAATAATTTGGTGTGAGAGTTGCGAATTCTGTCAATGTATTGTTAGATCAATAATTAAAATGTAGCCAACGTTTCCATTTCTTTTCAGATTACAGGTACAAAAAGGATGAACTCTTCAAAAGACTTAAAGTTACAACCTTTGCCCAGCTGGTAGGTCTTAACTAATGTGCCTTTTGTACAAAATGTTTCATTGTTGCATATGTAATCACCAGGGGTTAACGTTGTGTTGCACCCGTTCTGGTCAAGAGGAAGATCTGCAGCCTTTGTCCACTTGCCATTGGGAAATATACTTTATTTATGCTCAGTTTCCCCACAGTCCTTATAAGCCAATAGTGTCATAGCAGAGATGGAATGCAGGCCTGCTCAGTCTGCCTGATTGCTTTTATGTCTGTTCCAAGTCTTTTTGAATTAATTGACTGTTTTTGACTGAAGTTTGTTTCATGCATTCAGTTGCCGTTTCATGATAAAATGTTATTCCTTAGACTCCACTCTTCCCCGGCCTTTTAATCCTCTCTACTTTAGGTTTTACGCTTCTGGAGGACAATGCAGCACATCTTGAAGCTTGTTCCTTTTAGTTATTAGGTTCTTAATCACAGCACTTACAGAAACAAGTTCCAGCACCACTCCTCATAGGGCGTGTGGTATACAAAGTGTTCCATTTCAGCCATCCACCTCTGAACTGTCCCTCATCTATCTTTACCCTACTGAAGATAGGGTTTTCAGACATGAGCACAGCACTCCTTGCTGATGAGCCCTCCAGAAATTGAAGCAGTGCTTCAGTTGAGGACTCGCTAACAATATGTGCGTGGTAACGTTCTTACCTTTTCTGCTAGTTATATCTCTAGTGAGTTTCCACACCTTTTTTGCTCTCCTCGTGGCCTTGTCAAATTGTTTAACACCTTTAAGTTCACCGAAAATGATAAGTTCAAAAATCCTGTGATTCCTCTCTACAATTTTGTGACTGTTAGAAATTGGGTTTCTGGTTGGCAGAGCATGCACCCTGTTTAAGCAGGAACCACAATCCTAGTCAGGGTAAGTCAGATGCACACTTTAAATGAACCTGTGCTCACCCTCTGGTAGCTTGGCACAGACTATTCAGGCTTAATTTAAGAGGCAATGGGCTAAGTATTTGTGCCACTTAGAAGCAAATTGCGCTTTAAGGTCACGCTGGACCGGGACAAAGTCATGAGTTCAGGCCACCCACGATGGAGCACAGGCCGGCTACAGGACTCACGCAGGGCCCTCTGAGCAAAAGAACCTTAATCCTTGATCACATACACGAGATGCAGAATACGTCGAATGATGCATCAGTGTCAGTCCCGCAGTTGAAGAGGTGCGTTGATTTTCTCCATGCGTTGATGGAAAGGCACCTGTTTACAAGACGAGCGCCGGTTCTGCAATGCATTGATGCCGATGCACCGGGTTTCTCCATGCTTGTTGAAGGGATGCGTTGATTGACCGTCAGTGGTGGTGATACAGTGGTTTCTGTGCTGTGTCTGTAGCCGATGTGCTGGGTTTCTTCACGCTTGTCAAAGGGATGCGTTGATTGTCTTTCAGTGGTGGTGGTGGCGGCGATGCAGTGGTCAATGCAGTGGTTCCAATGGCACTGCTCGGGTCTCAAGTGGATGCGCTGATTCCGCTCCCGCTTCAACAGCGATGCGTTGATTCTGCTTGTCGCAGCGGAGGATGCGTCAGTTTTACTGGCGCAAACACCTGGAGTCACTTCCAATGATCCAGGAACAGGATTAAAGACTTTGATGTCCCTGAGTCTTTGAAGACCAGGAGGCTGGTCAGCTAGCCTTTGGAGACACTCTGGGACAGTCAGAGGGTGGAAGCAGGCAGCAGAGAGCACAGCAAGGCAGCAGTCTTCCAGACCAGCAGTCCAGCAAGCAGCAATCCTCAGCACAGAAGTCCTTCTTCTTGTCATAAGTGGTTTCAAGTCCAGAAGTATACCAAGTTGGTAGGGTCAGCGGTCCAGTACCTATACCCAGTTGTGCCTTTGAAGTGGGTCTGACTTCAAAGAAGGGTCTTTGAAGTGCACACAGGTCCCTTCATACTGCCTTGGCTCCATACTCACTACAGTGGGGTATGCAGGTCTTTGTATGTGGTTAGAGCATAGCCTATTAAGGTGTGAGTGTGAGGCTTTGCCCAGCCCAGCCCCTCCCCTGCTTCCTCCCAGGAAGACATATGAAGTCACAACCAGCCCTTCCTTTGTGTGGGACTGTCTAGGGGGACTACACAAAGTGAACTGACACCCAGCACAGCCAGTGATCAGAGACAGGCAGCAGACACCAAAGAACTAGGACCAGGAAAATGTCCAACCTTCTAAAAGTGGCATTTTCAGAAGGGTAAGCACAATTCCACTTTTACCTTTTTAAAGAGGATTTTTCATTACCATTTCAGAGGTACTAAACATGACATCATTAACTTCTCTTAATTGGAAATTACATCTTATTAAGTGTAACAATGAATTCCCAATTTTCACCTATGAGAGGGGTAGGCCTCTCAGTAGTGAAAAATGAGTTTGGGAGTTTTTCACTGCCAGGACATGCAATACTTAAAAGTACATGTCCTTCCTTTTAGTTTCATAGCACCATGCCCTATGGGCTACCTAGGGCCTACCTTAGGGGTGGCCTATATGTAATGCATGGGGACTTTAAGGTCTTGCAAGGGGTTTTAAATGCCAAGTCGAAGTGGTGGTGTAGACTGCACACACAGGCTCTGCAGTGGCAGGCCTGAGACATATTTAAAGTGCTACTTGCGTGGGTGGCACAATCAGTGCTGCAGGCCCACTAGTAACATTTAATTTTCAGGCCCTGGGCACATGTAGTGAGTGCACTGTACTAGGGACTTACAGGTAAACTAAAAGTGCCAATTGTGAATACATCAATAACGCCATGTTTTACGGGAGAAGCACATGCACTTTAGCACTGTTTGGCAGTGGAAAAGTGCTCAGAGTCCAAAGGCCAACAAAAAGAATCAGCAAAAAGAGGAGGTAAGCAGGCAAAACGTCTGAGGTAGGACCACCCTAAGGATGCCAGATCTAACAGTGACCTTCAAGGCATCATCTCTCTTTCTGTGATGCTTCTAATTATTTTTGTGTCTCTAGTACGTACATTTGCTGTTGAGATCATAAAACCATTTGAGAGTCTAGAGTGTGCTTCCACCACCTTCTTTCAATCACACTTCTGTTTTTTTTCTTAAATCGCATCCGGTGTATCAACTTATTTAAAAATCTTTGTTTCATTTGCAACAAAACATTCCTCCGCTATTGGCACCTGTATATCACTTACCAATACATAAAAGAACTGTGGACAGAACACTGTTCCTTGTTTGCCATCACACACGTCACTTTCTTACCTCAGAATGTGGTTCATTGACCAGCAATCTCCGAACCGTCACTTGGGCAGATTATTCAACAAACCGGTCTACCAAACGAATTCTGTTCAATTTGTTTACAATTGGTCTGTGTATTGAGCTTTAAGTAGATAATACCCTTTCTGCTACCTTGATAATTTTCCTGCGTAACCCAGTCAAAAAACGTAATTGAATGTTTCTGCTATTACTCTCTGCTTGCAGAAACATGCTATGATGAATCTTTTAACCAATACATTATGGCGTTGCTGCTGAAAGTGCTTGCTATGTGAATATCGCATTCTGCTTCTTTTGTTCTGTTGCCTGCACTGAACACCAGTAGCCTTATTACATAAAGTGCCCCGGGGGCGCAACGGGCAATTGCGCCCTCTTTGCGCACCCTGGGGCACTTTGGTATTACAGAAGGGGCTGCAGGCGCTTGTGCGGCCCCTTCTGTAATACCAATAGCACTGGCGCCCATAAAGCGCCAGTGCTATCTTCAAGGGGGCGTTCCCTTATTTGCATGGGGGTGTGCCCCACACAAATGAGGGAATCCCTTTGCCTCTGCGCCCATGCCGTATTACCAACGTGGGCGAAGAGGCAAAGAAGCCCTCAGGAGGCACACCAAGAACAGCTCTCTGCAGGGAGTAAAGGGGGTCCTGTGGACCCCCACAGACATCCCCTTGCAGGCGAGTGCAGTCACTGACTGCATCTGCCTGCAAGGGGATCTCTATTCCCCTTTAAAAGTGCAGGCGGGTTGCCGCCTGCACAGTGAAACACGGAGCAGCTGTAAAGCAGTCGCTCCATATTTCATGTGAACGCGCTACACCCAGGGCAGCACGAGTTTGCGGCTGCCCTGGGGGCAGCGCATTTCCCGTAATGCAGCGCATTTTCTTTCAATGCGCCTGGCGCACCTTTTTAAAGGTGCTCCCGACGCAATGAAGGAAAATGCGCCGCATGTGTAATGCGGCCCCAGATGTAAGAATTATCTTTACTCAAGTAATTATTTTTGACTCATTTAAGAATGAGTTGACTCACAAACTGCACTTTCTAGAAGGGGGAGATGGGGAGCATGATTGAGCACAATGAACTAGTGGTATCTTTACCAGGGCATCACACACTGGCCCCAGCATCCAGTATGGGCTTATAATAAGGGTGACCATTTTGAGTTTGCGAGATGGTGCCGCAAGTAATCACAACTTTTAAGGGCAAGGAAGCCTCTGGAAGTCTTGTGCTGCACACCCAAGGTAGGGGCTCACAGGAATACAGTCATCTTTAATTAGGTGGGCGCAGAACAATACACATCGCAGTTTCACAAAGTGACGGCACCCCTGTAAACCTGTTAAGATGCAGGCTTGGAGAGGAGTAAATTCAAAGAGAAAAAAAGACAGTGATGGGCATAACCGTTTAAGACAGCTAACAGACACACCATAACTGCATTATTAGACTGCTTTATAGTTTTGCAAAAGATAGCAAACAGTGCAAAGAACCCTCCGGGGACCCCGTTTCCAATCATAAAGAAAGCATCAAAGAAGTGGCAGGAGTTCTTATTCGTTCAGGCTCTCACCACCAAGTGAGGCAGAAGATCTCTCAGGAGATAGGCCTCCCTACTCCTACCTTCCATCTCAAAAGAGCACTGTTAAGGATTCAGAGGTGTCTAGGATATGAGCACTTCTCAAAAGAGTTGACCCTGATATAGATTAAATGTAAGACTCAAAGCCCACCTAAACATAGGTAATGTAACATGAGTGGCCTCCACTGTCTTTATTCACATAGATGACCTAAGGATTTGATAGCAGCTAACAAAGTAATCCACATAGGAATTAATTGTGCCACTGAAGAAACAATTCTGGTCTTCCTAGCAAAATTAAGTCACATAATATCAAGATCTTTATTTTGGGACTTGAGTAATGCTCAAATTTTGCTAAATTCTAACTTGAAGAAAGGTAGACTAATTGTCAGGGATTGGAAGAGAGTTGTGGTACAGAAAGATGTGTCTGAGGCGCTTTCTTCACTGTTCAACAAGTGAGTAGTAGCCATTTTCTAATGTGGTGTTCCTAAACGGCTTTAAATATGTTATCCTTCAACACAAGGACTTGGATCTTCTCTGAAAATATAAGGACTATATTTTGTTCTATTTAGTATTGATAGATAAAAAGGCTTGTGTATTTTCTAATAGGCTCTGCAAGTTGCCTGTGTATCAGATGAACTCCTGCATATGAACAGTGAGGAGCTCCAAAGGATGGAAGGTACGGAGGTGCTCACTGCCAGCTTTTATCTCCTGAAATTTTGCACTGCTCTATTAACCGCATAACTATGAAGGTCGAAGTACATACTAGTTGCTGTGCCTGCTGACACCTATCAAACTGACACTACTCTACTTAACTGTGTAATAGGGCTGTAGTTCTACAGGGAGAGATCAGACTGTATTGCAAAACCCTTTTCACTCTGAGATTCATGTTTCTGTGACGCTCACATTGTACTACTGATCCTTGTCTTTGCAGTGTCACACTGTTCTAACCAATGCCAAGAAGGCCACATTGCACTACCAGCCAGTCTAGCATCAAAATCACATTGTAGGTCGCTTAGAGGGTACATCAGGGGGATATTTGTGCTGGGCCACAAGTTCAGAAAGGGCTTCAGGTTTAGAAACATTGTAATTTATTAGCATTTTATTAAGCTGAAATTATCGCGAGGGGCCTTAAAAGTGTCCTCAGTGTCTATGGGCCACTGAGAGAGATGGGTTGCACTGAAATAGCAGCTATTTCAACTGGAAGGTCATCTGCACAACTGCCCCATGGTATTGTGGAGGTGGCAAGGCATGACTAATTTATGTCACAAAGAATGTCTACTAACTTATTCATTGGTATCTTCTGGACAACACACAGTGTTGTGGGGTGAGATTTCTTATTGGAAGTTAGTGCAAGGACTTCGAGGCATCAATATGATCAGAATGACTTAATACTAGGGTGGCACATGCTGCATAGTTCTGCAGTCTCTGTAATTTGAAAAATCTACTGCAATAGATCATGTTGTGTTAGTTAAGTCATGGTTGAGCAAACACAAGGACCAGTGAAATCTGATGGTGTGGTTTCAATGGTAGGGATCCCCAGAGATCAGTCATCACCTAAGCTAGGGCTCATCTTCACCCCCCTCCCGCCCCAAACCCTTTAAAAATAAATAAAGGGCAAGTCAACAAGAGGCACAGGAATGCTGCCTGATGATAGATGGAAATTTGGTCTTATTCTGATAACCTTATTTATACCTACAGTTTGCTGCCTGGTGATGTTGCTACTATTTTTGTTTCAGAGATTCTGAGTTCTGTACTCTACTCAGGATTTTTCAGCCTTGTAATATTTGCTTCACATGTGTTACAGCATATGTTATGGTGTGTTGTAATACTAGCAGCAGTTGCTTATCAAGCCTTTACAATTTGTATGTCCATGTAATGTTTTTGAGGACTGGAAACCTATTCCACATGGGATTTCTTGTTAGCTGAGCCATGGCTTTCTTGACTTAATGTGTTTGTCAATGAAGAAAAATATATGATTGTTAAATATATTGTTTAGAGATGGTGATATGTGTGCATAGATGCACATGTTGCAGGACTTTGCTGCTTGATTTGAGGTTCAGTGGTGCTCTGTGGTGCTAAGTGTAATGAATCCGGCAGAGAGCTGCTTTTTAATGCGTGGGTATTCCCACCTTAGGTAATGATGTGGACTGAGAAGTATTAACCCGTTTCCTTACGAGCAATCTTTGCTTTTCCAAGCCCTACTCTTCTCATTAGTCATCCCATTTCTTCCTCCCATCCTTGGGCTGTGGCATTACCCTACTGAGCCCTGAAATTACTTTTTCAGTTGAGTCTGTGTTATAAACTTTGTTGGTGGCAGTTCTTACCACAGGTTATGACAGGTTATGAGTCTGATCTTATTGATGCAAAAGGGCAGGAGATGTTGGAGTCCTAAGTTCTTGTGTGTCATTACACAGCACTGCAGTTGTCTCAAAAAGCCTGAGTAGGAAGTGTGTTGTATTGTGTGCATGTTAATGCACCAGTAAGATAAGTATTGTATCCGCATTGAAATTCACGATCTCTGCAAATCCCTCTTGTCCCTTCTCTAGACAGTAATTCCGTCGTGTCTGACAGAGATCCAGAACTTTTCTCAGTCCGGACTAATGGCAAGGGGAGTCCTGCGGAAGCTCCCTCCAGTCCGATTCAGTTCATTGACAACGGCTTGGGTGCTGGCGAGTCCATCAACACATCAAGATCAACCCTTCAGAGGTAAACCACCAAGCAAGTGTTCTCATGCAAATCGTATGAAATGTCTGTGTTCAGTACCTCCATTCATGCATTGTTTTTACATTGTTTTTCTGCATAATTCATGAGCATTATTCTGTAAGGATTGTAATGTTTTCTACAAAACGTATAGTCTTCTAGATGATGTTAAGACCTTATGACTTCCAGAAAATAGGCATGCTGTTAAGGAATTAGACACATTGATTTGTTTTACAGCGTTGTTCTGTGGTGTTCTCCTCACTAGTAAAGCTAATCAGAATGTGTAGATGGGTTACAGAAAGAGTAGTCTGTCTTTGAGATTTAGTGTTTTCAGGTAAATCATGAGATCTGATAGAGGTATCTAACCGCAGGTTCCTTATCTTAGAATTATCCCCAGGCGCCAGACTGGTTCCGGACATTTTTCTACAGCAGTACCTCTGTGCGTTGGTAGAGGGCATCGAGCGACTCCGTAGCGATGTCGTCCTCCGGATGAGACGTCGATGGAGTCCATATAAGCCCTCCCCAGATGCACTGACATCAGTTTTTTATTTTCCGCGCCTACAACGCGTATTCTGATCAGCGATTCCTAAGGCCATTTTATTTGCCTACCTCGACGATTTCATCAAATGAAACAGTGTGCCTTTCATATGTCCTCGGGGTTCAAACCTTGTGGGTCCTCTCTGGCGACAAATGTTTGCCACAGACCCTCCCTCTATTTGCATGTGGTGCCTAGGTGAGCACCATGACTCAGAGGAATTGTGACTCATGTCAACGACTTCGACCGAAGGCGATGAAGGAACGTCGTATGTAACTTCTAGTGGCGCGGTTCTCGCAGTCTTCCAAGACGTCCCATCAGTCTTGGTCCCCTTCGTGCTCCAAGGACCGATGGCAGGTCCGATCCAGGAGCCGTTTCTGTGGGCGTCACTCTCCTTCGACGTCTAAAGGTAAGTCTCTACGCAGGCGGTCGAAGTCACAGCGTCAACCGACTTCGCTGCATGAGGCCTGCCACCGTTCTTCGGCTGACGACTCGGAGCATTAGTCTACCCCGCACCTTCCAGCCTACCCTGGAGCATGTAGTATAATTAACAATGGTCTCAAACTTATTTCGAGAGCACCAAGTCAGAGATTTTCAGAATTTAAATACAATTTGTTGCTTGAAACAATCAGCACACGGTAATTAATACAAAACAAAACATCATTTTTAAATATGCACCTGGAAAAAGAAAAAGAATAGACACCCACTGTTTTTTAGGAAACTTTGTATTTTATATTCTTCAGAAATACCAAGGAGGTAAACACATTACCAAATATATATCAATTGAAAATGTTGCTCAGAGAAAGGGTGCAAAGGAGTAGTGCACCTGTGTGCAGTAAATGGGAAGAGAAGAGACTTTAAAGTGAAAGTAATTAAACGGAAATGGTTTCAACAATTTTTAATCCACACTGGTTAATAGTAGAACATGCACCAGTGTGTTGTGGCCTGTCCACAGTACATCTTTCTGACATTGTTTTTGTACATTATTTAGTAGGTGCAGAGAGACATCATCTGTAGGTTGGACGGGGAGGTAGGATGAGGTACAGGCCCAGGTTTGGGGATATGTGTCGACGTTTCGACCCAACTTAATTGCGTTGAGGGCAACTTTAAACCTCCGCTTCCAGGTCTTCTTCAGGACAAGGGAAAGTGTGGGAGGCAACCTATATCCGGGGTCTATTATTGGCAACCCGATCGCAGCTCCCGGGGATGGGTAGTCTGCATAATGCGGTGTAAAACACTTAACAAGGCATTCAATCCGCTGAAATAAGCGGTATCCAAAACCCAAATCCAATCCAAATCAGACACATCCGTGGTGTTGGATGTATGGCAAAATAAATGCGAAGACAATCAACATTGCTTCAAAAGGGGAAGAAATCACCCTGTTCAATCTTCAAAGTGCGGCATCGTCACCCTGGAGACGAACGCTCCACACCCGTCTCAGTCTGGAGCCTGGGCGACTATGACCCAGATGAGAGAATATTACAATTCTCTCCATAACTTCTTTGGGTCTTCACCTTCCCTTGGAGCGCCCTTTGGCCACAAGGAGGTGCATGAAGCCGTGACTGTGTCCACGCCGGCAGGTTCACCCTCGGTGTCAGTCCAGTTGCCGGATTTTAAATCTGTTTCGACCTCGGTGCACAGCCCTTCAGGGTTACCACCTTCGGAATCTGGGAGTGGTCCACCGACTTCGATAATAGCGTCAAGGTCTGGCCTTCTGACATCGATGACTGCGCCGTCAGTGCCGCTCGACGCTCCACCTTCTTTCCACTCTGACGCCGAGATATCGCCTCCTTGGCGCCGGTCGGATTCGGTGTTGATGAAGCCATCTGTTTATGAAGTCCTCCTTCCTGGCTTATATGTTGGAGGGACATGAGAATGGAGTTAATGGCGAGGGTTTGGAGTTTTTCCATCCCATTTCTTAACCTCCTATAGAGTCCAGCTGGTTGATTGACTTAGGAGAAGCTAGTGGCTTGGAGACTTCCCCAGCCTTTTGCCTCCTTTCACCTCCTGGTTTGGCTACAGAGGCGAGCTCCTCTTTAGTGGATATGCTCAGGCGAGTTTCTGCCGTTTTGGGGGTGATATTTCCCTCCATGAAAATGACGATGGACCCGTTAATTGACGCTCTGTATCAAGACCAATCAGGGGTAGAGCCGGTGCTTCCTTATAGTGAGGATTTTTTTGAAGTTTTTTTGGGGGATTGGGCTAAGCCCGAAACAGGGACTCCTGTGGATCATTCTGTTTTCTCACAGGCAACGGCCAGCCCCTGGAGATCCAACATGTCTCCTTAGGCATTCAACTCATCATAGTTTTGTTGTTCAGGCTGCCCTGGCCCTCAGAAAGAGGCCAGAAAATTAGATCTCTCTGGCAGGCATATTTTCGCCTCCACCAGTTTGGCACTAAAATCTCTCAATACTTCTTGTGTTCTTGGACGCTTCTCCCATGCATTATGGAACTAGATTGAGTGCCTGCTGCCCTACCTTCTAGAATAGACCTGGAACACTATTGTCCCGCTGGTACAGGATGGGCAACAAGCGGCTAAGTTGATTATTCGCTGTGATATGGACACTACTAACTGTGTAGGTCAGGCTATTGCCTCTTCATTAGCACTACATCGGCGTGCATGGTTGGGCGCCTCAAGTTTTCAGAGGCTGTTCAGGCCACCTTGATTGATATACTTTTTGATGGCGCCTGTCTATTTGATGCGCATGCTTTGCAGAGCTTCAAAGAAAGTTGGGGTGGAGCAGATTCTAAGCTATGACTGCATCCATTGTACTCTTGTGGTAGGTTTGTTCAAGGAAAGCTCCCTTTTTTATTGAATTGTGAGCCATTCACAGGCAGTGCATTCGGCTTTTCCTTTCAAACTTTCCTTTTCAGGGTGATACCCGGTGAGGTATTCCTGCTTGCTGCAAGTACTTCTATTCTTTTTATTCTGTCAGTGACAGGTTGAGTTTCCAGTTATTCTGGGGCGTGTGTTATTTTGTAACATGATGAACACCTTTTCTTATGCGTTTCTTGCCAGTGTTTCTACCTGAGTACTTATTCTATTGTGGGTACTTTGTTTGCGTTGTGCGGATGCACTTTTACCTTGTAGCCTGTTCTCCGGGGACCCTCCTCGGTATGCCTTGTTGACATTTTAAGATCTACTTCTGTTGTTTAATATCCCTTATAGAGACTTCAGTTTACCTGTGTTTATCATGAAGTGTTTGTGATTTCTGCAGCAAACCAGTGCAATATTAACCCCTCCTCCCCTGCAGACATCATGAATATCTATTATAGTCATGGAGCCTGTTTTCCCTTATTGCTATCTTTCTTTCTATTTAGGTAGTAAGGGGGGGAGGGGGGTGTCAGGATCTTCGACCTGGGTAGAAATTTTGCTTGGGCCAAAGACCTTTTCTAGTGCATTAGCAGTTCTTGCTGTTCGTTTTTTTTTTACTATGCATTGGAAGGAAGGTTTCCTGTCACTGCTATCTCAAGTTCTTTCTTAAGCTATGACTCAGTGGGGCTTGGTTATCAAGGCCCACCTAAGGCAAGGTCCAGATCTCACCACTGCTGGGAGGTGACTTTGGTCCTGTGCCACTGTCCTTTCTATTTTTTCTCTGTTTCATCCCTGATAGAATATTATTTCTTGTCCTATCTGGAATACTTTATTTCCCTTTCTTCCTAGAGGCATTGTTTATTTGCCAATTTTGGCATTTTACCATTTGGTTGTTCTTCAGATGTCGCCATCTAACGCTTCACTTTTGTCAGTGTTGTGGCCAAAATTTTCATGTAAGCGTTTCCTTGTAGAACATGTGTCCCTTGGATGGTATAGTTCTATCTTTTAGAGCATTGGTTTCTGAGGTGGCCCTTACTATCCTATTTCAGAAGGATTTTTCCCTCATAGGATGTGATGAGGATTCTATCCCTCAAAGGTCCATTATACCATTACTAATTTTTGTGTGAATTACATCTGCTTGGAGAAATTTTGTCTTCTTTTCTCCCTCTCTTCCTTTGTAGGGTGGGGGTCTGTTTTCCCTATTTTAGTTGTGATTACATTGTGTCTCCGGTGAGAAATGTATTACTGACCTCAATCCTTATCGTGCTTGAATGCACTGCCATTCATTGTTTTTGGTATCTGAAAGAGACACGTTAGTGACAGATTCCTTACCATAGAATATCCCCAGGCGTCAGACTGGATCCGGAAAGTTTTTTGCGTAGCAGTACCCTTGCGCGTCGGTAGGCGGCGTCGTGCGGCTCCGCGTCCTTCGTCGGCGTCGTGATCGCCGGGATGACGTCGCGGGCAGTACTTAGACGCCGCCCCTGCGCGCTGACGTCAGTTCTTCTTTTTCCGCGCCAGTAAGCGCAGATGCGGGAAGAGCAGTGCCCTAGTCAATTTTTGACTAACTTTTTTGTGTGAATTTTTTCACTGTTTCTTCATCGAGTCTTCAAGACTCCTAGGTGTCGTAGGGATGCCCGGCTTCAAGCCATGCGGAGCCTGTGGTCGCATGATGTCGATCACAGACCCGCATCTGGAGTGTCTCTTCTGTCTCGGCCGAGACCACGACACGAAGTCGTGCCCTGACTGCCGGAAACTTCACCCGAAGGCTTTGCGAGAGCGGTCTCGAAAGCTACTCGAGGTCCGGCAGTCGGCTCCGCGCCGCACCAAGCTCCCGGTCCCGGGAGAGGTCTAGGGGCCGGTCGCCGGAGTCCCCGCCGGTCGCCGGAGTCCAAGTCTTCGCGCTCCTCGGGTAAGTCGAAGCACAAAAGTCTAAGAAGCGTCATCGCTCTAAGACTTCGCCTCGCCGGTCTCACGACTCGGCTGAGGCCCCAGTCGGCACCGTCCGCCTCGCGGCCCCGGACATGCCTATGGAGCCGCCCCGCATTACCCGTCCTTTCCGGGTTCGGGGTCAACTCCGGCCGAAATACAGGAATTCCTGTCGGCCATGGCCCGCCTCTTCGGGCCTCCAGGTCCCTCCGGTGCGCCTTCGGCCCCGCGGGCCCTGATGGGGTTGCTCGGGCGTCGCCGTCGGCTCCGGTCCCGGCGCCGCCTGTCCCACCAGCCTTCATCCCGGCCTCGGCTCCGGCCCCGGTGGTACCGCAACCCCCATCGACGCCGGTTGACCTAACCACGCCTCCGCCGACGCCGATGTTCCCGGTGCCGTTCCTGACGCCGTCCGGGGCTCCGGACGGCGTCGGTCCCCGGCTCTCTCCGGCTCCGGACATGGAGCCGGACCGACGTCGCTCGACTCCGGCGCCGATGAGACCTTGGGTCCCAAATGTCCCCCCTCCTCCATATTTTGAACAAGAGGAGGACCAGGAGAGCTGGGAGAGGTCTGAGGACCCTCTCACACAACAGTGTGAGTATGATCCGGACTGGGCTGAGGAACTTGGGGATGCCAGTGGTCTAGACACCTCCCCTGACACTGGCATGCTGTCTCCTCCTGTGGCTACGGAGGAGGGAGCTAATTTTGCAACGGTGTTGCGTAGAGCAGCTGGAGCCTTACATCTCCAGTTGCCTACTGTGGCTGTCAGGACAAATCTCCTGACGGAAGTGCTTCAGCCGGCGGCTTCCTCCTCGGAGACCGTGCTGCCGTTTAATGATGCACTCACTGACGTTCTTTTGGGTGCCTGGTCCAAGCCCACCACAGGGGCTCCTGTGGATAGGAACGTGGCCTGACGCCATCGCCCTGCTCCGGGCGACCCCTTGTTTCTCTCCCAACATCCCACCCCCGAGAGCTTGGTTGTCCAAGCCTCCGCCTCCCAAACCGCCTTCCCTACCGCCCCTCCGGATAGGGAATCCAAACGCCTGGACCAATTTGGGAAGAAGGCTTTTTCTTCCTCCAGTGCTGGCTTGCGGTCCGTCAACACCGCTTGCCTTTTGGGCCGATATACCCACTCCTTGTGGGATTCGGTGGCGGCTGTTTTGCCGCAGTGTTCTGAGGAGGTCCAGACACTGCTTACCCGCGCCATTGCGGAAGGGCGAGATGCGGCTAAATACACCATACGTTGTGGCCTCGATACCGCCGACTCGCTGGGCAGATCGCTTGCAACGACGGTGGCGCTACGTCGCCACGCCTGGCTGAGAACCACTGGTTTCTCGGGTGATGTCCAGAATACCCTCATGGACATGCCCTTTGATGGAGTCGGTCTTTTGGTTCAAAGGCAGACCATGCGCTGGAGCGTTTTAAGGACTCACGGGCTACTGCCAAGTCCCTGGGCCTTTCTGTTGTACGCCCTCCGCTAACCTCTGCTTTTCGCCCCTTTCGTGGCCACGGAAGGGGCGCCCAGTCACGTCAGCTGCCCAGCCACCGGCCCGCGCAGCAAGCGTCTTCGCGTGGCCGAGGACGTGGATACCGCCGTGGCGGTTCGGGCAACCAGCGTGCGGGTCAGGTCACCACCTCCAACCCGTCCACGGCCTCCAAGCCCTCCTAGTCCCTCCTTTCAGATGCACAGCATGCCAGTAGGGGGCAGGGTCCGCCATCACCTTCACCACTGGCGTCCCATCACCTCGGACAGGTGGGTCTTGGACATTGTCCGAAGGGGCTACTCCCTCCCCTTCGAGACCACCCCCCCAGCCATGCCACCTCAATTCCACCGCATGTCAGGGGATCACTTGGTGCTTCTGCAGAAGGAAGTCACGGCCCTCTTGGCCAAGAGGGCCATCGAGCATGTTCCGACCCCAGAAGTAGGACGTGGTTGCTACTCCCACTACTTTCTGGTGCCCAAAAGGACAAGGAGGACATGCGTCCTATCTTGGACCTCCGGAACGTCAATCGCTTCCTCCGGAAGGAGAAGTTCAAGATGCTCACCCTAGCTCAGGTCTTGACTGCCCTCGACCCTGGAGACTGGTTGGTAGCGTTGGACTTGCAGGACGCTTATTTCCACATCCTCGTCCTGCCGGCCCACCGGCGTTACCTACGGTTCACGGTAGGCCTCGAGCATTTTCAGTTCACCGTGCTCCCTTTGGCCTTACAAGTGCCCCTCGGGTGTTCACGAAAGTGATGGCGGTGGTCGCAGCTCATCTGCGCCGGGCAGGGGTTTCAGTCTTCCCCTACCTCGACGACTGGCTGCTGAAGGCGGGCTCGGCCCAGGCAGTCGTCTCCCACCTCCAGGCTACGGCCGAACTCCTGCACTCGCTGGGGTTCTCCATCAATGTGCCGAAGTCGCATCTGATTCCTTCTCCACGGCTCCTTTTCATCGGAGCAGTTCTGGACACAACGCAGTTTCGGGCCTATCCTCCCGAACGGCGAGTCCGGGATATTCAGGCTATGATTCCAATCTTTCAGCCTTTATCCTGGGTTTCGGTACGGATGACCCTGAGGCTGCTGGGCCTCATGGCCTCCTGCATCCTGCTGGTCAATCATGCCAGATGGCATATGCGGGCTCTGCAGTGGGACCTGAAGTTCCAGTGGGCGCAGCACCAGGGCAACCTGTCCGATCACGTCCAGATCTCGGAGGGGACTGCAAAACAGTTGCAGTGGTGGCTCTCGAACCGGCAATGGGTCATGGGCAGATCCCTCTCCCTTCCCCAGCCAGAGCACACAGTTGTGACGGACGCGTCCCTTCTGGGATGGGGCGGTCACATGGGGAGAGGCGGAGATCAGAGGCCTCTGGTCTCCGGCGGAGTCCCGGCTCCATATCAACCTTCTGGAGCTTCGGGCGATCCGACTTTCACTCAAGGCATTCCTTCCCTCTGTCAAAGGGGAAGGTAGTGCAGGTGTTCACAGACAACACCACCGCCATGTGGTACTGCAACAAACAAGGAGGGGTGGGGTCGTGGACCCTCTGTCAGGAGGCTCTGCGCCTCTGGACATGGCTGGGACATCAGGGCATGTTCCTGATGGTTCAACACCTGGCAGGTTCCCTGAACGCCAGGGCGGACGAACTCAGCCGCAGGTGCATGATGGATCACGAATGGCGTCTTCACTCGGAAGTGGCGCAAGGTCTCTTTCTGCACTGGGGAGAGCCTTGGTTAGATCTATTCGCCACCGAAGAGAACGCGCAATGTCATCAGTTCTGCGCGTTGGAATTTCCAAGGCGGCACTCGCTCGGCGACGCTTTTCGTCGCGAGTGGAGTTGCGGTCTGTTGTACGCCTTTCCGCCTATACCACTTCTACCCAGAGTGTTGAAGAAGATTCGGCACGACCGGGCCCAAGTCATTCTTGTGGCTCCGGACTGGGCTCGAAGAGTTTGGTATCCCGAGCTACTCAGTATGAGCGTAGATCCCCCGATCCGTCTGCCTCTTCGGGAGGATCTTCTGTCGCAGCAGCAGGGGACGGTCCTCCACCCAAACCTGTCCAGCCTCCACCTGCTTGCGTGGAGATTGAGCGGCGGCAGTTGATTCCTTTCGACTTGCCTCCCGAAGTTTGTGATGTGATTCTGGCAGCCAGGCGTCCCTCCACTAAGGTGGTATACGCCTGCAGGTGGAACAAGTTTGTGGCATGGTGCACAGCAAAGGCTGTGAATCCCCTTTCTGCCCCTCTTTCTGAGGTTCTTCTGTTCCTTCTTTCCCTGGCCCAACAGGGTTCTGCCCTGGGTACCATCAAGGGCTATCTTTGTGCCATCTCGGCCTTCCTCAGGCTTCCTGATCAGCCCTCCCTTTTCAAGTCCCCTGTTGTTAACAGGTTTCTAAAAGGCATTACACACCTCTTCCCTCCTGTTCCGTTTGTGATGCCTCCGTGGGACTTGAACTTGGTTCTTACCTTTCTTATGTGCGCTCCCTTTGAGCCTTCTACATAACTGTCCTCTTCGTCTTCTGACTCTGAAGACAGCCTTTCTGGTGGCCATCACCTCCGCTCGGCGGGTGAGTGAGCTCCAGGCTCTATCATGCAAACCTCCCTTTCTGTCTGTCCATCCAGACAAAGTTGTTCTTAGGACGCGTCCGTCCTTCTTGCCAAAGGTGGTTACTGCCTTCCACATTGGGCAGACCATCACTTTGCCCACCTTCTTTCCGCCTCCGCATCGTTCCAGAGAGGAAGAGAGGCTCCACCGTCTGGACCCCAAACGTGCGCTTTCCTTTTATATCAACCGCACACAACACTTCCGGGTGGATGACCAGCTCTTTGTTGGCTACGTGGGCGCCAAAAAAGGTCGGGCGGTGCACAAGAGAGCCATCTCCCGCTGGGTAACCTTGTGTATCAAAGCCTGCTATTCTTTGGCTAAGAAGGAGCCTCCTGTTGGGCTGCGTGCCCATTCCACCAGGGCAACGGCTGCTACCACGGCCTTAGGCCGCGGTGTTCCGCTGCAGGATATCTGTCAGGCAGCTACGTGGGCCTCGCTGCACACGTTTACAAAGCATTACTGCCTTGACAGTCAGGTCCGGAGGGACGGCTTCTTTGGCCGTTCTGTCCTCCGGGACTTCCTTGTCTGATCTTTGTTCGCAGACCCACCACCGGGGTTGGTATTGCTGGGGTATCTATTCTAAGGTAAGGAATCTGTCACTAACGTGTCTCTTTCAGATGCACAAGTTACTAACTTGTGTAACGATATATCTGTAAGAGACAGTAGTTAGTGACAGATTCCTTACCGCCCACCCATCCTCCCCGTTCTGCGAACTGATTTCTAGGGTTAAGGACATCCCTTTCAGGGCCCTAGTATTTTTCAGACACCCATGTCAGCTTCTTGCATGGCTCTGCGTTCCTGGCGCGGAAAGTCGTGTACAGAACTGGACGTCAGCGCGCAGGGCGGCGTCTAAGTACTGCCCGCGACGTCATCCCGGCGATCACGACGCCGACGAAGGACGCGGAGCCGCACGACGCCGCCTACCGACGCGCAAGGGTACTGCTACGCAAAAAACTTTCCGGATCCAGTCTGACGCCTGGGGATATTCTAAGGTAAGGAATCTGTCACTAACTACTGTCTCTTGCAGATATATCGTTACACAAGTTAGTAACTTGTGCTTTTGGGGTTTGATCCCTTCACGACGGTCATATGCCATCTTTTATCTGAAGCGTCAGTTAGGTCTTGCTGCCTGATATCTCTTTCTGTAGGATGGAAATCGTTATCTATTGGGGCTTTATGTGTGTTCGCCTTTATTGCAACTATATCTTGGGTGGACTCCGGGTGTGGTCTTTATTCCCTTCATAGCAGAAGTTTTTTCCTGCTGTTTTATCTTGATCTCTTGTTACCTGCCTCATCAGGTATTAGTGTTGGGTGATGGGCTGATGCCATTATTTTTCTGGGATGGGTGGTGTTCCTCTCTCCTCTTACATGGTATTATGTTGCTGATTTTCCAGCTTGGTGATCATATCAGTATATCTATAATTTTCACTCTGTTGCTGTCGCACCTTTGGTCTATTACCAACCGTTTGTATTTTTATCTCTCATTCAATGGATACTTCTATTTTATGGTAGTTCCTTGTTCCTACACTGGTCATTCTCCCCGCTTGCCAAGGGAGGCCGGGGGTTTGCTTCCCCAGTGGGGATGATAATACTTTTGGTGTATTCTGACAGACATATGTGTAGGAGTCTCTATCTATCTATCTATAGTGTATATTTGTGTTCACATATATACAGGTATGTAATGCAAGTATCGTTAGAGTGAGCTACTTCCGTAGGGCGTACGCATCAGCTTTAAAAATGTTTTTATTTCTTTATTAACATTTCCAATAATAGAACATATCATCACATACTTTGCATTGATCATCTCCACTCTTACATAGAATACATTTAAGAAGATATACGTCTCACCGCTTTCGGTATTCTTAACTAGGAACCACCCGACAACCAGTCAGGAATCCTCCCCTCCCTCCTCCTGCCACCCCCACCCCCACATGTCTTCACAGATACAACAAAATAGGAACAAATAATATTTCCACATAATCATCATATGTAACTTTTAAGTTGGGCGAAACACGGGATCGACAGATTGGTGCCATCCCATTACCATCCTATTCTGGGGGATCAACCTGTGAATCTGAGTCAGGGGCCTGTACCAAGGACGCGGACATTGCATTCCACGCCACCCAAACCTCCTGAGCTTTCTCATCATGCCCAGCCTTCTTCAAGTGCGCCTCCTCTGCCCCTGCCCACTCCATCATGTCTGCTACCCAGGCCCCCTGCGAGGGCAGACACGCACTAATCCAATGTATGGCTATCCGTCTGTTAGCCACTGTGAGGCCAAGCAAGGCCAAACGTCTACTGAGCTTTTCTCTGGTTCTCCGGGAGGAGCCCCAACACATATTTCTCAACTGTATGGGGAATTTAGGTGGGCTAAGACCTGAACCCAAAAGGCGACCAAGGTAGGGCAGTACCACACCATATGCAAAAAATCTGCCCACATCTGGGGCATCCATGCCCCTGGGAGGGGTAGATAGCATGCAGTCTTTCGGGAATGAGTAGGTCATATGAACCATGTTGAATTGGATCAGCTTGAACCGAGCGCTAACTGCTACTGTGAGCACCCCTTCATGAATTTTGGACCACAAAGCGTCCCTTGGGATACAAAGCAGACAGCATAATTGTTACATTCAAGCAAGAGACACAGAGGATTGTCCAAGTCTACTTTATTGGCCATCCAGCTCTCCAGAACAACTGACAACTGTCAACATTCTAAGTCAGGCTTCAGCGGAACATACCACAGTGAGGTGAAAGGGGAGGGGTGTGTGGAATGTACCAATAGGAACCAGAGAGAGATTACAACACATCTCCCTTAATTACCAACAGAAAACACATTACATTTTGCAATCTTGTCACAGCTCCAATATTGTCCGTTTTCAAGACGGACCACATTGTTGAATGTTTTGGCTATGCGACAGGGAGGGTAAAACTTACTTGGGCTGTGTGGCCCCTTTACATTCTTCTTCACTTGGACCATATCACCTTCCCTCCGCCCTGGGGCTTTGACTCCGTTCTTTTTGTCATACCAACCCTTATATTTTGCTTGGTGCAGTTTGACCTTTTCGCTAGCAACCACAGGATTGGGATTTGCCACTTTCCCGCCCTCCAACCAACGTGGGTTGAGTTTAGTACAGGGTTCTCTCCTCCTGAGGGA